>OU342744.1:309983566-310510756 GCA_910589775.1 Avena eriantha | reverse complement strand
CTTCCATAAACCACATATGGATCCACCTAGTGTGATTGCATGATTGTTCCTTCCATAAACCACATAAGGATCCACCAGTGTCATTGCATGTCTCTTCTTTT
The DNA here is from genome assembly GCA_910589775.1 of Avena eriantha. NCBI lineage: Eukaryota > Viridiplantae > Streptophyta > Magnoliopsida > Poales > Poaceae > Avena > Avena eriantha. Next base: position 310,510,655 of record OU342744.1, on the reverse strand, counting down.
CATGAACCACTCCTAGTGTCAGTGCATGTCTGTTCTTTTCATGAACCACACCCAGTGTCACCGCATGTCAGTTCATTTCATGAACCACATAAGGATCTACCAGAGTCATTGGATATGTGTTCTTCTCATGAACCACACGTGGATCCACTGGTGTCATTGCATGTATGTTCCTCTAAACAAACCACATATGGATCCACCTGTGTCATTGTGTGTGTGTTCTTTTCATGAACCACATAAAGTGTCATTGCATGTGTGTTCTTCTAAACAAACCACATAAGGATCCACTAGTGTCATTGCATGTTTGTTCTTTTCATGAACCACAGAAGGATGGGCCCACCAGTGTCATTGCATGTCTGTTCTTTTCATGAACCACACCCAGTGTCAGTGCATGTCTGTTCTATTCATGAACCACACCCAGTTTCACTGCATGTATGTTCTTTTCATGAACCACATAAGGATCTACTAGTGTCATTGCATGTCTTTTACTTCCATAAACCACATGTGGATCCACCGGTGTCATTTCATGTATGTTCCTCTAAACAAACCACATAAGGATCCACCAGTGTCATTGGTGTGTGTTCTTCTCATGAACCACACCCAGTGTCATTGCATGTGTGTTCTTCTAAAAAAACCACATAAGGATCCACCAGTGTCATTGCATGTCTATTCTTTTCATGAATCACAACTAGAGTCATTGCATTTCTTTTACTTCCATAAACCACATATGCATCCACCTAGTGTGATTGCATGTCTGTTCCTCTAAACAAACCACATAAGGATCCACCAATGTCATTGCATGTCTGTTCTTTTCATGAACCAGACCCAGTGTCATTGCATGCGTGTTCTTCTAAAAAAACCACATAAGCATCCACCAGTGTCATTACCTATCTGTTATTTTCATGAACCACACCAGTGTCATTGCATGTGTGTTCTTCTAAACAAACCACATAAGTCATTGCATGTCTGTTCTTTTCATGAACCACACCCGGTGTCATTGCATGTCTGTTCTTTTCATGAACCACGGCTAGAGTCATTGCATGTCTGTTCCTCTAAACAAACGACATAAGGATCCACAGGTGTTATTGCATGTCTGTTCTTTTCATGAACCACATAAGGATCCACCAGTGTCATTGGATGTATGTTCTTTTCATGAACCACACCTAGTGTCATTGCATGCGTGTTCTTTTCATTAACAATAGCTAGAGTCATTGCATGTCTGTTACTTCCATAAACCACGCATGGATCCACCGTTCTCATTGCATGTCTGTTCTTTTCATTAACCACACCAGTGTCATTGCATGGGTAGCCGTTAGACCGAGTCTTCTATAAGGCACGCCCTAACATAGTTGTTCTGCTTGACGATTGTTACATACCGTTCGATTTGGGCGCTTGAACGATTGGGATGGTCTTCGCGAGAGCGATCCGCAAGTAGGCTGTTCTGCAGCATGATTGGCCACGCTTGCTTTGGACAAACTGGCAGCACCGGGCGCTCCCCTCTTTCGAGTGTCACGTCTCACGAGTTTAGTGGGCCACATCCCAGTGTCACGTCCCCATTACTTCTCTTCCTCCCCGTACTTCTCTTCCTTACCCTCGAAGCCACTTTCCCCACTTCACTCCCATCCTGCCGTAGCCACTAGCCGACAGCGCCTCCATCCCAATCCCCTCTCCGGCAGCCACCCCCCCACCCCTCTCGCCATGGGTTCAAGGGGAGATGGCGAGGAAACGCGTCGTGACGACCGGGACGGTGATTTCGATGTGAGTCGTCTCATCTCTATTTCTATCATCTGTGGCCAGTTATCTATTTTTTGAGCTAGATCTAATCTGTTTACTCATGCGCGTATGATGTGTTAGGCCAACCAAACGATGTTTAACTCTGACTATCACGGTTTAGAGGATGAAGACAGTCCTCTGGTATGTAAACATGGATATGTGCCCACTAAATTTGTAGCATTCGAAGGATGAAACGCAGGCAGGAGGTTTCTACGGTGTCAAGGACATCGTGCAATGATGCAAGGCGGAAGTTGCGGTGTTATCAAATGGGTAGGTCCAGAGTGGCGCAAATCGATGCAGAAAACGATGGACAAACTATGGGAAATGACTATTGAGTTGAAAGAATCCGTATTCAGCTCACTTCTTGACAGTTTTGATATGAAGCTATGGGAACCAGTTGACACGACCAAGCATAAGCGAGATCTCAGGTGGGTGCAAGACAAGGTTATCAAAGTCGAGAGGGAGAGGGACGCGGCGTTGGCCCTGAAGGCTAAAGCAGAGCAAGAACTAACTCAAGCAAGGAACGATCTCCACCAGGCCAAAGTCCTGCAGTACACAACTACGAGTATTGACAAGTGCATGAGGAAAAATGCAGAGAAACAATTGAAGCTATGCAAGGAAGATGCTAAAAGGAAGGAGCAGACAATTCGATCCTTGCTCTCACAGGAAGATGCGCATCGGGCCAAGATTAGGAAGATCAAGCAGATGTGTGATAACTAGTTCTATTTAGCTTAAGCTCCTTGCCTTTTTAAGTTGTAATATTTGTACTTGTTGACCTAGCGGTCTGAACTATTGGTCCCGGATTCTAGGGAGGAAAACAATTGCTATGACCCCGCATTAATTTGTGGAAGAATTTGTGATTTAGATCAATTTCTGCCTCAATTTAGATCTCTGTCCCGGATTGGGAACGTAACCGTGGACCAAAGACACCTTTTCTACTAGTGTATTCTGACACTGGTAGTTTGTTTAAACGTAATCTACGTGGATTGTGCCGCATGCAAATGGCACAACCACAATTTATAAAGTGGAAGCACGTACACCTGGTTACTGGAGATCCGGGAGCTTCGCCAGATGCAGGGGATGCAGGAGCAGAGAGGCGGTGAGATAGACGGGCTCAAGATTAGGCCAGAAAGTGGTACCCATTTTCTCCTCATCTAGGCATTATTGGTGAGAACATTGTTGTTTATGTTGCCACGTCATTATGCAGCATCTGCAATAAGTTGCTGCTTCGTGGAGTGTGGCAGCTTAAATAATTTATTTATGTGCCACTTACATTCTGTCGTATTTGGAGACCTCCTGCCCCTCAACAATCGTGGAACCGGTGGATCATTGTTTTCAGATAGCAGTCGCACAATCACAATTTCGGATTCAACTACTGACTTTACATTTTACTCACAGAACGTGGGTAGATTGTTTCGCCCAGCAACATGCCACACACAGAGCAATCAGAATTTAACAAAATTACATATATAGGTTCAAGTTCAACACATTACTATGCATCTTCATTGCCAGCAGCCTTCTTCCGCAGCCTGGGTGCCAAGCCTTCACGTGCAATGGCTTCTTCATTTCCTGCCTTCTTCCTCTTCCTCGGTGCCAATTTTCTTAGCTTCACGTACTCTGCATCGCTAGGACAATGGGCACCGGAATCGTGTCCAGCATCATCTTTCCACTCGTTTTTAATTTCTTTGGGCAGCAAAATGACATCTTTCAACTCGTTTTTAATTTCTTCGGGCAGCAAAATGACTGACCTGGCTGTCATGTTTCTAACCTTGCGGCGCTTCCAGTCAAATAAACAAGACTGTTGCCTAACTGCCCAATATCTACAGAGTAAATAAAACAAAAATTACAATTCAGCACAAACATGCGAACCCTAAGAGGCTTTTGCTTACTAGGAGATAATTGGGTTCGAGCAACCACCCTGTCCAAGAATAGAAGGCCTACTCCCAGTTGCAGCATCTTCCACATCCAGTACATCACATTTTAGCTCACACATGGCAGCCGAAGCATACCTTTTCATCAACCCAATTAGCTGACTGTCACACGTTATGGGAACCATGATGCCACGTTCATCCATGAAGCTGAACTTTGCAGTCTGCTTCGGCCATAATTCAACATGATTACGTAGAGTAGCAACCATACCAGATATAGTGCAGATCTGCGTAGGCGCTTCTTCCATCGTGAAACAATGGTGTCCATACCTGTTGCCCTTAGAGTCGTACCTATAGAGGACTACCGTAACCAGGTAAGGAGGGTCCGTGCAGATCCCACTTGATAGAAAACTGTGGACAAAATATGTTTGTCAGCGATGGGCTAATAAACAATTTGAGGTGTGGTAGCCAGCTAGTAGTTGTAACTAGTGCGAATAGGAAAGAGAAGAGTAGATCACCCGCTTGTAGACAAAACTTCTTCTTTCTTGATAGTAGGATCTGCCATCCTCCGAGCTGCTTGGCTTGTCGGCGACGGAGGCGGGCTAGAGCCTCGCAACGGCGGCTATGGCATGCGCCATTGGAGCTCGGTATCAGCGACTGGGCGCAGCAACTGGGCGCAACAACTTGTCCCTGGAAGTCAAATGTCCGAAGGGATCGTCCTGCCTAGAGGGTGGATTCCAACGCCGCCGGTGCTAGGGGAAAGCTGGGAATGGATTTGTGAAATTGGTCAACGCATCCAATCCACTTAGCTCCTCGATTTGCCTAAGAGGTTTCCGCGTTGGCGCCCGCGTCACAGACAGATAACCGACATGTGGGTCCCGACCGTCTACTTCATGGGGCGGTTTAACGGAATGTTTGTATTTGGCAGAGGTGAGATGAGTTTGCCTAGAAATGGCCCCTCTCAGTAGTTGGCGGCCCAACTTTTCGAAACGCGGTAATTTCAGGCAACTTAGGTATCGCCATGCGCTGGCCTGCCAACTTTGGTACCGCAGACGAACAAGCCCATCATATTGTAGCAAAACATAAATGCATAGGACAACTTCAAAGTTCATAAGGGTGACTAGATACAAATAGTTTAAGAACAAGCAATATCAAAGTTATGAATCAATCAACAAGTCTTGGTACAATGCACATTAAACTAAGAATGGCCACTATGCTCTCTCAATAGGTGCATAAAGATAGAAGATGGAGACTCAACATAAAAGTAAAAGAAAGGCCTTCATAGAAGGAAGCAGGGATTCAAGTCTCATAAAGAGCTTCCAAAAATTATGGTACTTATTATCTTTCATATCTCATTGCCCCTATCATAAGGATATTTAGGTGGTTAAGGTTAAAGTGAACAAATATGAGGATATGCTTGACAAGTTATCAGCTGAAAATCTCATGCCCCTTACTTACGAGTACCGTTCCTCATGCTACTCAAGTTTAGTCACAAGTAAGTTATTGTCATTGTAAGTCCATGTGTATCATAGAGAACTTCCAACGGGTTACCCCTTGCCCGATGATACAGAAGAATCCCCATATCAAAATGACAAGGCAAGTAGACAATGAGCATCTCAGCATCCTTTTATTTCCTATTTGCATAGGTATCTTTTTTTTATTTTTTTATTTTTTCTTTCCTATTTGCATAGGCTTCTTTTTTTATATAGGATGCTTCATAGATTCCTCACTATGGCTACACTGCAGGTTTCCACCATGGTTAGGCATGGATTAGACCAGCCACCTAGGCATTTTGCTAACACATATACGAACTCCATGAGCCTTACAAGCTCCCCTTTGATTTGACACCACCGGGATCCATAAGCAAAAGAACATGATATCAACTAAATAAAGTGCAATGTTGAAAGCGTTCCCCATGATAGGATGGTTATGATAATTCTCAACTTACAAAGCGCAAGCATATACGCAACATAGATGGGCACAATGGTTCAAGTTCATTAAGTGCAAGAAAATTAAAGTGTGCCATCAAGTTCATGAGAGCTTTAATCACTAGTTTTCACATAACAAGTTTAATTCTGAAGGTAGAGAAAAACATGAATATACTTGGAATAGAAAATGCTAATAGGTAGGTATGGTGGACTCTTTGGAATAACTAGGTTTTATTTGGAGTTGGATGCATGAGTGGAACTCATACTTGTTATGGAGGCTACCAAAAGACTGGGAGCGACCAACTAAGAGAGCAATAATGGCCATAATCATGCAAAGCGACACAACATTATTAATTAAAGCATAAAGTGATATTACAAGTTGAAAACTAAATGATTATAGAGGCTATGGTGACTTGGTGTAGTCTTAACATGGTGTGAGCATGTGCCAAGCCAACCCAAATAAAGCATTAAAGGAGAATACCACAATATTATGCGTTTATATGCTAAAACAATGCATGATTCTTTCAAGGCACATTAAGCAATCTCAATTGTTTATAACAAGTCATGCTACAACAATAATCACTAAGCATAAATCCAAAACAATATCAAGCATGACATGATAAAGTCTAAGTCATGGTTAAAAACAAGCTCCTTTTATACCACTTAAGCATGAACTTTCCGACTCTTTTCCAATCCAAATCAACCTATTTGAAACTATGTATGAATGAGGGGGCCCAACCAATTTATTCAAGCAAACTAAGCAAACGAAAACTAAAAACAAAAATGAAGACGCTCCAAGAAAAACACAAGTGTGCATGAAACAATAAAAATGAAGTGTTTGGAAGAAACCTGAAATTTTTATCGATGAAGAAGGGGAAGCCTTGGGCATCCCCAAGATTTGACGCTTGTAATTCTTGAATATTTCTAGGGGTGACACGGGTGGCATCCCCAAGCTTGAGCTTTTGTCCATACTTCATCTTATCACAATACTCTTCCGTACACTTTAAAATTTCCTTCATACAAAACTTCACACAATCTTCATTAGCAACATTAGTGTACTCAAGATAATAAGTCTTTTGGTTCAGTTACAAAACAAATAAATCTTCAATTAAAACAAAAGCTACTGTAGCACTCCTTTAAAAAGTTCAAATGATCAAAGAGAACTCAAAGAGAAAGAGATTAAGAGACAAATGCAAATAATGGCAGAAATGTGTCAAAACAGACCGACGGGTAAAAAGCGATTTTTACAAAGACCTTCTGTTGCTCAAATCGAAAATTGTTGAACTAACGAAAGTTGGATAACAACCTGGGGCAGAAGCACAAAAAATTACAGCTCCAACCGACGTACAAAGATTTTTCACGAATGTTTACAGCGAAGCACAAATTTCTGTTTCGGGACAGGAACTTTCCCAAGCATTACTTCTCTCTCATTAGAGGTTACTCTTGGCACAAAAAGCACACAAAAATGATAAGGAGAGGTTATTACTGAAGAAATAACTTCAAGACTCAACAAAAGATTCCTAACGAAATTTGGGTTATCTCCCAATAAGTGCTTTTCTTTAACGCCTTTGAGCTAGGCATAAGAATCAAGAAAATAATCAAGTATTCTCAAATGAAGAAGCATTAAAACCAAATTTCTTGCCCTTACCTCTCTTGCTTTTATTATTATCCTTGGGGAATGTATGATTGTTTGGTGGAGAAGAAAAGTGCACGATGCCCTTTTCCACATCTATTATTACTCCAAGGAGTTTAAGTAGGGATCTTCCAAGTGTAATTTGTCCTTTTACTACACATTCAATAACAAGATAATCAGTAGACACCACTTTCCCTAGAATCTTTGTAAACACTCCTTCAGCTATTCCAATGGGTAATATTGTGGCATTATTAGCAAGATATATTTATTCTCCCCCTTCAGAAAGTCCCCAAGGATTCAAAGATTCATAGATATCTTTAGGCATAAGACAGAATTCAGACATGATATCACAGCGAGCATGAAAAGTTTCATTATTTATAACAACTTTTATTGTAGGAAGCCATATTGAGGGTTCAGAGTTTATTGGAACATAATTATGATGCTCTCTAAGAATGTTACAGCAATCTTTTAAACTAGCTGTGTTGGCTTCAAGAGTGTTTAATCTAGCAAATATGTTTAGAAGGAGGAATCAGATTTGCTAGGCAAGTTATATGTTGAGACCAACTTCTTTATGGCATTAAAAGCTTCATCCTCATTGCATTGGAGGAAATCTCCTCCTACTACAGCATCCAAAGCATTCCTAGAGCATAGAGCAGTTCCAAAGTAAAAACTGCTAAGCAACAAGCTTAGAGTCATTTTAGGTTCAGTTTTGGCATGTAATTTAGAGATCCTAGACCAAGCTTCTTTGAAACTTTCTTCAATTCCTTGTTTGAAAGTAAAAATCTGTCGCGTAAAAAAATGTCTTTACGCGAGAGCAATAGCGGTTGTGATACATCTATCTCTTCTGAGCAACCTCTTTTGGATTCTTAAGACCACCCTTGCAGTAGGAGACCATCTGCTTTGGGTTCTTTATTATATCCTTCGAGGGATTTTTAGGATCGTTCATGCTATATTTAGTCTATTTTGGCTTTTACTGTCTACTTTTCTCAGGGAGATGGTTAAGGACCTCAGAAGATAGAGGAGAGTGCCAGGTGTAGATTTTCGGAATACTTCTACAGGGAATGTTGATTGAATGAGCATTCTCCATATTATGCCTTGAAGATGACTTGAACCTCCACGCTCTTCAGCACGAGATTTTGAGTCTCGCGTGTCTACCATTTCACCATCAAGGCATCTTGAAAGTGAATCGTATTCCATGAATATGATATCTATCTAATGTGATATATGGAATATATGACAAAGGTGGAGTCTTCGAGTATTCCGATCGATCGGTCATATAGGCCTGAGTCAGACATCAAATAGCTTCGATTTGCATTTCGGTAGGACACCTTATATGTATCAAAATCGATATCAAAATCAAAAAGATGAAAGATGTACAATCAAATTTCTCGATTCAATAGAAGCCCAAAGAGGTGCATATGGTACCCAACTAAGAATAGGATAGAATAGATATGTCAAAAGCAGGTTTGATTACACCGATTCCTAATCCTAAATAAAATGTAAGGACGTAGGAATTTCTATGTAAACAGACTATCCTATTTCCATAGGATCGAATGAACTCCTTCTCATAATAAGAATGTGCACGGTCTGGTCCGGTATGGAATGAACTTATAATATGATGATTGAGTCGATTCCATGATTATAAGTTCATAACCCTAGCGCCCATTCCCATTTTGGGCGGAACAAATCTACTATTTCCTTAGGTGACATAGTGATTGGAGCAATGCTAGACATAATAGCAACTTTAAATAGAAACTAATTTTTTTTGTGTTTTTGATATAAAGAAAGCAAACTAGTACAACTATTTTATTTGTGTTTTATATAAAGGAAACAAGCAAACAAAGCATAAATAGACTAAGCAAAACAAATAAAACAAAGTAAAGAGATTGGTTATGAGAGATTCCCCTTGTGAAGATGTCCTTGACTCCCTAGCAACGGCACCAGAAAGAGCTTGATGATCGGCTCAACACGTCGATCTCGTTGGGGAACCCCAAGAGGAAGGTACGATGAGGACAACAGCAAGTTTTCCCTCAGTTATGAAACCAAGGTTATCGAACCAGTAGGAGCAAGGAAACACCTCCAAGGTGTTGTTTCCAACTTGGAATCCTGCACAACACAACCACAAAACTTTACCCCCATCTTATAGTGAGGTTGTAAATCTCACCAATTTTTCTGAAAACAAAGGATTAAACGTATTGTGTGGAAGATAGTAATTGCTTGCAGAAAGTAAATAGAAAATAGTAATAGCTTGTAGATTGATGGTAAAAGAATGGACCGGGGTCCATGGTTCACTAGAGGTGATTCTCCTGAAGGTAGAAGACATGTTGGGTGAACAAATTACAGCGGGGCAATTGACAGACACCGAGAAAGCATACATGCATATACTAATCATCTTGACTCCTATGAGATTTGATTGGGCATTACAACATTATATATAGACCATAAGCCAACTGCATCTATGACTAATAATCCACCTTCAGGTTATCATCCAAACCCCCTCAAATATTAAGTTACAAGCAACAGATAATTGCATTAAGCAAAGTGTGTAAAGTAAACAATACGATTGCTCTATGAACAAAGGATTGTTGTTTTCTCCCTAGTGGCAACAGCACATCTAGTACCTTAGAGATTTCTGTCACTTCCCCAGATTCCTAGAGGCATGAACCCACTATCGAGCATAAATCCTCCCTCTTGGAGTTGCTAGCATCTACTTGGCCAAGATAGCTACTAACAACAGAAAGCATGAAAGATCACAAATAACATAGACATGATAGAATCAATAATCAATCTGAAATAGCATCTCAATATCCATCGGATCCCCGCACACACAACATGTAAGATTACAAATAGATGATCTTGATCATGAGGGGAGCTCATAAGTTCTAAACATGGTAGCACAAAGGAGAAGAACCAACCATCTAGCTACTACATGGACCCGTAGTCTAGGGATGAACTACTCACACATCACACCAGAGGAAGTCTTGGTGATGAAGAAGGCCTCCAGGGTGATCTCTCCCCTTCGGCAGGGTGCCGGGAAGAGCTTTGGATCCCTCCTGATCTAGGGATGGAGATAGAGACGGCTATGTATTCTTTCATGGAATTTTGATCAGGTATTAGGGTTTTCATCCCAGAGGCAATATATAGGCAAATGGGCAAGGTCGGTGGAGTACCAGGGGGCCCACACCCCTGGTGCTACGGCTAGGGCTGGCCGCGCTACCACCAGGTGTGGCCGCCTTGGTTCCCCTCTTCGTCTCCCCTCCGGACTCCGTATTCCTTATGGTGAAATATTGACTTGGGCTTTTGTCCGGTCCAATTCCGAGAATATTTCCTTACTAGATTTTCTGAAACCAAAAACAACCGAAAATAGGTAACTGGCACTGTTGCATCTTGTTAATAGGTTAGTTACAGAAAATGTGTAAAAATACTCCAAAGTGTGGATAAAACATAAGAAAGTAGATACAAAACAAGCATGGAACATCAAAAATTATAGATACGTTTGCAACGTATCAGTTGGCGCCCACCATGGGGCTGGTGAGCTTCCGATCTGCGTTCCGGGCGGAATCTGCAAGAATCGGAATCGGCAAAACCATCATCGTCGGCCGCACCCTCTACGCTAGCGACGTCCCTCTCATTGTTCTCGACGAGACCTGGATTCCGGCTAGGGAGGCTGTGACTACCTACACCATCATGTCCTTTGGCGAGATCGATGTGTACATCGGTTTTGCTGATCCTGCCCCACCCACCCCAGTGGTGATGATAGAGGCAAAAGAAATTTCTGGCTCCCCTCTGTCCATGGAGGCGGTGGAGTTCCAGATCCCAGAAAACCCCAATCCCACCCAGCCTGCACTAGTTGCAAAGATAGTGGAGAAAACTGATCCTGAAGCAGATCCCGCGGTACAAGTCGAATCTAGAGTGGATCTCCCTGAGGAGACCGAATCCCAAATCGACCCACCCGCCGAGGTTGAAATCCAGGAGGAACAAGTCAACAACAGAGGTTCCGGCTCTTCCAACGCCAGAACAGATCAACCCTTCCTGAGGCATACATTGAGGCGCATGATGATGAAAGACGCAACCGTGGATGAGGTTCTCGAAACCATCAGGATTTTTGAGGAAGCTCACGAGGAAAGCCGCAATTACCTCAGGAAGCACACATCGCACTTTGTCGAATATGTTGGATCTGGATCCGGCTCTGCCAATGCTGGAGACAACAAAGACTCGGTGCTGGAGGCGATCGGAACAAACGTCGACTTACCTGCATCTTCAGATGATTCAATGACATCGGCAGATTTCCGAAAGTTCTCCAAACAATACGAAGCGGAGTACAACTCAAAAGCTGCAGAAGAAGGAGAAGCCATGGACGAAGGATCTGGAGAAAACTCTCCTAAAGCGCAGGATGGCATGGATCTCAGAGCTAACCCCGATATCCAGATGTCCGAAAGTACCGATCAGACCTTGACTCCAGAAAATGGACCCAAAGCCATCTTTGCTACTGCTGCTGCTAAGAAGGCAAAGAAGAATAATAAGAAGAACAAGACCCCGACAAAATATCCTACAGTGGAGGAAGCAGTGGCCGAGGAATACGAGGAAGACTCGGATGGATATTTAATCCCAGACGAGCCCAAAGAAGCTTTGGTGGATGGACATGTGGTCACTGCGGGTGCCTGTAAACTCATCGACGCTACATTACCTACATATATCCCTACTGCAGCAGAACTCACTGCTGCGGAATTGGAAGAAAGGGCTTAGTCCCTAGAAGCATGTCACCAAGTACTCCTGGATGAAGCCAAAAACATCAACGAAGAGAAGAAGCGCATGGCTACTACGGAGAAGCTCATCTCTCTCCAGCATCAGAAGACCCGGAAAGGCCACGTATGGGCCGACAAATTTCCTGAAGTACGCAAGGTTCTCTTTGAGGGAGATCCGGGGATGCCTCGGCTCGACAGTAGTGGAGATTTGGTGTACCCAACACCAGTACTGAACACAGCTGCGGCTCGAGATATCCTGGCAAACCCAGGCCTAGAAGAGGTTTGTTTGGGCATAAAGCTACTTGCCAAGGGTCTAGAGTAACAGAAGGTTGCAAAATCTGGAAGCGGAAAACTGGTCTCTCAATCCGACCAATGTCGCACGGATCTGGCCTGGCACGATATCAAGCCCCAACGGGTGCCGGAACAACATCATCGTTCCGACCGTTAGGAAGACAACTACTCAAGAACCGGATCTTCAGGCCAACGGCACGGAACCGCACGTGATTGGAGCAAAGTTACCCCAGCCGTAGAGCGAGACGCAGTTGCAGCGCTGTATCCAAGACACCCTCCCCGGCGAGAGTCAGACAATCATAGGGAAGAAGACAAAGAGAAACGTGGGAGGAGGATTGTCAAAAAACGCCACCTCCTAGACATACAAGCCATCCGGATGAACCTCACGAAACTACAGGGAACAATGGACGAAGGAACAATGGACACTGTGACGAGTCAAGCCGGCAGGGGGCTCGTCGTAGCGAAGCCCCAGAACCGGAATAATGACGTTCCAGATGGAGGCCGATGATCAGCCAGAAACAATCTACTTGATCCAATCTCTCCACCAAGTATCCACCACAATGGCTCTCAAGGAGGGCGACATGGCGGGGGAGGTGGTGGCAGAAGTCGAAGTTCGGCTCCAAGGCACTGCAGCCACAGCCATCAATCAGTATGGCGATCTTTGTCACCAAGTGACGCGAGACATCTGATCAACTCTAACATAGAGGCGCGGCGCTACAAGAACGACGAAATCTATGTGGGTCCAAAATGCTTCGGATCACGCATTATAGCAACAAGATTCCTGGAAGGATTTGCTATCTCAAGTCACATCTAACCCTACGCTGGTGTAGCTCGGCTAGATACTTGGCTCCAGGATTTTTTCCAGGCTTGCTGCATCACCAAAGGCAGAAATAGCTTGGTCGCAACTCGATATCTCCCACTTATGCTACGGAAGACGGCATGATCTTGGCTCAGTGAACTTCCAGAAAACACCATCCACAACTAGTATGACATGCAAAGCGTCTTCTTTCGGAATTTCGAAGGCACATATCGGAGGGGGTGCCTAGGGCCACCACACCATGCCCTGGCGTGGCCAGGCCCAGCCCGCGCCTGGGGGTGGTGTGTCCAGCCCCTGGCCCTCCTCCGTCTTGTATTCTGGCTCCTGGAGTGTTCTAGAAAAATAGGCACTTTGGCTTTTGTCCCGTCCAATTCCGAGAATATTCATTTTTTGACTTTCCTGGAACCAAAAATAGCAAAAAACAGGCAGCTGGCACTGTGGCTCTTGTTAATAGGTTAGTCCAAGAAATCATATGAAAAGTACTCCAAAGTGTGGACAAAACACAAGAAAGTGGATAAAAACAAGCATGGAGCATCAAAAATTATAGATACATTGGCAATGTATCAACATCCCCAAGCTTAACTCCTGCTCGTCCTCGAGTAGGTAAGTGATAAAAAGAAAGAATAATTTTTGAGGTGACATGCACCATCATAACTTGATCAAAGTATTTGTAAAACATTCAAAGCTGGGATCATAGTACTTCAATCATAGCATGAAAGACAAAGTTCTAGCAATAAGACAAAGAAACTATGTTGCAACATGAAAAGGCACAAACAAAAGATTCATGAATAATAATTCTTTGCAAGACGTTTGTTTGTTTCACATAAAGAAAACATAGCATAGTGGCATTCAGCTTGTCCCTCAAAGAGTAGCAAACATAAATGCATAGGACACCTTCAAAGTTCACAAGAGTGACTAGATACAAATAGTTTAAAACAAGCAATATCAAGGTATGCATGAATCAACAAGTCTTGGGACAATGCACATAGAACTAAGAATGGCCACTACGCTCTCAAGAAAGTGCTCAAATAATATGTGGAGACTCAAGAAGGAAAACGAAAAAGGTTTTGAAAAGTTTGAAAGGCTTCCAAATGCTGAAAGTATGGTACTCGTTAGCTTTGAGCTCTCATTGCCCCTATCATAAGTATCTTAAGCGGTTAAGGTTAAAGTGACACAATTAAGAGGATATGCTTGACAAGTTATAAATCGAAGTCGCATGCCCCTTACTTACGAAGACCGATCCTCATGCTACTCAACTTCAATCACGAGTAAGCTCTTGTCATTGTAAGTATATACGTATCATAGAGAACCACCAACGGGGTACCCCTTGCACATGATACAGGAGCTATCCCATAATCAAAATGACAAGGCAAGCAGACAATGACCATCTCAGCAATCTTTTTATTTACTATGTGCATAGATTTTTATTGAGGATGCTTCACAGAATGCTCATTATGGTTATGCTGCAAGTTTCCACCATGATTAGGCATGGCTTGGGCTAGCGGCCCAGGCGTTTATCTAACATACATACAAACTCCATGATCTTACAAGTTCCACTTTTATTTCACACCGCCGGGATCCATAAGCAAAAGAACATGATATCAACTAGGTACAAAGTACCAATGAAGTGTTGAAAGCGGTCCCCATGATACATGGTTCTGCTAACTTCAACTCATAAAGCGCAAGCATATACGCAATAAAGAAGGACGCAATGGTTCAGGTTTATTAAGTGCGAGAAAATAAAGTGTGCCATCAAGTTCGTGAGAGCTTTACTAACTAACTTTCTCATAACAAGCAAACATTTTATTCGGAAGAAATCAAGGCATATTGAATATGCACGGAAGTAGCAAATGATGCTAATAGGTAGGTATGGTGGACACTTTGGCAATATTTGGTTTTAGGGAGTTGGAAACACGAGTAAAAAATACTCAGTGTAAGTGAAGGCTAGCAATAGTAAGGGAGCGACAAACGAGAGAGAAATAATGGCCATAATCATGCAGAGAGACAAAACATCATTGATCAAAGAATAAAGTGATACTACAAGTTGAAAACTAATGGATCATCAAGGCTTATGGTGACTTGGGATAGTCATAACATGGTGTGAGCATGTGCCAAGTCAACCCAAATAAAGCATCAAAGGAGAATACCACTATACTATGCTTTAATATGCAAAAACAACGCATGATTCGTCCAAGGCACATTAAGCAATATCAATTGTTTATAACAAGTCATGCTACAGCAAATAATACTAAGCATAAAGACAAAACAATATCAAGCATGGCATGACAAAGCATAGGGCACAGTCAAAAACAAGCTCTCTTCACCACTCAAGCATGAGCTTTCCTACTCCTTTCCAAACCAAACCAAACTATTTGAAAACCAATTCATGAATGAGGAGGTCCAATCAATTTATTCAGAAAACTAAACAAACCACGCAAACTAAAAACCAAAACGAAAACGAAAAAGAAGACGTTCCAAGAACAACACAACTGTGCATGAAAAATTAAAAATGAAGCGTTTGGAAGAAACCTGGATTTTTTATTGATGAAGAAGGGGATGCCTTGGGCATCCCCAAGCTTTGACGCTTTTACTTCTTGGATATTTCTTGGGGTGACACGCGTGGCATCCCCAAGCTTGAGCTTTAGTCCATCCTTCATCTCAA
The DNA here is from genome assembly GCA_910589775.1 of Avena eriantha. Taxonomy (NCBI): domain Eukaryota; kingdom Viridiplantae; phylum Streptophyta; class Magnoliopsida; order Poales; family Poaceae; genus Avena; species Avena eriantha. Next base: position 310,494,941 of record OU342744.1, on the reverse strand, counting down.
TACTCATTCCTTCCATACACCTGAAAATTTTCCTTCATACAAAACTTCACACAATCTTTATTAGCAACATTATTGCACTCAAGGTAAATAAGTCTTAAGGTTCAGTTCTAATACCAAATAAACTTCCATTAGAACACGAGCTACTGCAGCACTTCCCTCAAAAAGCTCAATTCCCCAAAAGAACTCAAAAAGGAACCAACAAGAAGCAAATGTAGAAAATGGCAGAAATCTGTCAAAACAGACCAGCAGGTAAAGACAAATTTTTTCGAAGACCTTCTGTTGCTCAAATCAAAAAGTGTTGAACTAAAGGAAGTTAGATAACAACCTAGGGCAGAAGCACAAAAATTCACGCCTCAAAAAGACGTTCAGAGATTTTACACGAATGTTTATGGTGAAACCAAAAAATCTGTTTCGGGACAACAACTTTCCCAATCATTACTTCTCTCTCATTAGAGGTTACTCTTGGCACCAAAAAGCAAATAAAAAGGATAAGGAGCGGTTATTACAGAGGTAATAACTTCCAAGACTCATCTAAAACTCTTGGGTTATCTCCCAACAAGTACTTTTCTTTAACGCCTTTAAGTTAGGCATAAGGAAAAACTAAAATGGATAGAATAGAAGTAAGCGGAGATAATCATGGTGAAAACATGGTTTTGTTCAATGAAATCCTTTTGTTAACAAGGTTTATCTGGTCTTGTTACCAAAACAATTTCATATGAGACAAAACTTTGTATTCCACTAATGATTATGTTACCTCAACCTTCATAGCAATGGTCCCAATCATAATAGTTTCAAATTTTTCTCTTGGTATGGGACAATATATTTCTCCAACTTCTTCAGGCATTTATATTTCTCCAACTCCTGCAGTATTTAAGAAAAGGTCTCCCAAGAATAATAGCCATATTATCATCTTCAGGCATAAAAGTTTGAGAGGATGCTCTCATAAGAAATATTAGTTGAAGTAAAAGAGAGTATCAAGAAGCAAATTCAAAACACATTTAAGTCTAACCCGAAAGAGAGCTGGAGGCAGTACAGACCCGAAAGAATTAGACAGACTGTGGAATATTGCTCACCTACGTCCCTTTTATTATTAATTTATCTTTCTTTGTAATCATATATGTGTACATGTTCAATGAGAAACAAAGTGTTGGTTGCCTCATTTTTTCTGAGAAGTTTTATATTACCATCTTATTTCCGAATGATCATGTCACAGTCAAAAATCCCAGAATACTTGAAAGTACTTTATGCTCATGATTGTTCTGGATAAGATTTCCGATTCTAAAATTGCTACCTTCAGGTATAAATCTAAATTTTCTAGGTTGTACTTTGGTTATTTATCTGATTGCCGGATGCGGACATTTTTCGAGTAGTGAATTGTTGGTACTGGAAGCCAGCTTTGTTTCCGAGTTTAAACTGGTTTAGCAATTGAGCTTCGTTGCTAGGCAAAGTTTCCATATTGAAGGTTGGCCAGCTCACGAAAGGGACGAGGAAGAAAGCTAGATAAACAATAAGTACAGACAAAAAACATAAGTGCTAATGTAAACATTCCAGGCACATAAAATTAAAGCCAAAAGTGCTAAATAGATATAACAAATCTTAGCACTAGAAAAAGTATTATACTACTTATTTACAACCCGAATAGTTTTCAGAATAACACATTGTTTTTTCTGATGATCTACGATGCAGGCGGAGAGGTAGGAGCTGCCGGCTGATACGTCCATTTTGCATCACTATTATATGTCTTAATTCACTATTATTCATTGATATATTTCGTATTGAGAAGTGATACTTATGTTATTTCATCTATTTTTTCATGGTTGACGACTTTTGGAGCATGGACCGCTGCAGTCAGGATTCTGATGGAAACGGTGCTGTTTGGAGGCAAAATTCGTGAAGATCAGAAAATCTGGGAAAATATACGGAAAATCCTATTTTTCTAGAACACTCAGGATGCCATAAGATGGAGTGGAGGTGGGCCACAGAGGGCCCAAACCACCCCATGGCGCGGGCAGGCCTAGGCCGTGCCTAGAGGTGGTGTGGCCGCCCTGGCCCACTCCAGCCTCTCTCCTCTGGTGTCTATCATCCCCACGAAACCCTAAGACTCGGGGAGCGACCACAGAAAGATTCCGCCGCCTCTACGGGGCGGAAAACACCGAGAGAGAAAGATCTCTCCGGCAGACATATTTCTGCCGGGGGAATTCCTTCCCAGAGAGGGGAGATCGTCGCCATCAACACCACTCTCAAGATGGACTTCATCGGGATCATCATCATCATGATCACCACCATCATCACCATCAGCACCCTCATCACCATCTCCATATTACTGTAGCAATTGCGTTGAATCTTGCATAGTTCATAGGGGAAACTTTCCCGGTGTTGATTACTCTTTGTAGTTGATGCTATTGAGTGAACCATTGAATTATTGTTTATGTTCAGATTGTTATACATCATTATTCCATCTCTGATCATGATCCATATGATGTCTTGTGAGTAGTTCGTTTTGTTCTTGAGGACATGGGAGAAGTCTTGTTGTTAGTACTAGAGTTGCGTTGAGAAAGATTCAATAGATTGTTATTTAAGTTGTGGTGTACTTCTTCTAGTGGTGTCATGTGAACGTCGACTACATGACACTTCACCTATATGGGCCTAGTGGAATGCATTGTGTATTTGGCTACTAATCGTAGGGGTTGCCGGAGTGACAGAAACCTGAACCCCTGTTAGGAAACCATTGCACAAGGGACGTAAGGGTCTTAGAGTTTAAAGCTATCGTTAGGTTTCTACCTTAATTACTTTCTTGTACTTATGGATGTTTGCAAGGGGTATAATCACAAGTATGTATTAGTCCTGGATGGGGCGGTACATTAGCATAGGTTCACCCACACAACACTTAGCAAGCTAAAGAAGATTAATCGACTATATGAAGTGAAAGCACTTGACCGTCTTCCCATGTGTCCTCGAGAACGTTTGGTCATCTTAAGTTATACAACCGGCTTGTCCTTTGCTGCATAAAGGATTGGGCCACTTTCTGCATTTATTCCTACTGTCTTTTATTTACTCGTACTTTGTTTACTTGCTTTATCGAAAACCCCTAAAAATCCGTTTGCTAAGTATTTGCAGAGAATTCCTGATCCATACCACTAGCCAGCACCTTCTGCTCCTCGTTGGGTTCGACACTCTTAATTATCGAAAATACTACGATACACCCCCTATACTTGTGGGTCATCAAGACTATTTTCTAGCGTTGTTGCCAGGGAGTGAAGCGCTATTGGAGAGTGGAACTGGTAAAGGAAACTTCTACTGCGAGTATTGTTTACTACTGTTAGTTGCTTTATTTTCCTTATGGATAATTCGCTGAGTTTCTTATTTGGTAATGCTAGGTAGTTGATAAGCCACTACCTGTTGAGAAAGATGTTTTCAAAATACCTAAAAGAATTATTGATCGTGTTATGGATAACTACTATGATGGGTATGGAACTGTCCATCCCGGTGATCATTTACTCTTTATACACGAATTATGCGGGTTGTTCAAGTGTGCAGGTATTACTACAGATCAAGTTAAGAAGAAGTTATTCTCATTTTCACTAAATGGAAGAGCTAAGGAATGGTATAAGCTGCTGAAGAATGGTCAAGCTCTGGAATGGGAGGAAATAGTGCCTCTCTTTTATTCAAAGTTTTATCCTCCTAGTGAGATTCATAAATACCGGAATCAAATATATAACTTTTGCCCTCTTGATGGAGAGAGTACAGCTCAAGCTTGGGGGAGATTGAAGTTACTAATGCTCAAATGTCCCATTCCTGAGCTCCCCAACAATATTATTATCAACAACTTTTATGCAAGGCTCCCTCTACATGACAAAGATTTATGAGACGCTTCTTGTGCTGGATCATGCACTCGCATGGAAGAAGAAGCTAAATGGGACCTTCTAGATCGTATTCAAGACAATGCTGAAGCTTGGGAGAATGACAAAGGTAGAAAGTCAGGTATAAATTATGATTATGAATGCATTGAATCTTTTATGGGAACTGATGACTTTTAAAATATTAAAAATGTTTATGGTCTAGACTCTCAAGCTATTTCTTCTTATTTTAAGGCCTTTGCTTCTTATATTGAAGTTTCCTCGCTTTATGCTAAAAGTTTTTATGTTGCACTTCTTTTTCCTTCTTATGCAAGTTGCCTTTGGTTTCAATTACTTATTTGTTTACAAAATACCCTTGCATAGGAAGTGGGTTACACTTAAATGTGTGTGTGTTTTTGCTTCTTAATGCTCTCTTTCACTTCAATTCATATCCCTATGAGAGCTTCTTCAAAATTATCATGCCCATCTTAATGGCTATAAAGAAAGAGCTTTATGGGAGACAACCCAATTTGTTTTTGCTTTTAGTTTGTTTTTGTTTCTTTGACTCTTGGAAGTTATTACATCAGTAATAACTGCTCCTTATCCGTTTTGTTTGGTTTTAGTGTCAAGATCAACCTCTAATGAGAGAGAAGTAATATTTGGGGAAGTTGCTGTCCCGAAACAGATTTTTTTGCTTCACCGTAAAAATTTGTGGGAGATCTCTGTAAGTCGGATTGAGATGTAATTTTTTGTGATTTTGTCCCAGGTTAGTATTGAACTTTCGTTAGTTTTGCACTTTTTTATTTGAGCAACAGAAGATTTTCGAAAAAATTGATCTTTGCCTGCTGGTCTGTTTTGATAGATTTTGCCACTCTTGCATTTGCTTCTTTATTCGATTTCCTTTTTGAATTCCTTTTGGGTTTTCGGAAGGAGTTGCTATAGTATCTTTTGTTGTGCTGGTTTTTAGTTGAAGTTGGACTCAAAAGGTTTTATCACTTCACTTTTACTAATGTTGCTAATGAGAACTGTGTGAAGTTTTGTGTGAAAGAAATTTCCAGGAAGTAGAGATAATGGTGTAATAAGGAAGAGAAGGGTTTTATGACTCAAGTAATAAGTATATGAAGATAAAGACATCGATGATATTCAACAGATGACTCTAGAAGGATCCACTAAATACCAAATTCAGAGACTTGTAGAGTCTATTTTCAAATAGGTAACAGTTCTGGTAAGAAAAGTTCCGCGAAAATACAATCCAACTATATTTTTTCAGTTTTCAGTCAATAAGGATAGCTACAAAGAGAAAAATGGACGGAAACGGAGCCAAGGTGGCACACACCACCCTGCGCAGGCCCACCCCTGGCCGCGCCACCAGGTGGTGAGTCCACCCCGGACTCTGCCTCCGACCCGTTTTCTCCCAGTACCTTCCTTCTGGTACGAAACTTTGTAATATATAACCCCCCGGATCCCCCGAGGTTCATATATCGTGTTTTCGTCGTGTTTTTGTTTCGATTTTTTCTGCCAGTACATACTCTTTGAAGGTTTGAAGCACAATGGTGTCCGCCAAGGATAAAGGGAAGGAACCTATGGAGGAAGACCTCCAAGACCCCGGGAAGGAGAAGGAGATCAAGAGTGAAGCTGAAGAAGAGGCGAATCACACTGGCACTACCGTTGCAAGCATTGGAGTGGTCGCAAATCCAGCCATTGGAGGGAAGCCTCCTCATCACCGTTCAGAGCCCTGGTCACTTCCTCCACGCACCAAGAATCCTTTCCATACCCTTATCCATGAGCATCAATACCAGAATATGCCCAAGGGGAAATTACCCTCCAATTGGGATTTGCCTCGTTCTAGCCATGCAGGAAAAGAAGACTTCAAGGAGGAAGAGTGGGGAAAGAATAGCAAGAGCTGGAATTCTCAACGCGACATGATTATGAGCCGCATTGAGCAAAATTCACACCTGATTCGTACTCTCACTTTCGAGATTGAGGACTTGGGGAAACTGATCAAGGAGCTCATCAAGAGGATACCACCACCACCTAAGGAGTAATTCGTCATCAGGTTTGGCATCCCTTGGTTTGTTCCAAGCTTGGGGGAGTGCCACGGTATCATATCACTATCTTCTATCTTTTTACCTTATTAGTAGAGTCATATCATGAATAGAGGAGTTATTATGTAGTATGGTTTGCATTATGGAAGTGTCCCCTCTCTCGTTAGATTTGTATCCCTTGGTGTGAGTTTCCGTTATGGAATATTAATGAGAAGTTCTATCATTCACTCTTTTGCATAGCTTATGTTAGTTTTCAATTCATGGTTATATGATTGATCTTGTTGTTAGTATTGGTAGCACTCTGGGATCATTGAGTTAATTTAGTTGGTTTTGGCAAACCTGGCTCGGTCAGTAGCAACACCTTTTTGAGAGTTGAAAAGAAAAAGATAGAAGTACTCTAGAGAAAAATAATTTCATCATCTTTCTTTCTTGATTTGCTCATAAGTCTAGTATTCTCTAGTTAAGATCTTTTCTGCTTCCAGGGAAGATTGCATGTTTGTCTCTATCACTTGTATGTTTGTTTGTTTCCTTCAACTCTTATACTTGCTACCCAGCCTTGCTAGCCAAAAACCTGTACTGAGAGGGTATTCTTCTCGTACATCCACCTCCTTTAAACCAAAACCCATGCCATTTGTGTCGACCATACCTACCTAGTAGCATTATTGCTATTCCAAGTAAATTCTTGTTTTGTCTACCTGCCAAATTAAACTTGTTATGTGAAAATTAGTGATTAAAGCTCTCATGAACTTGATGGCACACTTTACTTTCTTGCATTTAATGAACCTGAACCATTGTGAACTCTCCATGAAAGTTATATGATTGCAAATTATAGGCTGGGGATTAGCAGAACCATGCTGTCACGGGGAACGCTTTCAACACTTGTAAATATATACCCAGTTGATACCTTGCTCTTTTGTTTGCGGATGTCGTCAGTGTAAAATAAAAGGGGAGCTTGTAAGTCCATGGAGTTATGTATGTGTGTTAGAGAAACGCCTGGGCCGCTGTCTAATCCATGCTAACATGGTGGAAACCTGCAGCGTAACCATAATGATATCTATGAATCATTCTTCTTATAAAAAAAGAGAGAGAGATAGCTATTGAGAAAAAGAAAATAAAAAAAGAGATACTATGAAAAGAGGAAAGAGAGAAAAAAAAGCACCATTTTCCCATGGTAAATAAGAAGATTGTTGAGATACTCATTGTCTGCTTGCCTTGTCATTTTGATATGGGGATTCTTCCGTATCATCGGGCAATGGGTACCCCGTTGGCGGTTCTCAATGATACGCACATACTTGCGATGACAAGAACTTACCGGTAGCTAAAGTTGAGTAGCATGAGGAGCGGCCCTCGTACTCAAGGGACTTGGGATTTTCAGTTTATAGTCTGTCAAGCATATAACTCAGATTGGACCTCACTTTCACCTTAATCACCTAAAGATGCCTATGATAGGGGCAATGAGAGCTGAAAGCTAGTAAGTATCATAAGTTTTGGGAGCTCTTTATGAGACTTGCAATCTCTGCTTCCCTCTGCGAAGGGCCTTTCTTTTGACCTTGTAGTTGAGTCAGTAAACCTATTCCCTTCTATCTCAGCAAGTATTTTGAGTTGAAGTGTTTCATTCATTCATATGATGATTTATGCATTCATGTTTCTTATGTTCCTTGCTTTGCACGTTGATCTTATCTTGAAGTTTACTACTTTGAAAGCTTTCTTTGAAAACCAGCTATTTGTGAACTCCAGCAAATTATCAACTATTCTTCGACCAAGAGCTAAGTTTGCCATTACCAATTATGATTCACTTTATGTATCTTTATTGTGTTTCCTTTACTCATTACAAGTTGAGTTATATAATAGTGAGTTTTCTTCTTTTATGATCTATGTATTTGATGAATTTGATGCTTCTTGTCCGTATTCTTTTATCGACTCTTCACTCCATAAACCTGAGGACATGTTTATTGAGCTCAGTTTCGCTTGGAGACAAGCGAAGTCTAAGCTTGGGGGGAGTTGATTTGTCCATTTTGCATCACTATTCTATGTCTTAATTCACTATTATTCATTGATATATTTCGTATTGAGAGGTGATACTTATGTTCTTTCATCTATTTTTGCATGGTTGATGTGTTGGGTCCGTAGCATAGAAAACAAAAAAATTCCTACGATGAGAACTATACGCCAAGATCTATCTACTAGATACAGAGCAACGGGTGGACATACATCCATGGAGAACTTACCCTCGAAGACAACGAGTTTTGATAACGAGTAGGAAGTCGTGGTTGATGTAGTCGTACGCTTGCCGATCTCAAGATCGTGTGGAAGTCCGAGCGCCGCAAATCAGCAGCGCATCCGTCCTCGCACACACGTTCAAGCCACCGGACAACCTCCACCTCCTCGCTCCAGCGAATCAGCGGAAGCAGCAACTCCTTCCAGACGCAAGGCCACCGGGAACATGTATCTTGCTAATCCGAGACCATGGGGGAATATCTAGAGGGGGAGAGAGATCCTTCACGAGGAGGTGTAAGGATGAAGGAGGGAATGGGTGACCTTTTATAGGAGGAGGGGGGTGCCCCCTCTCTCCATGGCCGGCGCATGGGGGGTGACCCCTCACCTCCCCCATTCATGTGGTGGTAACCCCTCCACATTAAAATGCCCCTTAACATTCTCTTTTAAAGTCTCCATTTTAAATGCATTAAATTTCTCCAAATTTAATGCTCTCTCATTTAATAAAACACTTTTATTTATTTTATTCAGAATTTTGTTAATTACTTTAATTAACAAACATTCACATAAAACCCCTTGCAAAATTTCAATATTACATGCAGAACCACTTTCTGCAATTTCACCCGAAACAATTCCGGTTTCTATCGAAACATTTCCTGCGCTTTGCAAACCTTTTGTCTGGAACATATGTGCTCCTAAATGGTGTCCGGCAACTCTTAAGTGTGTCACCCTACGGTTCGCGAATAATGCAGACATGATTGAGACTCCTCTCAGATCAATAATCAGAAGCGGGACCTGGAGATTCATACTGACTCCTGCACATTCAACGATGACTTCTGTGATCGTGAGAACCTTTAACGTCAGCAATTTAATCCCTTTGTCTCATGATATAATACATGTCCGAGATTTGATCATCGGTATCCAAATACCTAGTTTGATCTCGTTACCGACATGCACTCTTTTCTCGTTCCCGTGATATAACATTCTAGTGATCACATCACTTGCTTGCAAGCTATCTTAATGTGATATCACCGAGAGGGCCCAGAGTATATCTATCCGTCATCTAGATTGAAAAATCCCACTCTTGATCCATGAGCTTCAACATAACACCTTCGTAGTACTGAACCCATCTTTATAGTCACCCTGTTACGGTGTGACGTTTGATGTTATCAAGATACTCTTCCGGTGTTAGCAATTAACATGATCTCATGGTCTAAGGACTAAGACTACTTTGTATGATGTTATAGCAATATAAACATAATGACTTGATCGTAATGCTATACTTCGGATGAATGTTCATCACATCATTTCACAAATGTTGTGACCTTGTTATTAACAACATCCAATGTCCATGATCAGGAAACTTTGATCATCTTGTTAATCAACAAGCTAGTCTATAAGAGAGGCATAACTAGGAACCCTTTTTGTTTATTAAACACACATGTATTGGTGTTTCCTATCAATACAATTATAGCATGCAAAATAAACATCTATCATATACAAGAAATATATAATAACAACTTTATTATTGCCTCTCAGGGCATATTTCCTTCATGATGACTTTTGGAGCATGGACCGCTGCAGTCAGGATTCTGATGGAAAAGGTGCTGTTTGGAGGAAAAATTCGCGAAGATCAGAAAATTCGGGAAAATATACGGAAAATCCTATTTTTCCAGAAGACTCTTGATACCAGAAGATGGAGTGGAGGTGGGCCACAGGGGGCCCACACCACCCCATGGCAAGGGAAGGCCTAGGCCGCGCCAGGAGGTGGTGTGGCCGCCCTGGCCCACTCCAGCCTCTCTCCTCTGGCGTATATCATCCCCACGAAACCCTAAGACTCGGGGAGCGACCACAAAAAGATTCCGCCGCCTCTACGGGGCGGAAAACATCGAGAGAGAAAGATCTCTCCGGCAGACAGATTTCTGCCGGGGGAATTCCTTCCCGGAGAGGGGAGATCGTCGCCATCAACACCACTATCAAGCTGGACTTCATCGGGATCATCATCATCATCACCACCATCATCACCATCAGCACCCTCATCACCATCTCCATATTTCTGTAGCAATTGCGTTGAATCTTGCATAGTTCAAAGGGGAAACTTTCCCGGTGTCTTCTTCCATTGTAGTTGATGCTATTGACTGAACCATTGAATTATTGTTTATGTTCAGATTGTTATACATCATTATTCCATCTCTAATCATGATCCATATGATGTCTTGTGAGTAGTTCGTTTTTTTTCTTGAGGACATGGGAGAAGTCTTGTTGTTAGTAGTGGAGTTGCGTTGAGAAAGATTCAATAGATTGTTATTTAAGTTGTGGTGTACTTCATCTAGTGGTGTCATGTGAAGGTCGACTACATGACACTTCACCTATATGGGCCTAGGGGAATGCATTGTGTATTTGGCTACTAATCGTAGGGGTTGCCGGAGTGACAGAAACCTGAACCCCCGTTAGGAAACCATTGCACAAGGGACGTAAGGGTCTTAGAGTTTAAAGTTGTGGTTTGGTTTATACCTTAATTACTTTCTTGTACTTACGGATGTTTGCAAGGGGTATAATCACAAGTATGTATTAGTCTTGGATGGGGCGGTACATTAGCACAAGTTCACCCACACAACACTTAGCAAGCTAAAGAAGATTAATCGACTATATGAAGCGAAAGCACTTGATAGTCTTCCCATGTGTCCTCGAGAACGTTTGGTCATCTTAAGTTATACAACCGGCTTGTCCTTTGCTGCATAAAGGATTGGGCCACTTGCTGCATTTATTCCTACTATCTTTTATTTACTCGTACTTTGTTTACTTGCTTTATCGAGAACCCCTAAATATCTGTTTGCTAAGTATTTGCAGAGAATTCCTGATCCATACCACTAGCCAGCACCTTCTGCTCCTCATTGGGTTCGACACTCTTACTTATCAAAAATACTACGATACACCCCCTATGCTTGTGGGTCATCACCGGCTCACTAGAGACATCAGCGTCGCCTTGATATCTTTCCAAGACATTCAAATTCGAAACGGTTTGTTCATCATCGAAGACTTCTGCTATTACCTCGACAGCCGGAGGAGGTGTCTCCACGCGAGTGAAGAAAGGAGTGTCGTAGCTGGTTAAATCAGCTACGTGGCACCCATATCTGGCACAACAGTCCATGATGGCTTTGATGTCCTGCTCTTGTCCATCTTCATCCACAGTCGAATACCCTCTGGTTACTTGCCAGATTTCCATGCTTCCATGGTGGCTCATAACCATGCTGAGAGCGTTTTGCGCCGCGGTTCGCGTGTAGGACATGTTCCAGTCCTGGATGAGCTAGGGCATCTCCTTGGCCTTGTCTCGCACCTCAAAGCTGGACATTCTATGCATGTCCGGAACCTTGAGTACTTTGCCAATATCCTCCAAAGATAGGCGGAAATCGTGAAGCAAATCACCGACTTGAGTAAGATGGTTGGTGCGAGACTCGGTGGAGGCAGAATCCTGTAAGTTCAGAGGACATGCGCATATAATGCAAAAACGTTAGTAAATATATCCAAACTCCAAGAGTCGGAAAAGGTAGAATGTCAGAAAGAGGGAAACTTACCGAAGATGACATCGTCAACTTTGGTCTTCACTTCCCGTAAGGTCTGCAGTTCAGCCCGGAGTGCCTCGGTGATGTCCTTCTCTCTGAACAAAGCATTGTTGATATTCGAGATCTTTTGATCCTGGGCCATGATCCTTCGATCACGTTCTTCGGTGGCCATAGAAGAGGATTCAAGAACTTGTGCAATGCTCCGTTCATGATCCGCCTTCAATTTGTCTAGTTCCCGACGTAAGTCGGTATTCTCCACCTCTAGGGTCTTCAGATTTTCAGCTTCTTCAATCATAGCACGTGATTTCTTTACCAGTGTTGTAAGCAAAAGAACAACAGTTGAATAAATAATTCGACTATGAAATAAAGGGCAAGGTTTGAGGACTGAAATGTTTACCTTCAGCCTCATCCCTTGACACTTTCAACTGAGCATTTTCAAGCCGGAGAGCTCTGATTTCTCTCCGCTTGTTGCAGATATTCTTCAACAATTCCTGGTTATACGAATTAAATTTTTGTAAGTCATAATACCTAGCCTCAGAAGTCTACTAAAGACTCGGGCTAATATTTTTACTAATATCAGCATGAGCCTTGGGGGCTACACTAGTTCATTCTTTGGCATCCTAAGGAAGCATAAATCCGGATTGTCTATCCAACTTCATGCTTGGGGGCTAGAGGATATGATATGAAATAAAGTAAAAAAGGTGAGTTGGAATTCGGCTTACATGATGTTCATGGGTGAGCTTGCTTAAGCTCATAGACACCTCGGTGCTAACCTTCTCGGCGAGGGTCAGCGGGATTACTGGTGGTGGCGGCAGCACACCGGTTCTCAGCCCCTCGTCGCAAAGACGAATCTGCTCGAGGAGTTCGGAGTACTTGACGTCCTCCGCTTCTTGTGCCTCCTCCTTAGCAGTAATATTCCGGCTCTCCAAGCATTGCTGGGCTAGCCATTGGATCTCCTCCACAGATTTCCATGTAATGCCAAGTTTGGCAAGACACAGATTGTTGAGAAGGTTTTCAGTGAAGACCTCTGCCGAGGGATCATTACCCGAAGAGGGTTCACCCTTATCAAAACCTGAGTCACCTGTGGTGACGTCAGATTGCGATCCGAGGATCGCTAGCTCTGCTTGTTGAGCTGGATCTTCTACGATAGTTGGAGATGGAGTAATCTCCAGAGCCGTAGAAGGCTGAGGGGCAGGAGTTGGAGGTGTTGCGGCAGGAGAAGTCCAATTCAGCTTTGCGCAGGGGCTTTGACGAGCCTCCCTTCCATTTGCCCTTGGTGAGCTGTCTAGCTCTAAAGAGGTAATAGAACAAAAATCGTTACACTTCACAAAGAATAAGAGATAAAATACAAAGACCTTGTGAGGAAAGTTACCTCTTCACAACAGGCACCTCCTTTGTACCGATAGACACTGTTGGAGCCTTACGCTTTCGAGTAATTGTGTCCGACAGTGGAATCAACTCTCCATCATCCTGAGATAACTCAGGAGGATATCCCTCGATAGGAGAAAATCTCCGACTCGGGAAGGTCAGCAAGCTGAAAAGGGAAAAGATATTTCAGTGTTGCAAAAAGAGACAATAATGTAAAGATGTACACATAATTCGAGTTATTACTGGAAACTTACCGGTACCACAGGATCCCCAGCCGTATGCATGTCAAAAGATAGCTCCAGGATTTTCCTCTCGATCCGCTCCCTTATCAACCACTTGATTTGGGACTCGTATTCCTTATCCGTGTAAGGACGGGAGCAGATCCGGAGCGTATCCTTCTTGGACATGGTGATGGAATGCATAAGCCGGTCATCGTGGTGTTGGAGGGCCTGGATCCGGTATGCCAGCCAGCAGTGAATCAAGTCTGACCCCTTAAGGCCCTTGTGCTTCATCAAATATTCAATCCGCCTCTTGGCAAGAAGCAGTTCGTCACTGAGGGCCGGTGCATCATTGTCCCAGGACTCTTGGGGCGTGGCGACACCATCGACAAAAGCCGGCAAAGCAGTTGCTTTGCCGGGAGCAGGTCTGTCCTTATGATATAAGAAGGTGGATGGCCACTGTTTCACCAACTCACTAGCCTTAATCCGAGGATAGATGCGTTCTCTCCTAACGGAAAAGCTAAGAGTGCCAGTAATCTATAGATTACTAGAAGTGATGTAGTTTCTCCGGGTATGAAAATAAAACCAGAAAAAGTGAGACTTGGCCTAATGCCAAGGTACCCCTCGCACAAAGAAGCTTAAGCGCTCATATCTAAGAGTGATTTCGGGGGGAGATGATGGAGTTGAACTCCATAGTTATCTATAACCTCAGAAAAGAAATCTGAGGGTAGGAAACTCAAACCTCTGTCGAGGTGGGTGCCGAAGTGCACCCGCTCGTCACCGCAAGGAATAGGGATGGTTTGGTCATAGCCGCTCTGCCAGTCGCCAGCGCAGAGGAGTCCTTCGTTCTCCACGACACAGATCTTGGCGTCATCTAAGGCGTAGGGGATCCAGACCCCGCAGAAGCTCTCCTTGTCCGCTGACATAGCCATCGCTGCCGTCGCCGCTGTGCCAGAAGATGAAGTCTCAGCCATTGCTCTGTAGGCTAGTGACTAGGGATGGGCAGCGCTAGAAGATTATGGGGAGGCGGAGGAGCTCTGTTTTCGTGGGAGGTGTTGGGAGGAAGGAAGCGGCACAAATGCTGGTGAAGAGAAGAGGGAGAGATTCTCAACCCCTTATATCCTTCATCTACGCCAAGATTTGTGCAATGTGTACAGTAACCGTGCCACGCATCACGGAAGGAGCTGGGTAACCCCCACACGATGATTACACCACCTCGATCTCCGTGCACGCATTAAAACTACGCCTCGGTTCTGCAAAAGGTGGACCCACCAACGGTCGTGCTGACGGGAATGTCTGTCAGTGACATGACTTGACCCTGGCTGGTGTCGGGTTACGTCAGAGACCAAGTTCCGGCTTAGTTTGAATTTCAAGCTGGAAAACCGAATAATGTATTCATAGGTCCGATTTGTTTTGGGAACTGGATTCTATCCTTTCTTTTGAAGTTTCAAGAACCCTTCAAGATTCTGCAAGCGGAAGATCAAGCTAGATGATGATGAAATCCGACTTTGGATCTTGGAGGCTTCCGGGGGCTGTTGTTGGGGATATACTTTCCGGGGATCCTCACTGTGCCTCACTAACCAGGGTGGCCTGCTTCGGGTTAGAGCTTTGCTTCACAGGCGGCCTAGTCAGGAAGAAGAGACGGAGTCTAGTCCAGCTACCGGAAGGCCTAGAAGACTTACCGGCATAGGCATGTTATGTTACTTGTAGATCAAGATGTACTCTATAACCGACTCTTAGTCGTAGCTGGATAGGTCTCTCATATAAACCCTAGGTCGGATATCTATATAAGTCGTCCTAGGGTAAGCCTTTAGGGCACCCTCACAATAGTCTACAATCTCAACTCGCACAGGCGAAACCCTTGTAACCCATATTCCGGCTAAGCCATATTACTGGATTGCTAGCAGGAGTAGGATCCATCCAAAGCCGGTGGATTCAAACCTGGGTAAACTTGTGTGCTCACCGTCCTGGAATACCGTATGTCTCACACCCCTCTCTTCCACACGCCTCGAAGACCCCCTCATGGCGTACTTGTCATCAAACCGATGCAGCGTAAAACAAAAAAATTCTACCACGTCAACCAAGAATACTGTTGTCATAGATCACAGGATTACCACTAGACGCACAGTTGTGGAACTCAAAGAAGCACGTCGGGGCAGTGTAGATGTTCTATGTCTCCTCCTTGTCCTCGTCCCACGAGCATCTCCCCTTTGCACGGCTCACCCAAGTGCTACAACTGGAACACCTTCGAGGTATCCACACGTTCGGAGTGGAAGGTCACACGCCAGACTACTAGGTCTGCACATGCAACACTAGCGTGAGAGGAGTAGTGGCTGGGTGGAATGCTCAACCCTATTCAACTCGCCCCACTCTCTCTTATATAGGCATCCCTAGTGGGCTTCTACATTAGCAGCCCATTAGTATCCTAAGCCTAGTCTAATTCGGATCCAATCCTCATTAGGCTTCTAGCCCGTAAAGTGTGTGACCTTATAGGTTCATACATGTATAGACATGACACGAGTACACTTACTCCGTCAATAGTTGGTATCGGCCTATAGCAAGAGGTGCCTACTCCTAAACGCATATAAAGATCATTCAGATGAACCATCACAAGGTTGAGTACATGTCTTTCCCTTTGCCCTACGATATTTGGTCTAGCTCCAAGCTCACCTCTCTTTCTCGATACTGTGATTTGGAATCCCTTTATTAGGTTAACTCTTAACTGTATGTAGCACGGCCATGCATTTTTGGATCCGATCACTCGAGGGGCCCAGAGATATCTCTCTCAAGTAGAGAGGGGAAAATCCCATCTTGATTGACCAATGCCTTGTAGCATGTATCAGTACAAACCCGAAAGGTACCTTTATAACTTCCCAGTTACGGAGCAGTGTTTGATAGCCCCAAATTAGGTCGATCCACATCTCAAGTACATGCGACATTCTCAGGTCTAAGGACAAAACATACAAAATGTGTAGAGAGAGCTACAAGTAATATTGCCAGTCTCAAGTTGGGTTAGTCCAACCCCATGTCCATAACATGTGTCCCCATCATTGGTTTGACATCTCCATGTCTATGACTTGCCAAACATAGTCATCAACCAATCGATGTGCTAGTCTAATATTCATGTGTGTCCTCACATGAACTCTGACTAGGGACAACTATTAGATAACCATACAAGTAAAGAGTTTCACAAACAATTCACATAATTGCCAATCAATACAAGTTGCCTGGTATATGGATATTAAAAGAACATTATAATAACTCATGGATACATATGAAATATAATCATCTCTATGATTGCCTCTAGGGCATATTTCCTTCATAAACTCTTTAGCTGAATCCGTGTAAGTCGGAATAGCATCACCATGCCCATGACAAGTGGAACTGAGCCATCATCCGACTTCCACATTAGTCTAAGTTGTTTGTGAAGGAGATATGCCCTAGAGGCAAATAATAAAGGGGTTTTATTATCATGTCTCGTTAGTTCATAATAGTTTTATATCGTTCTATAGTTGTATCAAGCGGAAACATTGATACAGGTGTGGTACATAAACAAACCCAGGTCCCTAGTAGCCTATGTTCAACTAGTTGATTGGGCAGCTAATGATCAAGGTTTCTTGATCATGGTGCTTCTAATCCAACTGACAATGAATTCATATCATCTAAGGTGGTGTGATGGACATTTCCCACCGATGATTGTTGCAACACGATCATGTCACTTAGTTCATAGTTGGAATTGTTAGAAATGAAGTGTCCTAATCCTCAGACTATGAGACAATAGTAATCACTGTTACCTAAGGATTGCTTTGACTGCATCAACCGTCATGTCCATAACTAGGTGACCATAAATGTGCATGTTGGGTATTCCAAAGGGGCATGTTGAGGCTTATGCATCAAGACCGGGATTTATTCTCCTGTGTGACGGGAAGATACACTGGTCCCACTTGGTGAAGTACATCCATAATTGTAACGTCCCAGCATTAGAGCTTAGAAATAAGCTGAACATAGGTGTGTGCATTGCATTCATGCATAGAAAATCTGGATAATTTTCGCGCTTTTAAATAAAACTTTTTAGAGTGATTGAAGCTTCTCTTAACTTGGTGGAATGGAAGTAGATCATCAAGTTGACTGCGATAAGTTTCAATATGACCTTTGCTAAAACCTCATCTTTGGGTAATATGATTTGATCTAAGGGTAGATCAAATGTAATAAAACTAAGTCACAACACACTATTTAATAAGGAGTACTGGATCTTCTAGACATCATTACATGGTATTCCATACCACAACTCAAGGATGAATACTTAAATTCTAAAGATGATATTAAGATATTACCTACCATAAACTCTGTATATCAAGCTAAGCTTATAACTTAAGTAAAAGAAACTCTATAACTAAATCTTGAAACACTTGTCTGCCATAGTGATTCCTACCATGGGTATCATGGTAGGTCTTGAACATTTACTCTAATTACAAATAGAGTAGAAATGGAAGTCAAGCCAAGACCATCTAGCATATACTCTTAATATGATATTAAGAGGTGACATACCTATTTAACCAAGTCCTAGTGTCAAGTGATCATCATTGTTGAGTAATCAATGCTTGACCTAGCACTTGTTAACCTTTAGCTTTGACCTATTATATTAACCTTCCAAAGACCTTAAGTAAGTTAGTAAGAAGGAGGAGCTAGTTATGGTAGAGTGTGCCATCATCAATGGAATGTGATCCTTAGTGGAGATTAAACCATTTGATGTTGGAGGAGTGAACTCACTCATGAGTTAACTAGAAGCAGTACCTAAACTCAAGGGTTGAGCTAGTAATTGAGGAGCTATGAGAAAACTAGTAGTCTTAGAACATTAGATAACAATCTTGTAAGGACAAGTGGATATAGAATTAGAATAAGCTTGCTTAACAAGATAAGTCTATAGAGAGACTAATACAAGTTTACTACTTAGTTGATTATAGATATTGATTAGACAATTAGAAGCCTAAGCTTAGTTTGATCCAATGATGGTGGTCATTATTCTCAAGTCACTTGATAATAGATGATTAGGTGTTGAAGAAGAGTTATGAATATACCAATTTAGGCAAATCCTAGTAAGCTAAATCATCTAGCTTGATCATTAGAAGTCAAGCTAGAGTATTATGAAATATTTGATGAGTTGTATGGAGTAGTTGGAGGCATAGTAGCTTAACCAAGCTAGTATAAGGACAACTGGTATTATGGGAGTAGTACTAAACCTGTTTCAAAGAATTGATCTCCTTTGTTATGTATAGTGAGGATTGAAGTCTTGCAAATCTTGGAAGTAGTTGCAAGATGAGTTTAAGGAAGTTAATAGATGGAGTTAGTATTAGCTACACTGATAGGTGCATCAATGGTAGTTAATTAAGAGGAGTTATATACTAGGCGTAAGGATGGAGTAATGTTGAAGTGGCATGACCATGTCATCATATGATGATGGATATGGTGGAGTCAGATGATTGTCGTATTCAAGAAGATGTGATCTTTGTGAATAAGATAAGAGAGAAATATAGAGTATATTTAGGAAAGGAATTCCTTATCTCAAGATATCCTTAGTGAGGTATTAAGGTGAGGATTCTTTAGAAGCCTTAACCAAGATCATATCCAGCCATGATAAGACCCATGTCTACCTCTTTGTTCTAAACTCTTGAATGAAGAGGGTAGTTAAACCAATTCATATTTTTAGGCAGCCAATGGCTAGTATCTCTTAGTCAAATGAAATGTCTAAGAGATCAGGAGAATATTAGTTGAGAGTGTATTGATCGAAGCCTTGTCCATCTGATTGTCTTAGACCCTAATAATAACCTAATCTCATAGAACCATCAAGGTTCCATTAGGTAAGCGTTATGTGGTAATTCCAGACTCTACAAATCAAGTAGAATAGGATTTGGCAAATCACCAAATATGGAGGACAATAAAAATCAAATCAACATATTATGAACCACAAAGATTAACATCTTCTTATGTATATATGTAAATCCTTTATGAAGATAAGTAGGAACAAGATTCTATATACATGAATACACATCTCAAACTAGTGCCATTCAGATTATCAAGTGAAACTAGAATAATTTCTATAAGATCCTCTTATAGGAAGAAAATCCCTAAAACCCTAATCATTATTAATATTTCTTAATGAAAAAGACTTCTAATATAATGAATATATTTTAATGCATAATAAGAAATTGGTTATAATTGCTTCATACAACAAAATGCATAAACCGGCGATCCTTTGGATGTTTAAATCTTTGTAGAAATCAAATTTAGAAATGAATTTAGAATAGAAAAGAAAATAGAAATAGAAACAGAATAAAGAAAAGGAAATAGAACAGCCAGCCGCTCTAGGCCACGGCCCAGCTCTACATTACTATCTGCCGCCCGCGTGCACCTTCCTGATCTTTCCGCTCGCTTCGTAATGGCCCAGTACCAGCCCGGCCCAAATAACATTTCGTTGAGATTATCGTCGTCGTCCACCTCTCGCAGTCACCGAAGCAGCTGGTTGGCGCGAGTGCTGCCCCTCGCCGGCGTCAAGATTCGCGTTGTCGGTGGCCGGGAAGGATAAGGAGGCCACGTGGACGCCCTTGCTCGTCCTCATCCACTTCCTCTCACACTCGCTCGCTCTCCATCTCCCTCTGTCTCTACTCCCCACACGGCCGAAACCCTAGCTAGCAGGAGCCAACCGCCGTCGTTGGTAGGGGTCGTCTCAAAGACCGTGGAGTGGTCGAGAAGAAGCGCCATCGCGTGTAGATCTTCTGAGAAGAACTCAACGCCAAGGGCAGCTCGAAGATGGTCGAATTTTGACGTTCCCTTTCGTCGGAGTTCGCCGGAATCTGTGACGCCACGTTCATCTCCGGCCATCATCGTCGACATGGACCACACAACAATACTCAGGGTGAGCATACGCATCTTCAAACCCCACTCTCGCCCGCTAATTCTTGATGTACCGCTGTTGCATCGAGCGCCACCGTTCACCGCCGCTAGTCATCGTCAGAGTCATTGTTCCAGTAACCTAAATGGGGTGGCGCGACCATCATTCGCACCCCCGTGCTCTGTTGGTTCCCACACATAGTCCTGCTAGCCCGCGCGCGCTCAGAATCGCCACCAGTGACCACGATCTGGTGGTGGAGGCCGTGCCGACGTCCATGTGACGTTGTGCTGGCATCACCGCCCGCCCAGTCAGCCGTTTGACCGGTCTTCTGCTGACGTGGCCCTGACCCCACGGGTCAGTGGGTCTAGCTAGGAGTAGCCTCGGTGTAAAAAGGCTTTCTCTGTTAGTAAATAGATAAAACAATAGAAGTTTAAATATAAATACATTTTAGGAATTTAGGTAAATAGTTAAATGTTAAAAATTGAATATCTTTTGTTTTATAATTCAGAAAAATATATATTATATATAAAAATATTTAGAAAAGTAAAATCTATAAAACTTTATTAACAAACATTATTCTGTTAACTATTTAAATAAATATTATTTAATAAAGATTTTATAAGTAATAATACTTAGAAAATTCATATTTTAATATTCGTAAATGAGAAAAATATAAATAATATACCAAAATTCTTATAAACACAAAATCTACATTTATAAACTTGTTTCAATTATTTTTTGTATGCTTTAACTAATATTTATTATTTGTTTAGTATTTATAAAGTGAATAAACATATAAAAATCATAACTTATTATTTAAAATTCACAAAATACTTATAATATACCAAAATGATCACAAAAAACGAAATCAACACACTAAAAATATCAACTCATACTTTTGAAGTAAAATAAAAGGTAAAGGCCTAATAAATCTTATTTAAACCCTTTTCTTTTATTTTAATTTATTAAAAATATATAAATCTTTACTATTGTCTTTAGTATTGTTTTTTTAAATGTTAAAAGTGTAATAATAAATGCAAGCTATGTTTAAATGAAGTTAAGATAGGTCTAACCAATTTAACTTGTACAAACTAAAACTACCATTTAAAATTAAGTAAGTCTTAATTTCCAAAAAATAGTTATCAATTATAAAATCATCAAGATTTGAATACTAATTCTTTTCCAAGTTGGGAATCCACTCTAAAGGCTAAGGAAAGTTTGTAAGCATTTCACATGATGCCATTTCCATGTTCACAGAAATGAGTATTAATTCTATAATAAGTAAGTGATTCCATCCACTTATAAAATCAAAAACACACCACTTCTGTCAGTGTATAATACTTTTGTTCCTCCTTGATGGAGTGTTAAAAGTCTCCATCTACTAGTAGAATAGCTACTCAACAATACTAGTTGTTTTCTACTTTAATACTTATAATTAATAAGAAAACCTTAAAGTGTTAACATTAACATTTAACACTTTTCACTTTGTAAAGTAATGTTTTCCTCAAGAGTTATTCTTTTAAGGAACATTAAAAGTGATACTTGAACACTTCTTTAAAATCTCTACTTGATTCTTAATCTTGATTAAGAAATATTCTACATACCATGATCCAATTGAATGCTTTAGTATTGTATACTACTTGTTGTACTTACTTAATGTTTCACACACACTCTCACAAGCCTTAATAAGACGCACAAGTGTGAATTTGTTATAACAGTGCAACACATTCTAAAGAACTCATTCCTAGTTTCCAAACCCTAGATTAGATATGACTATTTCGGGAATTCGCGTTTCTCAAATTGCATTACATTACTTATGCATCATTGCATCTTGCTTCTTTAAATATTAGTCCTTACCAGACCAATGATGTTATTTACAGAATTTGGATCTTCTATTGTCTTGAAGACCGTGAGTGCATAATCTTGCAATCACAAAAGGCAAGTTCACAACTTTCTCATGTCCTTTGATTATTTTCTATGCTTGTAACTCAACTGTGTCATCACCTACATTTCAACAAGGTCAGAAAACAATATTTTCATAATAATATGATTATGGATTATTTACCAGATGGTAATAATCTACTGATACAGTTCCAATGGTAAAGGAACATAATATCTAGGACTTAACAACCAATGTCGCCAGTGATTTTAGCGCCGTATATTAGACGTCAACCATAAGACTTGGAATGGGATGGGAAAGTCAGCTGTATCTTCTCCCTTTCATATGGAGGTAAGATGACCTTATCGTGACGTTGGGATTCCCGGAGTGGATCCAACATATGGGTGGGCACCCTTAGGCCCCACGATTTTGGTGTCTAGATTATTTATGAGTGGCTGCCGGAGGTATGAACCTCCAGGGGCATCACCAGCTCATAGAGTCTTCAGGAACTCCCATGGTTATAGCTTGCCCTAGTTGGCGGCTTAACGGATGTGTAGTCATCCCTAGAGGATCGTGCAGACATACGGGGTCGCGGAGAGGGCAATACTGGCTTGGATCTTAGACTGGGCCCCATACCAAGGAAGTGTGGACAAGCTCATGACTTGGTTGTGCAACAAGGCTAAGGTCTCTTATGGGAACGAGAAGGAGCTACGAATGCGGCAGGAAAGGAACTCCATGAAGTTCTGGTCAACCAGTGAAGGCTGTCAGACATAGTTTTCAGAATAAAAGCAACATTTGAAGAAATGTTTACAAAAACCTGCATTGCCTATGACCTATGGATTATCCATTTAGAGATAGTGCATCATACACTCCTTTTTAGTGAACTTGCTGAGTACACTCGTTCTAAACCGTACCTTCTTAACCCTTGCTAGGTTCTAAGCAGTTGAAGACGACGTCAACATCAATTTCTTCTCAAGAAACCATCATCGACAACTCAAGTTCTTCAATAAAGTCAATGAAGTCAATATATACATCAGCTGAAGTGAAGATAAAGTGTCGGTTTAGATAGGAGTAGATTCTCTAGCCATAAAACCTATTTCTGTAGAGCATTGCAATAGCAGCAATGGCAAGCCAAATAGTTTAGATACTAGCCTTAATTACTAGATAGTTCTAAGTTATTATTTCTGTTTCTTCTTTGTAAGAAGTTCTTTCTCTCTCTTTAACCTAGAGTGTTCTCTGGATCTTTTGTAAAGAGTCGAGTCATAATCTATAGTCATGTCTTGGACTTGCTGTGTTTCTGTTGTACCACTCTGAGGGATGTAATACTAGTGAACGGTGTTTCATTGGTGTTATGTCAATGACTATAGTGTACTACATCATGTAGTGTATGTTGGGTCACTACAGCTGGTATCAGAGCATATGCTTTGACCTTAGGATTAAAACCCTTTTTGAAAGATCTGTAGGTTGGGAAGTGACTATAGAAGCCATCTTATCTAAACCAAGACTTGTGATGAATATCCTCTTGAGGATAATCTTGCCACACTTAATTTGGATGTTCTTATCATCTTTCTTAAGGATTAGTTATGTGTATTCTTTAGAGAAATGTCATTTGAGTGTAGCTCTAAATGGGTATAACACCACTAAGATATATGTAGTAAGTTAAAATATCAAAGAAGATTACAATTAAGATTAGGATATCATGTGGAGTAGTATTAGTGATGGAGTTTGTATTTAGAACCCATGTGAGGTAGCAGAATCATACCACTTAAATTAGACCATCACAGTAGGTATAGATACAAATGGAAGTAAATCATGTGAGATTCACTTGAGAATTCCATGTGATGGAGTAGAATTTTGTTAAAAATCTTTAATAGTGAGCTAAGAAGAAGAGTCTTCATGGTGAGACTAGCTCTTTAATCATGATGACTAGGTAAATCTTAACAAGTTCGTGGTGAGAATAGCTCCGAGACCATGATAAGTCTATAATTAGGACAAGTAGTTGGTAACTAATCTAGTAATAACAGTAAGTAAAGAATGGTGTAGGTCTATGATAGAAGTCGTAGGTGCCATAATATTACAATAATTTTGG
This sequence comes from Avena eriantha, assembly GCA_910589775.1. NCBI lineage: Eukaryota > Viridiplantae > Streptophyta > Magnoliopsida > Poales > Poaceae > Avena > Avena eriantha. The sequence continues at coordinate 310,470,840 of OU342744.1, read as the reverse complement.
GATTAAGGTAGTAACTACAGTTTTGTTAGTAGTTTTGAGAGATCATGTGAGGATAGTTTACGATAAAATGGAAATTTGGTAGTATTTAGTAGTCCCGAAAGAAAGGTAAGTGGTTAGTCAAAACCAGAGTGAGACCCCTTTGCTCAAAAATTATCTAACTACAATTGGGTAGTTTGGGTAAATATTGAGACAAAGTGTAGTTTACCCTTATGTTCTAAGTATCACGGTGTAAACCTATACTAGGATGTGTCATATACTACATAGCTAAGCCTGAATTTTAGAGGTATTATACTCAACTATTATATTTCGGGCTTGGAATGATGTGTGATATATGTACCACATTTGGATTTTTTGGTTTTTTATTGCATTTTCTTGATTGAATAGATCTGTGCATGAAGTTTGACTTGAAGTGCAAATGCATGTTGCATCATCAAGTTACTACTTGATGTTATAGACCAAGATAGAAAAGGGAATTCGTGTAAGGGAGTGACGAGTTCCGAAGATCAAGATGAATATTTGCACGAAGAAGGAAGCTAGATATAAGGAGTATCAACAATGTTTTAAAAGATGGATCAACCCCAACTCACTATGAGCTAGCAATAAGAAGGATTATTAGTGCAGAAAAAGGGGGAGAGCAACATGAAGGATGAATATTAAGTTCACTTAAGATAGGTGATATTGCTAAGAAGCTAATGAGGTAGTTGTCCCAAAATCATGGTAGTAACATGAAAGTGGGCAAAGAAGAAGTTTTGGAACAAAAGTGGTATTCAAGCTCTGACAATTCAGAGAGAATGCTAGTAAGAAGTCGAAATCCGTAGGGTAATCCATACACCTAGGAGGATCCGCAGCTGGTATCTATAGTTGGTATCCGTAGCTGGTATCCTAGCGGTTTAGATAATTAGATCATCTTTGTGTAATTTAAAGAGCATAAAGCTTGGCCTAAGTTAAGTGAGACATAGAGAAGTATGAAAATTAAAGATCATATTTCGAGACGCTCTGTGAAATCTGGCTTACTAAAGCGAGAATGTCTAGAAGCTTAAGAGTAAGACAAGCAGCGTTGGAAGATTCATTTCAGAGATCCACAATTGTGTGGGTGTACTGTAGATTCTTTCAGGAGACCTTATATAGGCAAGATTTAAGCTAGACAGAAACTAATACCTTAACTAGTGGGTATTATACATGAAGTTTAGAGACCATTAGGAAACCCCAAGGGGGAGACTAAACAATAAACACTGAAGTGTTGTTGTGTAACTTTCTGACTAAAGGTTGGAGAAGTACAAATTTATGGTGATATTAAGCCTTATTCTCATAAGGTTATAAGAAATCATTTGTATAAGAGTACTCTGTAGAGTATGTCCGGATGAATGACCAAAGTAGGCATAACTACTTAACCGAGTAAACTAGTTATATAGGGAAAACATCTCGTAAGTGTCCCTAAGAGTGAAGAGAGTATTCCAAGATACATCACTAAAGTGTTATAGGAAAATCAGATTGGAATGGACAAAATGTGTCCACAACCAATTCTAAAGAGAACTGTCAGGATATAATCCAAGGGATTATCGTAACAGAAACCATAGGACAAATTAGGAATGATAGTTCGAAGTTGCCAAGAATGAAGATGATTCAAGGAAAAATATTTGGATACTGGATATCAAAATTATCCCCAATTATGATCACTATGGATTTGAGAAATGGTGTGATTAATACAAGTCAATACCTCATTTCTAAACGCAAGAGAGTACGAACTTCAGGGACGAAGTATATTTTAAGGGGGAGAGTCTATAACGTCCCAGCATTAGAGCTTAGAAATAAGCTAAACATAGGTGTGTGCATTGCATTCATGCATAGAAAATCCGGATAATTTTCGCGCTTTTAAATAAAACTTGTTAGAGTGATTGAAGCTTCTCTTAACTTGGTGGAACTGAAGTAGATCATCAAGTTTACTGCGATAATTTTCAATATGACCTTTGCTAAAACCTTATCTTTGGGTAATATGATTTGATCTAAGGGTAGATCAAATGTAATAAAACTAAGTCACAACACACTACTTAATAAGGAGTACTGGATCTTCTAGAGATCATTACATGGTATTCCATACCATAACTCAAGGATGAATACTTAATATTCTAAATATGATATTAAGGTATTACCTACCATAAACCTTGTATATCAAGGTAAGCTTATATCTTAAATAAAAGAAACTCTATAAATAAATCTTGAAACACTTGTATGCCATAGTTATTCCTACCATGGGTATCATGGTAGTTCTTGAACATTTACTCTAATTACAAATAGAGTAGAAATGGAAGTCAAGCCAAGACCATCTAGCATATACTCTTAATATGATATTAAGAGGTGACATACCTATTGAACCAAGTCCGAGTGTCAAGTGATCATCATTGTTGAGTAATCAATTCTTGACCTAGCACTTGTTAGCCTTTAGCTTTGACCTATTATATTAACCTCCCACAGACCTTAAGTAAGTTAATAAGAAGGAGGAGCTAGTTATGGTAGAGTGTGCCATCATCAATGGAATGTGATCCTTAGTGGAGATTAAACCATTTGATGTTGGAGGAGTTAACTCACTCATGAGTTAACTAGAAGCAGTACCTAAACTCAAGGGTTGAGCAAGTAATTGAGGAGCTATGAGAAAACTAGTAGTGTTAGAACATTAGATAACAATCTTGTAAGGACAAGTGGATATAGACTTAGAATAAGCTTGCTTAACAAGATAAGTCTATAGAGAGACTAATACAAGTTTACTACTTAGTTGATTATAGATCTTGATCAGACAATTAGAAGCCTAAGCTTAGTTTGATGCAATGATGGTGGTCATTATTCTCAAGTCACTTGATAATAGATGATTAGGTGTTGAAGAAGAGTTATGAATATACCAATTTAGGCAAATCCTAGTAAGCTAAATCATCTAGCTTGATCATTAGAAGTCAAGCTAGAGTATTATGAAATATTTGATGAGTTGTATGGAGTAGTTGGAGGCATAGTAGCTTAACCAAGCTAGTATAAGGACAACTGGTATTATGGGAGTAGTACTAAACCTGTTTCAAAGAATTGATCTCCTTTGTTATGTATAGTGAGGATTGAAGTCTTGCAAATCTTGGAAGTAGTTGCAAGATGAGTTTAAGGAAGTTAATAGATGGAGTTAGTATTAGCTACACTGATAGGTGCATCAATGGTAGTTAATTAAGAGGAGTTATATACTAGGCGTAAGGATGGAGTAATGTTGAAGTGGCATGACCATGTCATCATATGATGATGGATATGGTGGAGTCAGATGATTGTCGTATTCAGGAAGATGTGATCTTTGTGAATAAGATAAGAGAGAAATATAGAGTATATTTAGGAAAGGAATTCCTTATCTCAAGATATCCTTAGTGAAGTATTAAGGTAAGGATTCTTTAGAAGCCTTAACCAAGATCATACCCAGCCATGATAAGACCCATGTCTACCTCTTTGTTCTAAACTCTTGAATGAAGAGGGTAGTTAAACCAATTCCTATTTTTAGGCAGCCAATGGCTAGTTTCTCTTAGTCAAATGAAATGTCTAAGAGATCAGGAGAATATTAGTTGAGAGTGTATTGATGGAACCCTTGTCCATCTGCTCGTCTTAGACCCTAATAATAACCTAATCTCATAGAACCATCAAGGTTACATTAGGTAAGCGTTCTATGGTAATTCCAGACTCTACAAATCAAGTAGAATAGGATTTGGAAAATCACCAAATATGGAGGACCATAAAAATCAAATCAGCATATTATGAACCACAAAGATTAACACCTTCTTCTGTATATATGTAATTCCTTTATGAAGATAAGTAGGAACAAGATTCTATATACATGAATACACATCCCAAACTAGTGCCATTCAGATTATCAAGTGAAACTAGAATAATTTCTATAAGATCTTCTTATAGGAAGAAAATCCCTAAAACCCTAATCATTATTAATATTTCTTAATGAAAAGGACTTATAATATAGTGAATATATTTTAATGCACAATAAGAAATTGGTTATAATTTCTTCATACAACAAAATGCATAAACCGGCAATCCTTTGGGTGTTTAAATCTTTGTAGAATCAAATTTAGAAATGAAATTCGAATAGAAAAGAAAATAGAAATAGAAATAGAATAAAGAAAAGGAAATAGAATAGCCAGCCGCTCTAGGCCACGACCTAGTTCTACATTACTATCTGCCGCCCGCGTGCACCTTCTTGATCTTTCCGCTCGCTTCGCAATGGCCCAGTACCAGCCTGGCCCAAATAACGTTTCGTTGAGCTTATCATCGTCGTCCACCTCTCGCAGTCGCTGAAGCAGCTACGTGGCGCGAGCGCCGCCGCTCGCCGGCGTCAAGATCCGCGTTGTCGGTGCTCAGGAAGGATAAGGAGGCCACATAGCCTCGCTCGCTCGTCCTCATCCACTTCCTCTCACACTCGCTCGCTCTCCATCTCCCTCTGTCTCTACTCCCCAAACTGCCGAAACCCTAGCTGGCTGGAGCCAACCGCAGTCGTCGGTAGGGGTTGTCTTAGAGACCGTGGAGTGGTCGAGAAGAAGCGCCATCATGTGTAGATCATCTGAGAAGAACGCAACGCCAAGGGGAGCTCGGAGATGATCGAATTTTTCCGTTCCCTTTCGTCGGAGTACACCGGAATCCGCGACGCCACGCTCATCTCCGGTCATCATCATCGACATGGACCACACAACAATACTCAGGGTGAGAATACGCATCTTCAGACCCCACTCTCGCCTGCTAATTCTTGATGTACCTCTGTTGCATCAAGCACCGCTGTTCACCGCCGCCAGTCATCGTCGGAGTCGTTGTTCCGGTGACCTAAATGGGTGGCGCGACCATCATTCGCACCCCGTGCTCTGCTGGCTGCCGCGCATAGTCCTGCTAGCCCACGCGCGCTCGGAATCGCAACCAGCGACCATGATCTGGTGGTGGAGGCCGTGCCGACGTCATCGTGACGTTGTGCTGGCATCACCGCCCGCCCAGTCAGCAGTTTGACCGGTCTTCTGCTGACGTGGCCCTGACCCCACGGGTCAGTGGCTCTGGCTAGGAGTAGCCTCAGTGTAAAAAGGCTTTCTCTGTTAATAAATAGATAAAACAATAGAATTTTAAATATAAATACATTTTTGGAATTTAGGAAAATAGTTAAATCTTAAAAATTGAATATCTTTTGTTTTCTAATTCAGAAAAATATATATTATAAACCAAAATATTCAGAAGAATATAATCTATAATTTAACTTAATTAACAAAAATTATTGTGTTAACTATTTAAATAAATATTATTTAATAAAGATTTTATAAGTAATAATACTTTGAAAATTCATATTTTAATATTGGTAAATGAGAAAAATATAAATAATATACCAAAATTCTTATAAAAACAAAATCTACATTTATATACTTGTTTCAATTATTTTTGTATCCTTTAACTAATATTTATTATTTGTTTAGTATTAATAAAGTGAACAAACTTATAAAAATCATAACTTATTATTTAAAATTCACAAAAATACTTATAATATAGCAAAATGATCACAAAAAAATGAAATCTACACACTAAAAATATCAAATCATACTTTTTAAGTAATATAAAAGGTAAAGGTCTAATAAATCTTATTTAAACCCTTTTCTTTTATTTCGATTTATTAAAAAGATATAAATCTTTACTATTGTCTTTAGTATTGTTTGTTTAAATTTTAAAAGTGTAATAATAAATGAAGTTAAGATAGGTCTAACCAATTCAACTTGTATTAACTAAAACTACCATTTAAACTTAAGTAAGTCTTAATTTCCAAAAAATAGTTATCAATTACAAAATCATCAAGATTTGAATACTAAATCTTTTACAAGTTGGGAATTCACTCTAAAGGCTAAGGAAAGTTTGTAAGTATTTCACATGATGCCATTTCCATGTTCATAGAAATGAGTATTAATTCTATAATAAGTAAGTGATTCCATCCACTTATAAAATAAAAAACATACCACTTCTGTCGGTGCATAATACTTTTGTTCCACCTTCATGGAGTGTTAAAAGTCTCCATTTACTAGTAGAATAGCTACTCAAAAATACTAGTTGTTTTCTACTTTAGTACTTATAATTAATAAGAAAACCTTAAAGTCTTAACCTTAAGTTTAAATACTTTTTACTTTGTAAAGTAATGTTTTCCTCAAGAGTTATTCTTTTAAGGAACATTAAAAGTGGTACTTGAACACTACTTCAAAAGCTCTACTTGATTCTTAATCTTGATTAAGAAATATTCTAGATACCATGATCCATTTGAATGCTTTAGTATTATATACTACTTGTTGTATTTACTTAATATTTCACACACAGTCTCACAAGCCTTAATAAGACGCACAAGTGTGAATTTGTTATAACAGTGCAACACATTCTAAAGTACTCATTACCAGTTTCCAAACCCTAGATTAGATACGACTATTTCGGGAATTCACGTTTCTCAAATTGCATTACATTACTTATGCATCGTTGCATCTTGCTTCTTTAAACATTAGTCCTTACCGGACAAATGATATTATTTACAGAATTTGGATCTTTTATTGTCTTGAAGACCGTGAGTGCATAATCTTACAATCACAAAAGACAAGTTCACAACTTGCTCATGTCCTTTGATTATTTTCTATGCTTGTAACTCAACTGTGTCATCACCTACATTTCAACAAGGTCAGAAAATAATATTTTCATTATAATATGATTATGGATTATTTACCAGATGGTAATAATCTACTGATACAGTTCCAGTGGTAAAGGAACATAATATCTAGGACTTAACAACCAATGTCATCAGTGATTCTAGCGTCGTATATTACGCGTCAACCATAAGACTTGGAATGGAACAGGAAAGTCAGTTGTATCTTCTCCCTTTCATATGGAGGCAAGATGACCTTATCGTGACGTTGGGATTCCCGAAGTGGATCCAACATATGGGTGGGCACCCTTAGGCCCCACTATTTTGGTGTCTAGATTATTTATGAGTGGCTGCCGGAGGTATGAACCTCCAGGGGCATCACCATCTCATAGAGTCTTCGGGAACTCCCATGGTTATAGCTTGCCATAGTTGGCTGCTTAACAGATGTGTAGTCAGCCCCGGAGGATCGTGCAGACATATGGGGTCGCGGAGAGGGCAGTACTGGCTTGGATCTTAGACTGGGCCCCATACCAAGGAAGTGTGAACAAGCTCATGACTTGGTTGTGCAACAAGGCTAAGGTCTCTTATGGGAAAAGTGACGTACCTCTGCAGAGTGTAAGAATTGTGACATGTTACTCCATGTTCCGGGAAGGAGCTACGAACGTGGCAGGAAAGGAACTCCATGAAGTTCTGGTCAACCTGTGAAGGCTGTCGGACATAGTTTTCAGAATAAAAGCAACGTTTAAAGAATTGTTTACGAAAACCTGCATTGCGTATGACCTATGGTCTGTGGCTATAGATATAGTGCATCATACACTCCTTTTTAGTGAACTTGCTGAGTACGCTCATACTCAACCATACCTTCTTAACCCTTGCTAGGTTCTAAGCAGTTGAATACGACGTCAACATCAATTTCTTCTCAAGAAACCATCATCGACAACTCAAGTTCTTCAATAAAGTCAATGAAGTCAATATATACATCAACTGAAGTGAAGATAAAATGTCGGTTTAGCTAGGAGTAGATTCTCTAGCCATAAAACCTATTTCTGTAGAGCATTGCAATAGCAGCAATGGCAAGCCAAATAGTTTAGATAATAGTCTTAGTTACTAGATAGTTATGAGTTATTATTTCTGGTTCTTCTTTGTAAGAAGTTTTTTCTCTCTCTTTAACCTAGAGTGTTCTCTGGATCTTTTTTAAAGAGTCGAGTTGTAATCTATAGTCATGTCTTGGACCTGCTATCTTTCTGTTGTACCACTCTAAGGGATGTAATACTAGTGAATGGTGTTTCATTGGTGTTATGTCAACGACTATAGTGTATTACATCATGCAGTGGTATGCTGGGTCACCGCAATAATCTACATAGCATATGACTAGGTCATGGGTATGGAATGTCACATGAACGAGTAAAACAGTACTTGTTGGAAACGAGATTGAACAAGGTATCATGATACCAATGATCAGATCTCAAACAAGTCTCCTACCGAATAACAAAGGGAATTGGTTATATCGTTTAAGGTTCAACACGATGGTGATTCGTGGAGTGCATAAGGGTCATTATGGGCATCCCGGTCCCGCTATTGATCATTCATGGGAGATCGTCTCGATCATGTCTATGACATTACCGAACCACAGGGAAAGACACTTAAGAGCACTACGACGCTTAGAGATCTTCCTATAATATGGAATCATAGAAGAGAGAGAAACCAGAATCGTTCAAGAGAGATCCGAAGTTGTTTAGAGAAAGAAAGAAAGGAAAGGACCAAAAGGTGTTTTGGATAATTGACAATTTATAAGATACATTTATTATATGTTAATTGTAAATTAATATATATTAAATAAATATTCAAATCAATATTTGAGGTCAACTTCCTCAATAGGGCCAAAACCCCGGAGGGAATTGGCCTAGGAGGAAGTCACCCAAAAAGGGACAACAAACAACCACTATTGGGATGTTTTGGCATAGCCCACGCGGGCGGACTGGTGCTAGGCACTGCCCGGGTGGCAGCTAGATGACCGCCACTGCAGGCTGTAGTAGCTCGGCCACCCGGGCAGGCGCAGGTGCAGGCGGGCGTGCTGTGCGGCTGGTCTGCCAGCCAACCCACCCTGGCTGCCTGGCTACCACCGGTGCTGCTACTTGCACTGTTCTTTGTTGGGCTATTGCGGGTCAGCCCACCCGGCTGCCCCAGCTCAGCCCAACCGGCCAACCCCCTTTTGCCTTTATTCTTTGTCTAAAATTAGTCCCACGTGGCTTAGCCTTTGAGAAAGGTACACCCCTTCTGCCTATGTAAAGGGGTGCCCATGGGTGGGATTAAAACAAACAAACAAACACACCAATCTAGATGTTCTCTAAGGCACTTTTCCTTAGAGAATCCCCTCTCTCTCTCTAGTTGCCTTTGCGGTGGCATAATTTCAGAGAAGGACTTTACACGCAAAGTCAACACCACTACGGCACGCCATTGTGATGCAGAGATTTCGTTCAGGAGATCTACTTCCGCAACCTCGGTAGGGATCAAAGCCCGGGAGTCGTTGTCTTGCATCGTACGTGTGCGATAACTCAGGGGGAGCTACCATTAGTAGCAACATGACCATCGTGCAAGGACCTGGACAAGGGGTGGCGTGCGAGGAGCTGTGCGACCTTGAGGTCGGACGGGTACGACTACATCATCCACTCTCCCGCATGAGCATAACGCCCTTACGGTCTACAAGGGTACGTTACCACTGTCTTCCTCTATTCTCTCATTACTTCTTAGATATATCCTAGCGTTAGGGTGTCCCAACATAGTAAAATTTCGTTTTTTGCAATGGAACCCCTTGTCCAACACAACCTCGATGACTAAGGACATCTAGTATGAACAACATGAATATATAATTCCACAACTGAATCACATATTCAATGATACATATCAGATGTTCATACAAGGTGTCGATGATGGGTGTACTTAGGCATGTACCTTACATGGGCGTAAACCCACGATTCTTGCCCATGCCTACCTCTACAATCAAGGACCTGAAGGTCTGCATATAGAAGCTCTCAACTGACCTTACCTCAACCGACCTGACCTGTAGGACACGCCATAAACACATGAGACTTTATCATTAGACTTAGTCATAGCGCTATCTTCATATCTCGTTGGGTGTCACTATAAAACAACTGAGATCTCTTGTAGACACATTGTACAATCTATCAATCACCTTATTAATAAAGCCTGAGGAAATCCTCCCCATTACACATTTACCTTCGTCTTCATCTTTGAGAGATCTAAACCTGCTAGCCCGAGCCAATTGCCAAACAAATAAACTATCTTCCATCCTTCAAAAGTGAGACTGTGGAGGGATCGTGAAAACAATCCTTCATCAGTTGACATGCTAGGTAGAGGAAGCACGCACCATGCAGATCGAATGTACAAAACACCTCCTGCTCACAACTCCCACCTAGAGGGAGCAACCTGATGGGGGATCATACATTGCAAATGTATCTATAATTTTTGATGTTCCATGCTTGGTTTTATCCACTTTCTTGTGTTTTGTTCCAACTTTGGAGTACTTTTCATATGATTTCTTGGACTAACCTATTAACAAGAGCCACAGTGCCAGCTGCCTGTTTTCTTCTGTTTTTGGTTCCAGGAAAGTCAGAAAATGAATATTCTCGGAATTGGACGGGACAAAAGCCAAAGTGCCTATTTTTCCGGAAGTCGTCAGATGCCAGAATAAGAGACGGAGAAGGGCCGGGGGCCAGCCACACCACCTGGCCGCGGCCAGGCCTGGCCCGCGCTAGGGGGTGGTCTAGCCGACCCCAGCACCCCCTTGGCCTCTCCTTCCGCCTATATGATGCCCTCAGGACGAAAACCCTAAGGGCCCGATCAAAAATCCACGAAAGAGTCTGTAGCCGCTGTCATCTCCATCCCTAGATCGGGAGGGATCTGAAGCTCTTCCCGGCACCCTGCCGGAGAGGGGAATTCACCCTGGAGGCCTTCTTCATCACCATGCAAGCCTCCGGTGTGATGTGTGAGTAGTTCATCCTTGGACTACGGATCCATGTAGTAGCTAGATGGCTGGTTCTCCTCCTTTGTGCCTTCATGTCTAGATCTTGTGAGCTCCGTTCATGATCAAGATCATCTATTTGTAATTCTTCATGTTGTGTTTGCGGGGATCCGATGGATATTGAGATGCTATTTCAGATTGATTATTGATTCTATCATGTCTTTGTTATTTGTGATCTTGTATGATTTTCGTTGTTAGTAGCTATCTTGGCCAAGTAGATGCTAGCAACTCCAAGAGTTAGTATTTATGCTCGATAGTGGGTTCATTCCTCTGGTAATCTGGGGAAGTGACATAAATCTCTAAGGTACTAGATGTGCTGTTGCTACTAGGGAGAAAACAACAATCCTTTGTTCCTATAACAATCATATTGTTTACATTACACGCTATTCGTAAAGCAATAATCTGTTTCTTGCAACTTAATACTAGAGGGGGTTCGGATGATAACCCGAAGGTGGATTATTAGTCATAGATGCAGTTGGATGGTGGTCTATGTATAATGTTGTAATGCCTAATCAAGTCTCAAAGGAGTCAAGATGATTAGTATATGCATGTATTGCTTTCTCGATGTTTGTCAATTGCCCCGTTGTAATTTGTTCACCCAGCATATTATCTATCTTAAGGAGAGCCACCTCTAGTGAACTATGGATCCTGGTCCTTTTCTTTACATACAATCTATAAACTGTTTACTGCTTTGTGTTTACTTTCTGCAAACTATTACTTCTTTCCATTCGATACGTTTAATCCTTTGTTTCCAGAAAAACACTGTGAGATTAACAACCTCATCGCAAATTGGGGACAAAGTTCTGTGGTTGTGTTGTGCAGGTCTCCACGTTGCTACTAGCGCCGGTAGTGCGCCCTGCCAAGGCTCAGCTAGAAGCACCTTTGGGGTGTTTCCTTGCTCCTACTGGTTCGATTAAACCTTGGTTTCATAACTGAGGGAAACTTGCTGATGTGCTCATCATACCTTCCTCTTGGGGTTCCCAATGAGCTCTACATCAACACCGCACCAGCATTTTTCTGGTGACGTTACCGAGCCATCAAGCATTTTTCTGGCGCCGTTGCCGGGGACTTAAGGACATCTTCACAAGGGTAGTCCCTCATAACCAATCTCTTTACTTTGTTATTTTTGTTTTGCTTAGTTTATTTTTGTTTTTTTTGCTTGTTTTGTTATCAAAAACACAAAATAATAGTTTTACTAGTTTTCTTTCTTTATCAAAAAACACACAAAAAATGACTACTCTTGAAAACACTAAGTTGTGTGACTTCACTAGCACCAACAATAATGATTTTATGAGCACACCTATTGCTCCACCTGTGCCTGAAGATACTTTCTTTGAGATAAAACCTGCGTTATTCAATCTTGTTATGAGAGAACAATTTTTTGGTATTGGTAATGAACATGCTGTTGCCCATCTAAATAACTTTGTTGAACTTTGTGAGATGCAAAAGCATAGGGATGTAGATGGTGATATATTAAGCTGAAATTGTTTCCTTTCTCTTTGAGAGGAAAAGCTAAAGAATGGCTGAATTCCTTAACTAGGAATAGTATTGATTCTTGGACTAAGTGCAAAGATGCTTTTATTGGAAAATACTATCCTCCTGCTAAGATTATATCTATGAGAAGTGAAATAATGAAGTTTAAACAATCTGATAATGAACATGTTGCTCAAGCTTGGGAAAGAATGAAATCTTTGGTAAAAAATTGTCCAACTCATGGACTGACTGCTTCGATGATCATCCAAACTTTTTATGTAGGATTGAACTATTCTTCAAGGAACCTATTGGACTCTACTGATGGAGGTACCTTTATGACCATTACATTGGGTGCTGCAACGAAACTTCTGGACAATATGATGGTTAATTATTCTGAATGGCATACTGAGAGAGCTCCACAAGGTAGGAAGGTAAATTCTGTTAAGGAAACTTCCTCCTTGAGTGATAATATTGATATTATTATGTCTATGCTTGTGAATGGGAAAGCCCATATTGGTCCCAATAATGTTCCTTTAACCTCTTTGGTTGCTCAAGATGAGCAAGTTGATGTGAACTTCATAAGAAATAACAATTTTGGTAATAATGCATATAGGAACAATTTTGGTAACAACAATTATAAGCCATATCCTCCCAACAATGGTAATGCCTATGGAAATTCTTACGACAATAATAGGAGTGCTCCCTCTGACTTGAAGTTAAGCTTAAAGAGTTTATTAGTAAACAAACTGCTTTCAATAAAAATATTGAGGAAAAACTCTCTAATGCTGAAAGGAATATAGCATCTTTGGCTGAAGCCCAGCCTTCTTTGAATAAAATGGCTGCTAAACCTGAAACTAATGATGATCCCTTTGCAGCTACTAATGCCATACAAGTAAGAATTGATGAAAATGTTAGACTATTAGCTGAATTACATGCTAAGTGGTAAAGAGAAGATGAAATTGCTAGAAACATTAGTGTTTCTACTATCACCACCACTAGTGTTGAGGCTAGTAATAGTTCTACTACTTTAGATGTTAAATTTGATTTTGATCTTGATGGTTGCAATATCTCTGAAGTTATTAAGTTCCTACAAAAGCTTGCTAAAAGTCCTAATGCTAGTGCTATGAACATGGCCTTTACAAAACACATTACTGATGCTCTCATAAAGATTAAAGAAGAAAAGATGAAACATAAAGCTTCTATTCCTATAAAACAAGAAGATGGTTGGGAACCCATCATTAATATGAAAGTGAATGACTTTGATTTCAAAGCTTTATGTGATCTTGATAGTAGTGTTTCTATTATGCCTAGAAGGATTTATGATATGCTTGATTTTCCTCCACTTGAAGATTGTTATTTGAATGTCCAACTTGATGATAATGCTAAAAATAAACTCATGGGGAGTCTTAATGATGTTCTTATTATGGTTAACAATGCCTCTCTTCCCGTTGATTTCTATGTTTTGGATGTTGAATGCAATGCTTATTGTCCTATTACTTTGGGAAGACCTTTTCTTAGAACTGTTGGTGCCATTATTGATATGAAAGAAGGCACCATTAAATATCAACTCCCACACAAGAAAGGTATAGAACACTTCCCTGAGAAGAGAGAGAAGATTTCTTTTGCTTCTCCTATGAAAACAAAATTTGGTCTTAATGCTTCTTCATTTGAGAACACTTGATTCTTTTTCTTGCTTCTTATGCCTAACTTAAAGGCGTTAAAGAAAAGTACTTATTGGGAGATAACCCAAAATTTTTAGTTGAGTCTTGGAAGTTATTACCTCTGTAATAACCGATCCTTATCCTTTTTCTTTGCTTTTTGTGCCAAGAGTAACCTCTAATGAGAGAGAAGTAATGATCGGGAAAGTTGTTGTTCCGAAACAGATTTCTGTGCTTCACCGAAAAATTCGTGTATAATCTCTAAACGTCTTTTCAAAGCGTGAATTTTTTTGATTCTGCCCCAGGTTGTTTTCTAACTTTTTTTAGTTCAACATTTTTTTATTTGAGCAACATAAGGTCTTCGAAAAAATTCGTCTTTACCTGCTGGTCTGTTTTGACAGATTTCTGCCATTTTCTACATTCGCTTCTTGTTGGTTCCTTTTTGAGTTCTTTTGAGGAATTGAGCTTTTTGAGGGAAGTGCTACAATAGCTAGTGTTCTAATGGAAGTTTATTTGGTGTTGGAACTGAACCTTAAGACTTATTTATCTTGAGTGCACTAATGTTGCTAATAAAGATTGTGTGAAGTTTTGTATAAAGGAAAATTTTCAGATGTATGGAAGGAATGAGTAATGAGATGAACGATGGACTAAAGCTCAAGCTTGGGGATGCCACGCGTGTCACCCCAAGAAATATCCAAGAAGTACAAGCGTCAAAGCTTGCGGATGCCCAAGGCATCCCCTTTTCTTCATCAATAAAAATTGCAGGTTCCTTCCAAACGCTTCATTTTTTATTGTTTCATGCACAGTTGTGTTGTTCTTGGAGCGTCTTCTTTTTCGTTTTTGTTTTGGTTTTTCGTTTGCTTTTTTTCTTAGTTTTCTGAATAAATTGGTTGGACCCCCTCTTTCATACATTGGTTTGCAAATAGTTTAGTTTGGTTTGGAAAAGAGTAGGAAAGTTCATACTTATGTGATAAAAAGAGCTCGTTTTTTACTGTGGCCTATGCTTTGTCATGCCATGCCTGATATTGTTTTGGCTTTATGCTTAGTATTCTTTGATGTAGCATGACTTGTTATAAACAATTGAGATTGCTTAATGGGCCTTGGATGAATCATGCGTTGTTTTAGCATATTAAAGCATAGTATAGTGGTATTCTCCTTTGATGCTTTATTTGGGTTGACTTGGCGCATGCTCACACCATGTTATGACTATCTCAAGTCACCATAGCCTTTATGATCCTTTAGTCTTCAACTTGTAGTATCACTTTATGCTTTGATCTATGATGTTTTGTCGCTCTGCATGATTATGGCCATTATTGCTCTCTTAGTTTGTCGCTCCCAGTCTTTTGCTAGCCTCCACAACAAAGTATGAGTTTGATGGCTCAATACACGGCGCCCAGAAAAGTGCTTGGTGCGTGGTGTTGATGTAGAGCTCGTTGGGAACCCCAAGAGGAAGGTATGATGAGCACAACAGCAAGTTTCCCTCAGTTATGAAACCAAGGTTTAATCGAACCAGTAGGAGGAAGGAAACACCTCAAAGGTGTTACTAGCTGAGCTTTGGCAGGGCGCACTACCGGTGCTAGTAGCAACGTGGAGACATGCACAACACAACCACAGAACTTTGTCCCCAGCTTGCGATGAGGTTGTCAATCTCACCGTGTTTTGTGCAAAACAAAGGATTAAACGTATTGAATGGAAAGAAGTAAAAGTTTGAAGAAAGTAAACACAAAACAGTAAAAGATTGTAGATTGTATGTGAAGAAAAAGGACCGAGATCCATAGTTCACTAGAGGTGGCTCTCCTTAGATAGATAACATGCTGGGTGAACAAATTACAGCGGGGCAATTGACAAACACCGAGAAAGCAATACATGCATATACTAATCATCTTGACTCCTTTGAGACTTGATTGGGCATTACAACATAATACATAGACCGCCATCCAACTGCATCTATGACTAATAATCCACCTTCAGGTTATCATCCGAACCCCCTCCAGTATTAAGTTGCAAGCAACATATTATTGCTTTACGAACTACGTGTAAAGTAAACAATACGATTGTTCTATGAACAAAGGATTGTTGTTTTCTCCCTAGTAGCAATAGCACATCTAGTACCTTATAGATTTCTGTCACTTCCCCAGATTACCAGAGGCATGAACCCACTATCGAGCATAAATACTAACTCTTGGAGTTGCTAGCATCTACTTGGCCAAGATAGCTACTAACAACAGAAAGCATGCAAGATCTCAAATAACAAAGACATGATAGAATCAATAATCAATCTGAAATAGAATCTCAATATCCATCGGATCCCCGAAAACACAACATGTATGGATTACAAATAGATGATCTTGATCATGAACGGAGCTCACAAGATCTAAACATGAAAGCACAAAGGAGGAGAAACCAGCCATCTAGCTACTACATGGATCCGTAGTCCAAGGATTAACTACTCACGCATCACACCGGAGGCTTGCATGGTGATGAAGAAGGCCTCCAGGGTGAATTCCCCTCTCTAGCAGGGTGTCGGGAAGAGCTTCAGATCCCCCCCGATCTAGGGACAGAGATGACGGTGGCTACAGACTCTTTCGTGGATTTTTGATCGGGTGCTTAGGGTTTTCGTCCCGAGGGCAACTTATAGTCGGAAGGGGAGGCCGAGGGGGTGCCGGCAGCGGTCACACCACCCCCTGGCGTGGGTCAGGCCTGGCCGCGCAGCCAGGTGGTGTGGTGGCTCCCTGGACCTTCTCAGTCCCGTATTCTGGCACTTAATCCCTTCCGGAAAAATAGGCACTTTGGCTTTTGTCCCGTCCAATTCCGAGAATATTCATTTTCTGACTTTCCTGGAACCAAAAACAGAAGAAAACAGGCAGCTGGCACTGTGGCTCTTGTTAATAGGTTAGTCCAAGAAATCATATGAAAAGTACTCCAAAGTTGGAACAAAACACAAGAAAGTGGATAAAACCAAGCATGGAACATCAAAAATTATAGATACATTTGCAATGTATCAACATCCCCAAGCTTAACTCCTGCTCGTCCTCGAGTAGGTAAGTGATAAAAATAAAATAATTTTTGAGGTGACATGCACCATGAAAGACTTGATCAAAGTATTTGCAAAACATTCAAAGCTGGGATCATAGTACTTCAATCATAACATGAAATACAAAGTTCTAGCAATAAGCAAAGAAACTATGATGCAACATGAAAAGGAACAAACAAAAAATTCATGAATAACAATGCTTTGCAAGACGTTTGTTTGTTTCACATAAAGAAAACATAGTATAATAGTATTCAGCTTGTCCCTCAATAGAGTAGCAAATATAAATGCATAGGACACCTTCAAAGTTCATTAGAGTGACTAGATACAATAGTTTCAAACAAGCAATAACAAGTTATGCATCAATCAACTAGACTTGGGACAATGCACATAGAACTAAGAATGGCCACTATGCTCTCAAAGTAGGTGCATAAAGATAGAAGGTGGAGAATCAATATAATGGTGGAAGAACAGCCTTTTGTAAAAGGAAGTAGGGATTCAAGTCTCATAAAGAGCTATTAAAGATTATGGTACTCATAGCTTTAAGCTCTCATTGCCCCTATCATAAGCATCTTGAAGTGATTAAGGTTAAAGTGAACAAACTATGTTGTACATGCTTGACAAAGTATATGTCAGAAATCTCATGTCCCTTGTAAACGAGGGTCGCTCCTCATGCTACTCAAGTTTAGTCACCGGTAAGTTCTTGTCATCGTAAGTACATGTGTATCATTGAGAACCACCAACGGGGTACCCCTTGCCCGATGATACGGAAGAATCCCCATATCAAAATGACAAGGCAAGCAGACAACGAGCATCTCAGCATTCTTCTTATTTACCATGGGAATATGGTGCTTTTTTCTCTCTTTCCTCTTTTCATAGTATCTATTTTTTCTCCTTTTCTCTTTTTTTTCCAGCATAGGACTCTTTTTTTATAAGAAGAATGCTTCATAGACAGCTCATTATGGTTACGCTGCAGGTTTCCACCATGTCAGCATGGATTAGACCAGCGGCCCAGGCGTTTCTCTAACACATATACATAACTCCATGGAATTAGAAGCTCCCCTTTCATTTCACACCGACGACATCCATATACAAAAGAGCATGATATCAACTAGGTACAAGTACCAAGTGCAATATTGAAAGCGTTCCCCATGAAAGCATGGTTCTGCTAATTCCCAACAAATAAGTGCAAGCATATACAATATATAAGACACAATGGTTCAAGTTTATTAAGGGTAAGTAAAGTAAAGTGTGCCATCAAGTTCGTGAGAGCTTTAATCACTAGTTTTTTCATAACAAGTGGAAGGTAAACAAAAGCATGAATATACTTGGAATAGCATAAGCTAGTAAGTAGGTATGGTGGACTCTTTGGAAAAACTTGGTTTAGGGAGTTGGATGCATGAGTGGAACTCATACTTTGTTATGGAGGCTAGCAAAAGACTAGGAGCGACAAACTAAGAGAGCAATAGTGGCCATAATCATGCAGAGCGACAAAACATCATTGATCAAAGCATAAAGTGATACTACAAGTTGAAAACTAAAGGATCATAAAGGCTATGGTGACTTGAGATAGTCATAACATGGTGTGAGCATGTGCCAAGTCAACCCAAATAAAGCATCAAAGGGGAATACCACTATACTATGCTTTAATATGCTAAACAACGCATGATTCGTCCAAGGCACATTAAACAATCTCAATTGTTTATAAAAAGTCATGCTACAACAAAGAATACTAAGCATAAAGCCAAAACAATATCAAGCATGGCATGACAAAGCATAGGCCACAGTCAAAAACAAGCTCTTTTTACCACATAAACATGAACTTTCCTACTCTTTTTCAAACCAAACCAAACTATTTGCAAACCAAAGTGTGAAAGAGGGGGGTCCAATCAACTTATTCAGAACACTAAGAAAACAAAGAAAACTTAGAACCAAAACGAAAACAAAAAAGAAGACGCTCCAAGAAAAACACAACTGTGCATGAAACAATAAAAATGAAGCGTTTGGAAGAAACCTGGGATTTTTATTGATGAAGAAGGGGATGCCTTGGGCATCCCCAAGATTTGACGCTTGTACTTCTTGGATATTTCTTGGGGTCACACGCGTGGCATCCCCAAGCTTGAGCTTTAGTCCATCCTTCATCTCATTACTCATTCCTTCCATACACCTGAAAATTTTCCTTCATACAAAACTTCACACAATCTCATTAGCAACATAAGTGCACTTAAGATAAATAAGTCTCAAGGTTAAGTTCTAACACCAAATAAACTTCCATTAGAACACTATATACTGTAGCACTTCCCTCAGAAATCTCAATTCCCCAAAGGAACTCAAGAAGGAACTAACAAGAAGCAAATGCAGAAAATGGCAGAAATCTGTCAAAATAGACCAGCAGGTAAATACGAATTTTTGCAAAGACCTTCCGTTGCTCAAATCAAATAGTGTTGCACTAACGAAAGTTAGATAACAACCTGGGGCAGAAGCACAAAAAATTACAGCTCAATCCGACGTACAGAGCTCTCACAGGAATGTTTACGGTGAAGCACAGAAATCTGTTTCGGGACAATAACTTTCCCAATCATTACTTCACTCTCATTAGAGGTTACTCTTGGCACAAAAAGCAAATAAAAAGGATAAGGAGAGATTATTACAGAGGTAATAACTTCCAAGACTCAACTAAAACTCTTGGGTTATCTCCCAACAAGTACTTTTCTTTAACGCCTTTAAGTTTGGCATAAGAAGCAAAGAAAGAATCAAGTGTTCTCAATTGAAGAAGCATTAAGAACAAATTTTGTTTTCATAGGAGAAGCAAAAGAAATCTTTTATCTCTTTTTAGGAAAGTGTTCTATACCTTTCTTTAGTGGGAGTTGATATTTAATGGTGCCTTCTTTCATATCAATGATGGCACCAATAGTTCTAAGAAAAGGTCTTCCCAAAGTAATAGGACAAGAAGCATTGTATTCAACATCCAAAACATAGAAATCAACGGGGACATAGGAATCGTTAACCATAATAAGAACATCATTAAGACTCCCCATGAGTATCTTTTTAGCATTAGCATCAAGTGGGACATTCAAATAACAATCTTCAAGAGGAGGCAAATCAAGCATACATAAATCCTTCTAGGCATAATAGAAACACTACTATCAGGATCACACAAAGCTTTGAAATCAAAGTCATTCACTTTCATATTAATGATGGGTTCACAACCATCTTCTTGTATTATAGGAATAGAAGCTTTATGTTTCATCTTTTCTTCTTTAATCTTTATGAGAGCATCAGTAATGTGTTTTGTAAAAGCCATGTTCATAGCACTAGCATTAGGACTTTTAGCAAGCTTTTGTAGGAACTTAATAACTTCAGAGATGTTGCAACCATCAAGATCAAGATCAAATTTATCATCTAAAGTTGTAGAACTATTACTAGCCTCAACACTAGTGGTGGTAATAGTAGAAACACTAATGTTTCTAGTAATTTCATCTTCTCTTTCCCACTTAGCATGTAATTTAGCATATAGTCTAACATTTTCATCAATGCTTACTTGTATAGAATTAGTGGCTGCAAAGGGATTATCATTAGTTTCAGGTTTAGCAGCCATTTTATTTAAAAAAGATTGAGCTTCAACCAAAGATGATATATTTCTTTTAGCATTAGAGAGTTTTTCCTCAGTAGTTTTATTGAAAGCAGTTTGTTTACTAATAAACTCTTTAAGCATAACTTCAAGTTCAGAGGGAGCACTCTTGTTATTATTGTAAGAATTTCCATAAGCATTACCATTGTTGGGAGGATATGGCTTATAATTGTTGTTACCAAAATTGTTCCTATAAGCATTATTACCTTAAGCATTGTTGCCAAAGTTGTTATTTCTTATGAAGTTCACATCAACTTGCTCTTCTTGAGCAACCAAAGAGGCTAAAGGAACATTATTTGGATCAATATGGGCTTTCCTATTAACAAGCATAGACATAATAATATCAATCTTATCACTCGAGGAGGGGTATTCCTCAATAGAATTTACCTTCTTACCTTGTGGAGCTCTCTCAGTATGCCATTCAGAATAATTAACCATCATATTGTCCAATAGTTTTGTTGCAGCACCCAAAGTGATGGTCATAAAAGTACCTCCAGCAGCTGAATCCAATAGGTTCCTTGAAGAATAGTTCAATCCTACATGAAAAGTTTGGATGATCATCCAAGCAGTCAGTCCATGAGTGGGACAATTTTTTACCAAAGATTTCATTCTTTCCCAAGCTTGAGCAACATGCTCATTATCAAGTTGTTTAAACTTCATTATTTCACTTCTCATGGATATAATCTTAGCAAGAGGATAGTATTTTCCAATAAAAGCATCTTTGCACTTAGTCCAAGAATCAATACTATTCCTAGTCAAGGAATTCAACCATTCTTTAGCTTTTCCTCTCAAAGAGAAAGGAAACAATTTAAGTTTAATAATATCACCATCTATATCCCTATGCTTTTGCATCTCACAAAGGTCAACAAAGTTATTTAGATGGGAAGCAGCATCTTCATTACCAATACCAGAAAATTGTTCTCTCATAACAAGATTGAGCAAAGCAGGTTTTATCTCAAAGAAAGTATTTTCAGCCACAGGTGGAGCAATAGGAGTGCTCATAAAATCATTATTGTTGGTGCTAGTGAAGTCACACAACTTAGTGTTTTCAAGAGTAGTCATTTTTTGGGGTTTTCAAATAAGAAAGCAAACAAGTGAAACTATTTTTTTGTGTTTTTGAAGAACAAAACAAGCAAACAAAGAAAAAATAAACTAAGCAAAACAAAAACAACAAAGTAAAGAGATTGGTAGTGAGGGACTCCCGTTGTGAAGATGTCCTTGACTCCCCAGCAACGACGCCATAAATTCGCTAGATGGCTCAATACACGGCGCCAAGAAATGTGCTTGGTGCGTGGTGTTGATGTAGAGCTCGTTGGGAACCCCAAGAGGAAGGTATGATGAGCACAACAACAAGTTTCCCTTAGTTATGAAACCAAGGTTTAATCTAACCAGTAGGAGCAAGGAAACACCTGAAAGGTGTTACTAGCTGAGCTTTGGCAAGGCGCACTACCGGTGCTAGTAGCAACGTGGAGACCTGCACAACACAACCACAGAACTTTGTCCCCAACTTGCGATGAGGTTGTCAATCTCACCGTGTTTTGCGGAAAACAAAGGATTAAACGTATCGAATGGAAAGAAGTAAAAGTTTGCAGAAAGTAAACACAAAACAGTAAAAGATTATAGATTGTATGAAAAGAAAAAGGACTGGGATCCATAGTTCACTAGAGGTGGCTCTCCTTAGAAAGATAACATGCTGGGTGAACAAATTACAGCAGGGCAATTGACAAACACCGAGAAAGCAATACATGCATATACTAATCATCTTGACTCCATTGAGACTTGATTGGGCATTACAACATAATACATAGACCGCCATCCAACTGCATCTATGACTAATAATCCACCTTCAGGTTATCATCCAAACCCCCTCGAGTATTAAGTTGCAAGCAACAGATTATTGCTTTACGAACAGCGTGTAAAGTAAACAATACGATTGTTCTATGAATAAAGGATTGTTGTTTTCTCCCTAGTAGCAACATCACATCTAGTACCTTAGAGATTTCTGTCACTTCCCCGGATTACCAGAGGCATGAACCCACTATCGATCATAAATACTAACTCTTGGAGTTGCTAGCATCTACTTGGCCAAGATAGCTACTAACAACGGAAAGCATGAAAGATCTCAAATAACAAAGACATGATAGAATCAATAATCAACCTGAAATAGCATCTCAATGTCCATCGGATCCCCGTAAACACAACATGTATGGATTACAAATAGATGATCTTGATCATGAATGGAGCTTACAAGATCTAAACATGAAAGCACAAAGGAGGAGAAACTAGCCATCTAGCTACTACATGGATCCGTAGTCCAAGGATGAACTTCTCACGCATCACACCGGAGGCTTGCATGGTGATGAAGAAGGCCTCCAGGGTGAATTCCCCTCTCCGGCAGGGTGCCGGGAAGAGCTTCAGACCCCCCGATCTAGGGACAGAGACGACGGCGGCTATAGACTCTTTCGTGGATTTTTGATCGGGTGCTTAGGGTTTTTGTCCCGAGGGCAACTTATAGTCGGAAGGGGAGGCCGAGGGGGTGCCGGGAGCAGCCACACCACCCCCTGGCACAGGCCAGGCCTGGCCGCGCAGCCAGGTGGGGTGGTGGCTCCCTGGCCCTTCTCCATCTCGTATTCTGGCACTTGATCCCTTCCGGAAAAAAGGCACTTTGGCTTTTGTCCCGTCCAATTCCAAGAATATTCATTTTCTGACTTTCTTGGAACCAAAAATAGCAGGAAACAGGCAGCTGGCACTGTGGCTCTTATTAATAGGTTAGTCTAAGAAATCATATGAAAAGTATCTCCAAAGTTGGAACAAAACACAAGAAAGTGGATAAACCAAGCATGGAACATCAAAAATTATAGATACATTTGCAATGTATCAGAGTTCCACTCATGCATCCAACTCCCTAAACCAAGTTATTCCAAAGAGTCCACCATACCTACCTACTAGCTTATGCTATTCCAAGTATATTCATGCTTTTGTTTACCTTCCAAATTAAACTTGTTATGACAAAACTAGTGATTAAAGCTCTCATGAACTTGATGGCACACTTTACTTTTTTGCATCTAATAAACTTGAACCATTGGGGCCTTCTTTGTTGTGTATATGCTTGCGCTTTATAAGTTGAAATTAGCAGAACCATGTTTCATGGGGAACGCTTTCAACACTGCACTTGTACTTTGTACCCCGTTGATATCATGTTCTTTTGCTTATGGATCCCGGCGGTGTGAAATAAAAGTGGAACTTCTAAGATCATGGAGTTTGTATGTGTGTTAGAGAAACGCCTAGGCCGCTAGCCTAAGCCATGCCTAATCATGGTGGAAACTTGCAACACTACCATAATGAGCACTCTATGAAGCATCCTTAAGAAAAACCTATGCAAATAGGAAATAAAAAGATCGCTGAGATGCTCATTGTCTTCTTGCCTTGTAGTTTTGATTATGGGATAGCTCCTGTATCATGTGCAAGGGGTACCCCGTTGGCGGTTCTTAATGATACACATGTACTTACAATGACAAGAGCTTACTCGTGACTAAAGTTGAGTATCATGAGGTTCGGTCTTCGTAAGTAAGGGGCATGAGATTTCGGTTTATAACTTGTCAAGCATATCCTCTTAGTTGTGTCCTTTAACCTTAATCACCTTAAATATGCTTATGATAGGGGCAATGAGAGCTAAAAGCTGTAAGTACCATAATTTTTGGAAGCTCTTTCTGACACTTGAATCCCTACTTCCTTTTATAAAGGCCTTTCTTCCACCATTATATTGAGTCTCCATCTTCTACCTTTATGCACCTACTTTGAGAGCATAGTGGACATTCTTAGTTCTATGTGCATTGTCCCAAGACTAGTTTATTGATGCATAACTTGATATTGCTTGTTTTAAACTATTTGTATCTAGTCACTCTTATGAACTTTGAAGGTGTCCTATGCATTTATGTTTTGCTACTCTATGAGGGACAAGCTGAATACTAGTATGCTATGTTTTCTTTATGTGAAACAAACAAACGTCTTGCAAAGCATTGTTATTCATGAATCTTTTCTTTGTGCCTTTTTCATGTTGCATCATAGTTTCTTTGTCTTATTGCTAGAACTTTGTCTTTCATGTTATGATTGAAGTACTATGATCCTAGCTTTGAATGTTTTACAAATACTTTGATCAAGTCTTCGATGGTGCATGTCACCTAAAAAATTATTCTTTCTTTTTATCACTTACCTACTCGAGGACAAGCAGGAGTTAAGCTTGGGGGATGTTGATACATTGCAAATGTATCTATAATTTTTGATGTTCCATGCTTGGTTTTATCCACTTTCTTGTGTTTTGTCCACACTTTGGAGTACTTTTCATATGATTTCTTGGACTAACCTATTAACAAGAGCCACAGTGCCAGCTGCCTGTTTTCTGCTGTTTTTGGTTCTAGGAAAGTCAGAAAATGAATATTCTCGGAATTGGACGGGACAAAAGCCAAAGTGCCTATTTTTCGGAAGTCATCAGATGCCAGAACACGAGACGGAGAAGGTCTGGGGGCCAGCCACACCACCTGGCCGCGCGGCCAGGCCTGGCCCACGCCAGGGGGATGTCTGGCCAACCCCAGCACCCCCTCGGCCTCTCCTTCCGCCTATAATATGCCCTCAGGACGAAAATCCTAAGGGCCCAATCAAAAATCCACGGAAGAGTCTGTAGCCGCCGTCATCTCCATCCCTAGATCGGAAGGGATCAGAAGCTCTTTCTGGCACCCTGCCAGAGAGGGGAATTCACCCTGGAGGCCTTCTTCATCACCATGCAAGCCTCCGATGTGATGCGTGAGTAGTTCATCCTTGGACTACGGATCCATGTAGTAGCTAGATGGCTGGTTCTCCTCCTTTGTGCTTTCATGTCTAGATCTTGTGAGCTCCGTTCATGATCAAGATCATCTATTTGTAATTATGCATGTTGTGTTTGCGGGGATCCGATGGATATTGTGATGCTATTTTAGATTGATTATTGATTCTATCATGTCTTTGTTATTTGTGATCTTGCATGCTTTCCGTTGTTAGTAGCTATCTTGGCCAAGTAGATGCTAGAAACTCCAAGAGTTAGTATTTATGCTCGATAGTGGGTTCATGCCTCTAGTAATCTGGGGAAGTGACAGAAATATCTAAGGTACTAGATGTGTTGTTGCTACTAGGGAGAAAACAAGAACCCTTTGTTCATAGAACAATCGTATTGTTTACATTACACGCAGTTCGTAAAGCAATAATCTGTTGCTTGCAACTTAATACTGGAGGGGGTTCGGATCATAACCTGAAGGTGGATTATTAGTCATAGATGCAGTTGGATGGCGGTCTATGTATAATGTTGTAATGCCCAAAGTCTCAAAGGAGTCAAGATGATTAGTATATGCATGTATTGCTTTCTCGATGTTTGTCAATTGCCCCGCTGTAATTTTTTCACCTAGCATGTTATCTATCTTAAGGAGAGCCACCTCTAGTGAACTATGGATCCCGGTCCTTTTCTTTACATACAGTCTATAAACTGTTTACTGTTTTGTGTTTACTTTCTGCAAACTATTACTTCTTTCCATTCGATACGTTTAATCCTTTGTTTTCAGCAAAACACAGTGAGATTGACAACCTCATCGCAAGTTGGGGACAAAGTTCTGTGGTTGTGTTGTGCAGGTCTCCACGTTGCTACTAGCACCGGTAGTGCGCCCTGCCAAGGCTCAACTAGCAACACCTTTGGGGTGTTTCCTTGCTCCTACTGGTTCGATTAAACCTTGGTTTCATAACTGAGGGAAACTTGCTGATGTGCTCATCATACCTTCCTCTTGGGGTTCCCAACGAGCTCTACATCAACACCGCACCAGCATTTTTCTGGTGACGTTACCGAGCCATCAGGGGACCTTCATACCAGAAAGCATGATGCAACCTCAAGACAAGAAGCGCCCCCATAAGGATCGCTGCCAGGACGCTAAGGAGGTCTTGCACGTCGAGGGGGAACATAAGCTTTTTGTCACCAGAGCACAGATAAACCACGGGCCAGGCCACACTCGCATCAAGGCCTTTGCCCATCGACAGAGTGTGTGGATGTATCCCGTGATCACGTTCTCGGAGTCAGATCACCCAAGGTGGGGAGTAACAACAGGAGACTCAACATTACTCGTCTCGCTGATGATTGCCACGTCCCGGTTAGCTAGGTCCTGATCAACGAAGGGTGTTCTTGCACCCTCATCACGACGTGCACCCTGAATCGACTCTAGATCCCCCGGGGCTCATACGACCAATCATGAAAATGATAATCGGGATAATAGCAGGAGGTGCAGGTACCCTCTCGGGCAAATAACGCTACATCTGACATTCGGGCCCGGGGACAACTTCTATTCGAGGTGA
Organism: Avena eriantha; assembly: GCA_910589775.1. Taxonomy (NCBI): domain Eukaryota; kingdom Viridiplantae; phylum Streptophyta; class Magnoliopsida; order Poales; family Poaceae; genus Avena; species Avena eriantha. The sequence goes on along the minus strand of OU342744.1, from coordinate 310,443,966 downwards.
TGGACATGGAGATGCCTTATGACGCTATCCTCGGATGACCGCAACTCACCCAGTTCTTCATCGTGACTCACGAGGCATACTAGTTCCTTAAGCTCCTAGGACAAACGCGCATTACCAGGAGGTCTGGGGTCATCTGCCCGCCCTAGGTTTCCCCCGTTGAAACGAAGAATATGAGCCCTGCCAAGCCTTAGGAAGATCACGACCCCACCAGATGTCAAGGCCCGGCCTGTGGAGCAAGCACGAGCAGTCCCGCTCAACATCAACGATGAAATGAGAATGGTTCTCATCGAACCGAACCTTGAGCCTGAGATTGCGGCATTGCTACCGCTTTGTTATGCAAGAACACCGACGTCTTTGCCTTGGATAGTTCTAATGTACCGGGGATACCGCGGGGCCTCGCCGGGCACCGCATGAATGTTGACCCATGCGCACAGTCAGTGAAGCAAAAGCTTAGAATATTCACTCTCGGGCAGAGGAAGTTCATAAAGGGGAAGGTCGAGGAGATCCTTGCCGCTGGATAAATCGAGAAAAGTGACTACCCAAATTAGGTGGCCAACCCAGTTATAGCTTAGAAAGAGGTAGTAGGATAGTGGATGTGCGCTTCACTATTCTGAACAAGGCTTACCCAAAGAATGCCTTCCTCCTCCCGAGGATAGACCAGATCATCGATTCCATAGTGGGAAGCAAACTGCCGTGTCTCCTGGGTGCATACTCTGCGTAGCACCAGGTCCACCTACAGAAAGCGGACACCAGATGCACGGGCTTCATCAGCCACGATGGAACTTATTGCTACAAGACGATGCCCTTTGGGCTAAAAAATGTGGGCACCACATATCAGCGTACCATGTACGCCACCTTCTCAGATCAGATCGAGAACAATATAGAGTTCTATATTGGCGACCTCATCATAAACTCTAAGGAGAAGGAGGATCTCATTCCAGACCTAGAGCATACCTTCCATAACCTCTGAAGATAGCGAATTATGTTGAACTCGACAAAGTGCGTGTTTAGGGTTGAGGAAGCAAAGATCCTTGGGGTTATCAACTCGCACTGCGGGATCAAGCACAACCCCAACGAGATAAGTGAGATATGGTGTATGGAATCACCCCAGAGCCAGTCGCAGATTTATATGTTGGCGGGACACATGGTATCCCTTAGCCGGTTCATCTCCAAGCTAGGGGAAAGTTGCTACCCTTCCTAAAGATCCTCAGAAACCACGGGGGCTTTGATTGGACTGACGAAGCAGAGCCGGCCTTCCAAACCCTGAAGACATACCTCTCTGAACCACCCGTCCTAGAATCGCCTAACACGGGAGAAACCTTATACCTCTATGTGTCATGTGGTCCTAGGGCGGTCACCACCACTCTCGTCCTCGAGAGGTTGGAGGAGGGGAAGCTGGAAAAGGTGCAACAACCAGTGTATTACGTTAGCGATATTCTAAATTCCTCGAAGGAAATATACCCTCAAATCTAGAACCTCCTTTGCACGGTCCTGCTGACAACCCGGAACAAGCACTCCTTCTACGCACACCAGGTCATAATCCACACGGATTTCCTGCTGACAACTTAGGGCGATTTTGGGAAACCAATAAAACATGGGGAGGATCACACAATGGGGCATTGAGCTTGCCAATTATGAGATCCAGTTCACCCCTCAATTAGCAATTAAGGGACGGGCGCTGGCTGATTTTTTTTAGTAGAATAGATGGATGAGATGGCTCGTATAGGCAAGCCCAACGGCCACCCGAAGGTCTGGACGCTTCTCTTTGATGGGTCAATCACCATACAAGGAGCTAGAGTCAGGATCATGCTCATTGCACCAATTGGCGAGCGCCTACAATATGCCCTCTAAATACACTTCTGTGCCTCTAATAATGTGGTAGAATACGGGGGATACTCGCAGGTCTAAGGGTAGACTTATCCCTAAAGGTAAAGTAACATAAGGTCATCACTACAAGAAAAGTTTCCTTCCGCAATGACTTGGCCCGACGGTCGTCGTAGAAGGCGCGTCTTCCGCGACGAAATTCTCGGCTCGGTCGTGGCTGATGGAAAACTTTTTTTCCGGTTTCGCGGCCCTCTACTATGACAGATCTGCAAAAAAAACATGGAGGAAGCTCGGCCCGCGCGTGGCAGAAGCAAGATTTTCGTTTCCTCGCGCGATGTTGACTCGCCGAAGTCTTTTGAGGCGTGTGGGTTCCGGACGTCAGTGTCTCTAGCGGACCATACTTTTTGGTCGTGCCTCCCTGATTTGAACTCGATAACGTTGCTTGAGGCATCTACCGTTTAGTCAGGCTGCTAGGTCCCACATGTCACCCTCTCATTAGAAGGATCGTGTGTATGATGGAATTTTTTTCCTTCGCTTGAGCTACCCTATTCCGAAGTTGATAGCGCTGCTCGATGCATCTACCGTTTAATCAATCTCCTGGGACCCACATGTCATCCTCTTATTAGAAGAAACGTGTGTATGATGGAATTTTTTCCCTTGGCTATTGCCTCCCTGATTTCAACTCGATAACGTTGCTCGATCTATCTGTCGTCTAGTCACGCTATTGGGTCCTCCATGTCAGTCTCACATTATAAGAATCGTGTGTATGATGGAATTTTTTTCTTTGCTCGTGCTACACTGTTCTGAACTTGATAGCACTGCTCGATGCATCTACCGTTTAATCAAACTCCTGGACCCCACATGTCATCCTCTCATTAGAAGAACCGTGTGTATGGTAGAGTTTTTTTTCCCTCGGTCGTGCCTCCGTGTTCCGAACTTGATACCGTTGCTCGCTGCATCTACCGTTTAATCATGATGCAGGGCCCCACATGTCATCCACTCATTAGAAGAAACATGTGTATGATGGAATTTTTGCTCTAGGTCACGCCTCCGTGTTTCAAACTTGATAGCGTTGCTTGATGCATCCGCCTTTTTGCAGGCTGCTGAGTCCCCCATGTGAGCCTCTCATTGGAAGAAACGTGTGCATGCTGGAATTTTTCTCGCTCGTGCCTCCCTGTTTCGAACTTGGTAACGTCGCTCGAGGCAGAACCTGTATAAGGCCGAGCTACTGGGTCCCACATGTAGGTCTCTCTATATATCAAACCTGCGTATGATGGACTTTTTTTCGGCCGCGTCCGCTGTTTTGACCTTGGCAACGTTGCTCGATGTGGCAGTCGTGTATGGTCTTGCTGCTGAGGCCCCCATGTCACCCTCTCTGGTATGTTCTGGCGGGTGGGTCCATGATGCTAGCCTCTTTGTACAACTATTTAACTTTTTTCAAACCCGACTGTTAAACTCGAGGGATGCTGCAGGCTGGTGGGTCCGCGATGTCAACCTCTCTGTAATGCGATATTAAAAAGTAAACCCTTTCTCAAAGAAAAGTAAACCCAAGATATATATAAATATGTACACACAGGGGATTCGAACTAAAGACATTGAATCATTAAACTGAGTGTATTTCCACTATACCAAATAGACATAAACTAAGTGTTTTGCCACTATCAAATCAAATAGACATAAACTGAATTGTATATCAAATCAAGTATACATAAACTGAGTGTTTTGCCACTATACTAAAGATACTAATAGAAATTGAATCATTAAACATGTATTAGTACTACAACTTATGTATCAGTCTTCTAAAAAATATTTTGTGTGTCTATGTTATCTCTCTTAAAATAAAAGAGCAGTACTAATGGAACCTCGATTTATAAAAACCCACACAATGGATTAGTTTCTTAAAACATGGGTAGGCAGAGTTTTTTTAGAGGTGGGGGGCAATGCCAAATTAAAAAGTTTTTGGGCTATGGTCAATGCGATCCTATCTCAAATTTCACTGGGCGGTGTCTCGCCAAATTCAAACACAGACCTCTTCAAGGGAGGAAAAAAGTGATAATTCCTTTGACAGATATTCATGTAAAAATATCTAATGAACACAAACCACGTGTGCCAAAATAGGGCTGGTATCCAATGACTTCACTTGGTGAAATCATGCTGTATATCTTTACCCTCTCATCTATGTCCAAAATGCATCCAACGGTTCAGATGACAAAAGGCAAAAGCTCTAGAGCAAGCAGCCAGCAGCAACGACAAAACTTTTGACAAATTCAATACCATTTGAAAGATTAAGGAGTACAGAATGATAAGACATAAAAAAATCGACAGATTCCTAGTTCATATTCAGCAGCACTTGACCAATTCAGAAGCATTTCGAAGTGACTGATTCAGTAATACAAACACTGAAATTCAATATCACTATAGAGAGAGACAGTTCTTGTTTTAGCTCTAAAAACCATGCCACGCGATCAGTTTTCCATTTTCTCCAAACACACTAGATCACTAGAACACAATCATTGTCATAATATTTGGTCATATTGGAAACCGACATATAGATACAGATATACCATACCCATTACGTACTAGTCATAGCTCCAATCCAGCAATAGGTTATCACAGTTTTACCACCCATATATGATCAGTGGAGATACGACAACCACATAATTATAGCATGCGGCCAAAGAGCTAGACAACTAGGAAGTTCATGAAAAGCATGCGGCATTCAGGGCAGCCAGATACATCGACCTTGACCGTTCTTCCAGTAGTAAGTTTGGCTGCTTTCCGGAACTTGATCCACCTAGAAGTAGCTTCCAAGCACCCATCAGTCGAGTTAATGGTGTAGTGTCCCTCGATTCGCAATCCTTCGCTCTGCGTCATGAAGACTATTGTGCCATTTCGTCTGGCCTAGAGTTTCTTTGTGGCACTCTTAGGCAATTTCTGAGTCAAAGCAAGACATAGATGCATAATTACTAAGAGCAATGCACTGAATCATGTGAAACTTGAGAAGACGTTTAGAACAGTTTATCTGCTACCATATACTCACAAACATAATCCGGTGCGACCTTGTGATTAGACATGTGTAGGATATGGTCTGATAAGGTGTTGCTTGGGGTGATGAAGGAGCTTGTGCCGGTGCTTGTGCTGGGGCTGGTGCTGGTGCAGGAGATGGTGCCACTAATTGTAGAGGGGCTGGTGCAGGAGCCAGAAGGCCTAGAACCGGTGTCGGCACTAGCAGCTTGATGCTAGATTCCTTTTGAGGGGTAGCTAAGCTGACTACAGGGATTGTAGAGGCAGATGAGAAGTGTAGAAGCAAAATGGTCTCTTATACAACAGTTACTCACAAGATAGTGATCATAGGATATGATGAGTATACAAGCAAATTAACTTACTACCTCCATGCTTTCTCCTTAGGTCAACAGGTGTCGGAGCAGGAACTAGGGCCAGTGCCGTTGGGATGCCAGTAGCTTGGAGCTGGTTACCTTCTGAGGGGTAGGTAAGGGGACTACAGGAGTGGTCAGAGAGGCATATAAGATGTGGACAAGCAAAATGGTTTCTTATACAACAGTAACTCCTAGAAAGAGATGAGAGTATACAAGCAAATTAAGTTACTACCTCTATTCTTTCTCCTACTGCGGTCAACATGTGTCGTTGCAGGAACTGGGGCCGGTGCTGGTGCCAGTGTCAGCAGCTTGATGCTAGCACCCTTCTGGGTGGTACATAAGGGGAAGCAGGCTACAGAAGTGGTCAGGGTCATATGATGAGTAAAGACAATGGTGTAGAACAGTTAGTCACAAGAACATCATTAGAGGTTGTGATGAGTACAAAATCAAATTAATTAGTACTACCTCTATCCTTGGGCCTTCGGTCAATAGGTGTATGATGGCGTGCAAGTATCTGCCTAGGCTTGCTAAAATCGAATGGTACCTCGTCCCCCTGCTTCAGACCATTCTCATGGACGTACTTGGACCAACCTCGGCCACCCAAATAGGTGGTGGCCATCGTTTGGGAGACATCCACATCATATAGTTGTTGCATGCCTTTAGGGCCCTCACTATACAGAGTTAGAAACTTGTCGTTTCCGAACATCTTGTTTATAATGGGGCGAGCGACACAAGGGACAACCTTCATGAGAAAATTGATAGAGAAGTAAGGCGACAACAAAAAAAGTGAGATGTAAGATCTTACATCAAGTCAGTCTAAACCACTTGGAATCCATACCTGATACCATGGGTACCCTTTGCGAAGGGTGGCCATGCACCATTTTTCATCCCTCTGCCTTTGGAATGGCATACAGGGGCCCCCTTTCAATCCACAAGCTTGACAAGAGGAGGATAGCAGAAAGGGCAGAGCAGCTGGTGCGTGGTACTGATTGAAATTAAGTGGAAAGGTTAAATTATGTAAAGAGCAAGTAAATGTAATAATATAAGACAAAACCATTCCTGTAAAGCAAACATATTTTATTTTTGTGAACTTCTAATATGCATAAACATAATGATAACAATAATATGGAAAATCATAACATATGAAATTGTGGATTTCCAAATTATACCCACTTCTTAGAGCATGTACAGCTTGCTAAGGCTTGGACATGAGCTAAGAAAATAACTTAGACCTGAGTCTAGCAAAATCAAAACTGCTCCACCGTTTAGGCCTCTTGCATGGATCCCATGTAGCAGATTTTTTCACTTTTTCTCTCCAAACTACTAGTGCTCTGGCCAATGAAAATGCCTCAAAGTATTATGCCAAATATTTTAATCAACTATTCCCTGGGTCTTGTACTAGACACAAGTCCAAGAATATTTTAGACCCATCTTCTCCACCGTTTAGACATAGGCCTAAGGGATGAAAAGTTTTATTAGACACCCCATTTCCTATACGCTGCACACGCTCTTAGAGAGGTCAGTGCCCACCTGGGTACTATGTTGGCGCTTCCTTGTTTTGTAGAGGATGTCCTCTTTTGGTGCGGGCATCAGAAATCTACTAGCCTCTATAGCAGCATCAGCCTCCGCAGCAGCACCTTCAATCTGCATAAATAGCAACAGAGCTCAACAGTTCAATACTATGTAAAGTTTGGTCAAACTTTCCGTCGCTTGACTTTTCAAAAAATATAGTATATGCCTAAGCCTTGGGATGGAGGGAGTACAATACATAGTAGTCATATACTGACTGTATGAGACAGTCTGGTAGATCCAGATCTAGATTCACTTAAACATAGTGACAGAATTAATAAAATCACACATATGTCTCTGAACATCTGATAAGCATGCATGACACCAAGCGGGTAATACTTAAATCTGACTGCACCATGGTAATAACGGTATTAAGAACAAATACCTTTCTCTTTAAGCTAGGCCCTCCCAGCTGGTTGGTGGCCTTGTGCTTGTTTGGTGAGTAGTGGTACTCGCCGGATCTTGTGGTATGTGGGGGTACCATCCTGTTTGTCGCACCTGGAGCACCGCACGTTTGCAGGTATGTACCATTGTGCTACAGTAAATGAAGAAGAGATGGTGTCACAGAGGCTTCCACAAAAACAGGATGCAGACAGAGACAACTTTTAACACAGGGATACATCCAGGTTGTAGCCAACCACTTTCAGCATTGAAAAGAATGGAAGAATGCAATGAATATACTGCTACATTACCTTTTTTAGGCAACTTTTAAGGGAACTGACGGGACCATCCCTGTCTGTAGTGGCCGTGAGGTGCCACTGACCCATAGTTCTCCATACAGAATCTGACGCAAAATCATTTGCACATTACGAGTAGCAACTAAAAGGTTATAGAAGTGAAGAACACCGAAATCGAACCCGACCAAATTTCCCAATCAGAACAGTGGTGACCATGCCCTGATCCGGAATCCATACAAAATCAGTACCACCTGCCCCCACCCCCCATCCCCACCACCACCACCACCCCACCCAAATGACCCAATCGATTAGATAAGAGGAAAAATATCCTGATTAGGTGATTCTGAGGTGAGCAATAAGCAAGAACTCCACAATCAAAGCATATCGAATACTACTACTCCTAGTACTAACAGTACCCCCAATGGCCCAATCGGAAGCAAATTAAGCAAAGCCGGATTTCGAGGTGAGCAAAAAGACACCCACCTATTTCAACAAGAACTCCCCAATCGGAGGTTGCACCAGTTCTAACAGTTGCTTGCTGGATGTGAGCTAACTAGTGATGGTTTCTTGTCTTGTCGTCGGTAGAAAGGCATGGGCAGGGGAGTAGTAGTACTAGTAGTAGTAGGGCTGGACAGTACACTTTTTTCTATAGTAAGTATTTTTAAGCGGCAGTGGCGGGAACATTTTACCGGGAGAGAATCCCGAATTTTTGATCCCAGCTTTCACGTGGTGGACTACAGTGTTGGGAATATGCCCTAGAGGCAATCATGTATGATGTTATTTGCAATGTATTCATAAAGGTATTGTCCATGTATGAACTACTGATATATATCATTGAATATGTGATTCGATTGTGGAACTATATATTCATGTTGTTTATACTGATTGTCCTTGGTCGTTGAGGTTGTGCTGGACACACAACTTAGACTAATGTGAAAGTCGGCTGATGACTCGGTTCCACTTGTCATGGGCATAGAGATGCTATTCCGACTTACACTGATTCGGCTAAAGAGTTTAGCGAGTCGGACTGACCCATATTGAGATACAACGAATAAGTCGTCATTTGTATATCTCAATCAATGTAATCCTTAGACCTGAGGTTATTTCACAATCCGAGTTGAGGATCACCGACTTAGGTTCTGTCAAACGTTGTTCCATCACTAGGTAGTTATAAAGGTAGAGTTCGGGTCGACTGAGAATCAAGCTGCATGATGTGAATAACCAAGATGGGATTTTCCCCTCCGTCTGGAGAGATATTCTCTGGGCCCTCTCGGAAGATATGATTCGGAAAGCATGGCCATGCGTGACTCGGTTAAGTATTAACCGAGGCGACCGACTAAGAGTTAGTCGGATGAATCACTTATCTTGGATCGAGAAAGAGAGTCGAACTATTTAAGGGATGACGATTATTCGCCTATAATTCGACAAGGTATATCGTGAGCCAAAAGGGACTCAGAAGAAAGTCACATTGGAAGGTATGTCGTCATGACTCTTTGGTACTTGGAAGTTGCCACGTTCTGCTAGGAGCTACTACCAACTGATTGGTCACGAGTGAGACTTGGATCGTGTCCGGGTCACCATGAGCCTGTCAGGTCACACACTTAAGAGCGGGAGCATATTTGGGTTGGACCCAAAAAGGAAACGGACAGAATCAGTGAGTTGGACTCACAATGAATAATATAGGCCTTTTAGTGAATGGGCCACAAGTGAGTGGAGCCCACTTTCACTCCCTATATAAGCTGGGGCGCAGGTGCTTAGAGCACAAGGTTAGGTCACTCCGTGTGTTGGAAACCCTAGCTCCAGTCTAGTCCAGTCATGTTGCCGCCGTACCAGACCTAGCAATCCAGCGCCGGTGCTCCTCCTCGTACGTGTGGATACTGGTAGAGGTGTTGTACGTTCAGCACTTTGACGATCGTGGATTGGAACGGATCGTGAGGACTACACTGCATCAATCACGTGCTTCATCGATTCCGCAACCGCGCGTCTAGTGGTAATTCTCGTGGCCTTCTACCTCAGCTAGATCTTGGGTTCACCATGTAGGAAAAGGTTTTGTTTTTCTCTGCGTGGCCCAATAGTGGTATTAGAGCGTTAGCTTCTGGTTTTAGGCTCGAGATCGTGCATATGTGATATGTGGTTGGCGTTAGATTGGATCTAATTGTAGTTTTTGTGGTCGATCTATGAGATAGATCGGTTTTGTACAAAGTTGATTGGATCAACTGTACTCGGGGGAATGGATGACCTGGTTTCCGTGATCTAACTGCTAAGGTCATGGAACGACATACCCCTACCAGTCGGCTTCCGCCATCGGGTAGGCTGTGACACATAAACCCGGATGCGGTGATCGAAGATCAAAGTGTTTGCTCGAATTGGAGTCTGGATCGGATTTGGGTAAAAAATTTTTATCCGATGACGAAATCCATGTCCGAAATACAGATGCGATCTGCGTTTTTCGGAAAAATCGTCGGGTGGTGCCCGCACCCACGAGGGGACCATTGTCTTCGCCCTGTCGTAGCGCCTTAGATGTCATTGCGAGTTTTCACAACGCCGGAAAATATCGTATCTATGCATAACTTGTTTTTTCAGGAGGATGTTGTGAATGGTATGTCTTATGTGCATGTGATGTGTGTAATCCATACGTGATCTGCGTATCACGGTTTTTGTCAGCCGGCTGGAGCCTAGGTGCTGTCATTTTATTGTATAACGACATGCGTCTTGAATTCTCTATGTAATTTACTTTACAAGCTAGTCTAGCTGTTTGGAGAACCCGGATGGCATGCAAGTCGATGTACAAGTCGGCTACATGGTGTAAGGTGGCACGTAACAAGAGTTGACACGAGTGGAATTACAAGTTTTGTGGAGATGGAGATCACCATGAAGAGAGCCATACCATTTCACATTATAATTGCTTTATTTTGTGTTATTGTTATGTCTCTGTTTTACCTCTATTAGATAGTTGGTAGAAAGTAATCCCTCAAAGAAGGTCTAGTCGGTTTCCCCGCCAGTGCTGCACCATCACAAGCCAGACATTTTTGGTAGTGGGCTCATAAAATTGAGGCACTATCAATTCTTTCCGACTAGGTGGGTTAGAGTTAGACTCTTACAGCGGAAGCACTCGGTAATCTAGACGGGTCTATCACAATCGTTGTGGGACTCGGGGAAAAGTCAGATGGGAGCCGGGGCATGTGATGCCACCCATCCAACATGAGTCGTATGAGATACGATTGACAAGGAGTTGTCTACCTAGATCACTTGATGGCTAGCGGTGATGCTAAAGCTCACTAGTCGACTTGCTTATTTAGGGTCCTGAATCACTATGTAACCATCAGAGGGATGTTGGTTCTAGTGGGAGCATAAGTATTAAAGTGTTTAATATGCTTGCTCTTTTATGGATACATATCTTAAGTGTTTTGCATGTTTTTCTGTTGTAGATCTATGGCACCTAGCAGTCTCCCTCAGATTTCCAGTTTTGCTTTGAGAACCATCTTAGAGAAAGATAAGCTAAATGGAACTAACTTCACCCACTAGTATCGTAATCTGAGAATTGTTCTCAAGCAAGAAAAGAGGGACCATGTCCTAGACAACCCACTTCCAGATGAGCCGAATGAGAATGCGACTGTCGCAGCCACCAATGCCTACCGTCGGATTTGTGATGAATCCACGGAGATTAGCTGTCTTATGCTTGCTCATATGGAACCGGACTTGCAGCAACAGTTCGAGAATGTTGAGGCCTACGATATGATTGAAAGACTCAAAAGTATGTTCCAGGCTCAGGCAAAGACTAAGAGGTATCAAGTCTCTCAGGCCTTGTTGAGCTAGAAGCTTAAGGATGGTGATCCACTGAGTCTGCATGTGATCAAGATGGTTGGTTACGTGCAGTCTCTTGAAAGGCTGGGCTACCCCATTAGCGAAGAGTTCTCTACGGACATAATTCTGAACTCTCTTCCTAGTGCATATGGTTAGTTCATATCGAACTACCACATGCATGGTATGGATAAGAAGCTCACTGAATTACATGGGATGCTCAAGCAGGCTGAGGCGGATCTCAGGAAAGGTGCCAGTCAAGTGTTGATGGTACAGAATAAGGCTAAGTTCAAGAAGAGTTCTTGGACTAAGAAGAAGAAGGCCAAGTCGGGAGGTAAGGCTGAGGACCTGGTCCAAAGCGCTTCCTCAGGGACTAAGCCATCTCCTGCAGCCGGATCCACTTGCTTCTACTGCAAGGCGGATGGCCACTGGAAGAGGAATTGCAGCAAGTATCTGGCTGATAAAGACAAGAGTGGAGGTGTGACTTCCGGCTCAGGTACGCTTGTTTGCAATGTTATAGACATTTATCTTGCTGATGCACCTGGTAGTTCTTGGGTATATGATACTGGATCAGTTATTTACATCTGTAACTCGTTGCAGGGATTGGTAAGAACTAGGAGCCTGGCGAGAGGCGAGGTTGACATTCGAGTTAGCAGCAAAGCGAGAGTCACTGTGTTGGAAGTCGGCACGATGCAACTTCATTTACCTTTTGGATTCTTAATGGAGCTGAATAATTGTTATTATGTTCCAGTGCTTAGTCGAAACATTATTTCTGCCTCATGTTTGATGAGACAAGGCTATGAGTCAAATATTAAGAATAATGGTTGTTCTTTATATTTGAATGATATGTTTCACGGCTTTGCACCCGTCCAGGACGGGTTATTTATTTTGAATCTTGATAGTGAATCTGTCTATAATATAAATGTGAAAAGGTTGAAACCAAATGATCTGAATATGACTTAATTTTGGCATTGTCGACTTGGTCACATAAGTTGGAAACGCATGAAGAAGCTCCATGATGATGGACTCCTAACTTCGTTCGACTTGTAGTCGTTCGAGACATGCGAATCCTGCCTACTCGGCAAGATGACCAAGACACCTTTTGCAAAGAGTTGTGAAAAGGCATCCAACTTATTGGGACTAGTACATAGTGATGTATGTGGCCCAATGAGCACGACAACTGGAGGTGGTTATGAGTACTTCATTACCTTCACTGATGATTTGAGTAGGTATGGATATATCTACTTGATGAAACATAAGTCGGAAGCCTTTGAAAAGTTCAAGGAATTCCAAAATGAGGTACATAATCAACTCGGCAAGAAAATAAAGTTTCTTCAGTCTGACCGAGGAGGTGAGTACATGAGCCATGAGTTTGATGACCATCTGAAGAGTTGTGGAATAGTTCCCCAACTCACTCCTCCAGGAACGCCGCGGAGAAACGGTGTGTCGGAAAGGAGAAATCGGACCTAGTTGGACATGGTACGATCAATGATGCATCAGACAGATCTGCCTTTATCATTTTGGGGTTATTGTCTAGAAACTGCAGCGTTCACACTAAACAGAGTACCATCAAAGTCGGTAGAGAAGACACCGCATGCGATGTGGACTGGCAAGAAGCCGAGTTTGTATTTTCTTAAGATTTGGGGTGGTGAAGCTTTTGTCAAGCGAATTCAGTCGGACAAGCTTACAGCTAAATCAGATAAGTGTATTTTCGAGGGGTATGCGAGGGAAACCTTGGGTTACTACTTTTACAACCGAGAAGAGGACAAAGTGTTTGTCGCTCGGAATGGTGTCTTCCTTGAGAAAGAGTTTCTCAATCGGGGAGTCAGTGGGAGCATGGTGCAACTCGAAGAAATTCGAGAGGTACCGGCTACTAGCGAGTTGGAAAAATCCTTGGAGGTTGAGCCGGTCGTGGTACCTGAGCCGGAAACAGCACCGACACTACGAAGATCGGCAAGATTGCGAAGCGTTCGTGATGTGTTACTATTAGACAGTGATGAGCCGGCAAATTATTCGGAAGCGATGGTGGGTTCTGATTCTGAGTCATGGCATAGAGCCATGAGATCCGAGTTAAAGTCCATGGATGAAAATCAAGTTTGGAACTTGGTTGATCTGCCAGACGGTGCAAGACCCATCGAGTGCAAATGGGTCTTTAAGAAGAAAACTGATATGGGTGGAAATGTTTCTATCTATAAGGCACGTCTTGTCGCGAAGGGGTTCCGACAAGTTCAAGGAGTTTACTACGATGAGACTTTCTCTCCTGTGGCGATGCTTAAATCAGTTCAGATCATGTTAGCTATAACAACCTATTTCGACTATGAGATATGGCAAATGGATGTCAAGACGGCTTTCCTTAATGGAAATTTAACCGAGGCCGTGTATATGATATAGCCTGAGGGTTTTGTCGATCCGGCTAATGCTGACAAGGTATGCAAACTTCGGAAATCCATTTATGGGTTGAAGCAAGCATCTCGGAGTTGGAACATTCGCTTTGATGAGGTAGTCAAATCGTTTGGCTTCATCAAGAGTGATCATGACTCTTGTTTATACAAGAAGTTTAGTGGGAGCAAAGTAAACTTTCTGATCTTATATGTGGATGACATATTACTGATTGGAAATGATGTCCAGATGTTGCAAGAGACCAAGGAATCATTGGAAAAGAGTTTTTCGATGAAATACTTGGGTAAGGCGACTTACATACCAAGAATCCGGATCTATAGAGATAGATCAAGGCGGCTCATTGGATTGAGTCAGAGTACATATTTGGACAAAGTGTTGAAGAAGTTCAACATGGAATCGTCTAAGAAGGGGTTCTTACCGATGTCCCATGGCGTAAGACTTAGCAAGACTCAGTGTCCTTCGACAACTGATGAGCGAAGTTGGATGAGTGCGATTCTGTATGCTTCTACAGTCGGATCCATCATGTACGCTATGATTTGTACTAGGCCGGACGTTTCCTATGCTCTAAGTGTTGTGAGCAGGTACTAGGCTGACCCTGGAGAAATCCACTGGGCAGCGGCTAAAAATATCCTCAAGTACTTGAGAAGGACTAAGGATATGTTCCTGGTTTATGGAGGTGAGGATGAACTCAGTGTGAGGGGTTACACGGATGCGAGTTATCTCACTGACTCGGATGATTCTCGTTCGCAATCTGGATATGTGTTTGTAATAAACGGAGGGGCTATGAGCTGGAAGAGTTCCAAGCAAGAGATGGTGTCTGCGTCTACGATAGAGGCTGAGTATATTGCTGCCTCGGAGGCAGCAAAGGAAGCTGTTTGGATGAGGAATTTCCTCATGGATCTTGGTGTGGTTCAGGGCTCATCCAATCTGTTAGACGTGTATTGTGACAACAATGGTGCTATCGAACAAGCCAAGGAACCTAGACAACACTAGAAGAACAAACATATACTCATGCGGTACCACCTTATTCGCCAGTTTGTGAATCAAGGTGATATCAAGTTATGCAAGGTACACATGGATGCAAACATTGCGGATCCGTTGACAAAGCCACTTCCACAACCGAAGCATGAGGCGCACCTAAGAGCTATGGGCATTAGATGCCTAGACATGTGATGTCAGATGATTGACTCTAGTGCAAGTGGGAGACTGTTGGGAATATGCCCTAGAGGCAATCATGTATGATGTTATTTCCAATGTATTCATAAAGGTATTGTCCATGTATGAACTACTGATATATATCATTGAATATGTGATTCGATTGTGGAACTATATATTCATGTTGTTTATACTGATTGTCCTTGGTCATTGAGGTTGTGCTGGACACACAACTTAGACTAATGTGAAAGTCGGCTGATGACTCGGTTCCACTTGTCATGGGCATAGAGATGCTATTCCGACTTACCATGATTCGGCTAAAGAGTTTAGCGAGTCAGACTGACCCATATTGAGATACAACGAATAAGTCGTCATTTGTATATCTCAATCAATGTAATCCTTAAACCTGAGGTTATTGCACAATTCGAGTTGAGGATCACCGACTTAGGTTCTGTCAAACGTTGTTCCATCACTGGGCAGTTATAAATCCAGAGTTCAGGTCGACTGAGAATCAAGTTGCGTGATGTGAATAACCATGATGGGATTTTGCCCCTCCGGCTAGAGAGATATTCTCTGGGGCCTCTTGGAAGATATGATTCGGAAAGCCTGGCCATGCGTGACTCGATTAAGTATTAACCGAGGCGACCGACTAAGAGTTAGACGGATGAATCACTTATCTCGGATCGAGAAAGAGAGTCGAACTATTTAAGGGGATGACGATTATTCGCCTATAGTTCGACAAGGTATATCGTGAGGCAAAAGGGACTCAGACGAAGTTGCATTGGAAGGTATGTCGTCATGACTCTTTGGTACTTGGGAGTTGGCACGTTCTGCTAGGAGCCGCTACCAACTGATCGGTCACGAGTGAGACTCGGATCATGTCCGGGTCACCATGAGCCTGTCAGGTCACACACTTAAGAGCGGGAGCATATTTGCGTTGGACCCAAAAAGGAAACAGATAGAATCAATGAGTTGGACTCACAGTGACTAATATAGGCCTTTTAGTGAATGGGCCACAAGTGAGTGGATCCCACTTTCACTCCCTATATAAGTTGGGGAGCATGTGCTTAGAGCACAAGGTTAGGTCACTCCATGTGTTGGAAACCCTTGCTCCAGTCCAGTCCAGTCCTATCGCCGCCGTACCAGACCTAGCAGTCCATCACCGGCGCTCCTCCTCGTACGTGTGGATACTGGCGGAGGTGCAGTATGTTCAGCACTTCGACGATCGTGGATCGGAACGGATCGTGAGGACTGCACTGCATCAACCGACGTGCTTCATCGATTCCGCAACCACGCGTCTAGTGGTAATTCTCGTGGCCTTCTACCTCAGCTAGATCTTGGATTCCTGTGTAGGAAAAAGTTTTGTTTTTCTCTGCGTGGCCCAACATACAGTTGTTTCAAGCGGGACCCACATCAGTGGTGAGTTAAAGTAGGTACCACATCAAGTGGGTGAGATAATTGACCGAGCCAACCTCCTCCTTCCCTTGGTACCAGTACTAGTTCTCCCGGGTTCCTTTCCAAGGATAGAGAAAATCGCCCCTCTTCGAATCAAATTGATCCTAGCTTATTATCCTTTTGCTGATTCGTCTCACGGAGCAGTGGATAAGACGGCGGTAGTTGCAGCATAGGGCACCAGCGCTCGGGCCTCAAAATAGTGTAGGAACCAATAAAATGATAAGCTCGGATTTCACACTAGAAACACACACAAACACACATATACTCCGTATATACTAATATACAGAATAGTTTCCAATTACAGTTCTGCTAACAAAGGCCTATAAATCATAATAAGGTAGCTCGATATTACAGAACTACGACAGTAGCGAAGCAATCATGTGATATCTCGACACCCCAAGAGTTTTGCAGCTGGGCTAGTGGTCATGAGACTACCTAAACGGCACCAAAAGTACACCCCAGATGATCAGCAGCCCTGCATCAAATCCATCTAGAAGCAGTGTACCCGATCCACAACCTTAGGTATAGGCTCATCAATGAACAGGTCATCGTCATTACCATCAAAGTCCTCTTCGGTCGTCTGCTTCTGCGATTAGTAGATTAACAGATATGTTTATAGAGAAACATCAAAGACACACAACCTGAACATTTGTCATTCTACAGATATACCTTGTCATCTGGCATAGCGGTAGTACTAGAAATGAAACATGTTTCATGCAGTTTGCGCTTTTTCTCTCCTCCCCTTCTCCAAGTTGATCTAGATGCTCAGGAGCTGCCTCTGTCAGTTGATCTAGTTGATCAACATCTGCTTCCCCTACTTGATCTTGATGATAAAGATGTGCTTCCGCCGGTTCATATGGAGGATCATATGGTTCACCATGAAATACCCATCTAACATATGTGCTTAGCATCCCAAATGTAAAAATATGGTCTTCCACTATACTTTGAGGCAGCACCGTATGATTCGCACAAAACCAGCAGGGGCAATGTACTTTTGAGTTGTCACAATGAGCTCTAACAAATCCCATAAATCGTAGAACATCAAGGATACGTTTAGCGCTGCCTAATGGAGCAATCTGTATCCAAAATCTGCCCATCTGTTTAATTATGACATACAAGGTTGGTTATTATTAAAAGAAAAGTAGGAAACACATAGATGGAGTACGAAAACTATATATGCCTATGCGTTTCAGCAAACATATTGATAGCAAAAATCGCAGAAGGTATTTAGGAACATAGATCCAGTGCATAATAAACTATGACCATGCAGATTGAGGACAAAATGCCAACCAAATCGAGCTAGAGATAAAATGCCAACCAGATCGAGCTAGAGATAGAAGGACTACCGTGGGATCGACGTGCCCACCGGTGCGTCTCAAGAAGACCGACGGGTAGGGAAAGCTTCTTCGCGCACATTGGTGATGAGGAGCGGCCGTAAGCGTGTCTGTTTTGTGGGGAAGGGGTGAGGCCTAGGCGGTGGAGGGTGGAAGGTAATACACAGCGCGAAGGGGTGTGAAGGGATAACTTTGGAAATTCTAACCTACTACCTCTGTTTTGGATTATTAGTCCTAAGGGACAAGTTGATAATACCAAGACACTTCATAACTCTCTCTCATTAATCTATGCATGCACCAATAGTCTTACATGCATGAGAGAAGTGAGAGGGAAAGAAGAACATGCATTGGACGAGAGAGACTAATAAATGAGATAACCCTTATAAACTCAAACTATAAAAAATCTCTCGGGACCTATAATCCCAAACAGAGGTAGTACCCTACTTTGGGCACCACCATATACGTGGCCCACCTGCCAGTCACCATTGATCAAAATTGATCCAAAACTTGTCAAAATACAAGTTTATGGTTTACGATGGAAACTAATGCACATAGCATTGCACTTTGCGAACGAATGGCTTTTTGTAAAAAAGTTGCTTAATTTCAGCATCTTCAGCTAGGAAGCTTGGAAACTCATGAAAGTAGGGCATTATCCATCAAATATGGAATCTCCTTTGTAAACAATTGCTTGAAATGCCAAGATGAACCGATCTATGAAATATGGACCGGTTTGCAAGCTTGGCTGGTGAAGATGCTTCAATGTACAGAGTAGTACCAAACATGAAAAAGGTACAAAAACTATGGCTGTGACCTTGCTCCTCTTGTCTGAAAGCCTTGAATTAATGTTCATTAATTTCGGCAAATGTCTATAAACTCATTAAATGTTGGAAAGCATACAGGCCTGTGGGTCTATCTGACAGGGACAGCATCCCAAGTGGGAGTAGTGTACCTTAGAAGCGTCAACTTCAAAATTTTGGCAGAGCACCGAAATATCCCGCCCACCCATTCAAACATCCTGCCCATCCATTCAAACATCCAGCCCCAAAAATTATTTTATTGCACAAATTTAGCCTGGAAGCTTGAAAGGGCGTTATACATTGTGTGAAAAAAGAGGGCGATCGCATTTTGAGCCATCATCTTTGTAGTTTCTTGCTTCACAACACAACACATTGTTGTTACATGGAAATTCGAAAACAAACTTGAAATTTGGAAGCAGACATATTGGTTGATCTGCAAAGATGCACCGATCTACCAAATACGGACACGTCGTCATAAACTATTTCCATGACCTTGGTCACCTTTTTTTGGACGATGGTCCTCTTCTTGAAAGCCTTAAATTGTTCAAAAATTTCACCAAATGCCTAGAAACTCGTTTAAATATTGAGAAGCAACTATCGCTAGCGTGTGGGCCTAGACGGTGACAACGCGTCTGAGAGGCCCCACACCGGAGTAGCGTATGCTAGAAGCTTCGACCTCAAAATTTGGTACGACGCCCAAACATCGCACCCATCCATTAGAATATCCCGCACATCCATTCAAACATGCTTCACCTCTTTCTAGAATGCAAAATTCCTCTTCTATCCCTACTCCTGAAACAAGAATCCAAGGGAGCACTGCAATAACAGAGGGATATAGGTGGTAAATTTGCATTCTCCCAAGTGCATCACCCCATCCACGTTTCCCGGCCCTTCTTCAATATTTACCTACACACCCACTCCGACCTATACTGACTTTGACCTACATGTCAGTGATCCAGAATTATGGGAAGTAGAGATTCCCATCGCTTGTTGTTCAAAATTTGAAATTTTTTTGCTAAACCGAGATAAAATCGTTAAAATCATCCAACCTGGCTTATACTATCATTCCACTATGTCAGAGTAAAAGCTAAAAAAGCCAAAAACACATTCGTAGCTTTATAAGCCAAAAAAGCCAGAATGAGCCCAACCAAACAACCCTAAAACTTGAGCATAAAGCTTGAGTATTATTGAAAAACCCGGAAAGTATATCCCCAATAGCCACATTCTATTCGACGAATATAAGCATAAAGCTTGAGTATTATTGAAAACTCGATAAACCCCCTAAACCCTATTAAGTCCATAAAACCTAAACCATAAAACCCTAAAACTCTAAACCCTCGACCCATATAAACCCTAACCAAGCAGGTACCATGGACTTATAGATCAAAATCTGAGAATCGATCTTTCATTAAATTGCGGTAACGCCATTGTAACGCCCCAGAATCGGGTCTATGCAGGTCTTAGCATTTCCCGCCAAAACCCGCATAGAAGCAATTCAAAGACGCCCACCAGACACTTTCATGTGGGTGGATTTGATTACAAGTAGTTACATCACAGTAGTTTACAACAGATTCCACAAGAACTTATATATACAACAACGACTCAATGAGTCAAGAATACGAAGATACAATACAAGGATAAAAATCATGAAGAAAGCCAAGTAATGTCCGAGTACGGATAAGATCCAAATTGGACTAAGAGTCCTGAGGAATAACCAATGGTGTCCATAACCCTGCCCAGGCCAAGCCAGAAGGGTAACCTTGCTAACATCGTCAATCACATACCTGTCAAAGCCAAAGGGGTGCCAACAAAGGGCAAAGGAACAAGAGAGCGGTCAGTACTAAGGCCAGTAGACGGCAAGGCTAGAATTCGGCGGTCCTCGCCTACATAGGTATGGTGGGCTCAGCGGCAGCAAAGCTTGCACTATCAAACTTATAGAGACACACTACAACTTCGCCTATTAGAGCGAGATAAGAGAGCCCTATATGATAAGTATAATATAACACCAAACATAACCCATCCGAAGGTTTCCCCCTCGAAGATGAGTCGAGGAAGTCCACTCGCAGAATACACACGGTGGCAATTTTAATTAAGCAGGTGTTCAGTTGATAAGGCTAATTACTAGTCATGTTATTAGAGGCAAAACATTAGTGGCGTTGTCAATGATCATGATACCGTACTCCTGAGGCATCCATAATCATGGACACATGGCTTCTCGAAAAGATTTACCCTGCAAGGATGCACTACTGTACCCAAACGCATGTTCAACCCTTCAGGCAACATAATACGCAAGCCTTCCGAATATCACAACAAGAACTGTCCCATAACTACACGCGTATCCAGAGGTATCACCTACTGTATTGACCCAACCAGGAGGCACGACGATTCTAAAGGGAGGTACAGCGTTTGCGTCTACAGTCGGGAAGGATCGGAGCTCCACTATGGAACATGTCCTCCCGGCCATACCACATTTATGTATGCAATGCAGCTGCTGTCCACAAAAATATCATATCATCACCAGGTCCGAAGACATATTATAGTTACCATGTTCGAGGACATATTATGCGTATCCACCAAATGAAAAGCCGATTTGTGACCCTCTGGATAAACGATTAGCGCCGATAGTTGAGGGGGGATCCTAGGGGCCCCCACGTTTAGTTAGGGCGATCAACTCAAAACTAGTATCGTAGAATGAACGGGTTTAGGTCGGCTCAAGCAGTTCCCAAAGGTGCTCCCTGCCGGGGCCTTATCATTAGGTGAAACCATAACCACAACCAACATCACCAATTTAATTATCTTAGTACCAACCATATCCGGTTATCACGGTGCACCTATATGAGAGCGGGCAGCAGACCTAAGCGTGCGCTATGACTCGCAAGGGCAAAGCTAGCTAATCAAACAAGGCAATAGGATAACCAAGGCTTTATAGTAGAGCAGGTAAATAAAGGGAACGGTACTAGAGCATCGATAATAAGGATAGCAATAGATCAAAGGAAGGAAGTAAAGACTATAAATGCAAAATAGGTAGAAGAGGGGAGAATGCTCGCCTGAGACACAAAGTCTGATAGACGAAGACTTGTCGCAACTCGCAACCACTCATCGTCTTATCCGGTGAAGAAGCAAATCACTAGAAAGAACAAACGGTGCACTATTTAATACTATGGTAGAAGATTCGGCATGTTCATGATAAGATGCATGGCATGGCAATACGCGGCCTATCTTAACAGTATTAAGCGGGATCGAGATCTCGACAATTCAATATTATGGTTCAAGTTGTTTAACTACCCCGCAAGTTAAATGTTGAATTAGCAAGGCAAAACATGGCATCGGTTCGCTACGCAAATTTAAATGGAGGCTAATATAAGACTAAAAAAGCCCGCATATAGTCTCCATATTTAATTTAGGTGAATCGCCTAAATACCCCCAAATAGCAATGATATGTATGCGAGATGAATGATTTAATGCAACGAGTATATAACATTTATATAAAAAAATAGGGCTTCGAGGAAAAGGGGTCACACGTTTTGGTTCGGAGATCTTGGATCACGAAGGGTTCAGGTTCAGGCTCGCCGGGGTCGGTCTTCGGACTCTGGGATAGGGGTCTTCGAACTCCATGTAGGAGATCTCGGGTTCTCAACTTCAGGTGTCGGTGATGGACTTGAATTAACAACGGTGGTCTTCAGGTTCTGGCCTCGGCTGTGTCGAAGCCGCGCCGGGCTGCAAATATTGGTGTTCCACAGAACACAGATAGAACTTGTCTCGGATCGCTTCACGAGTTGGCAGAGTTAGGGACAAAATGTCAAAGGAACACAGCCAAAGCAGCAACTGCAAGGCCAGAGAGACGAACAAGAGCTGCAACGTCGAGCAAACACCAATCGCCACACGCGATGTGGGCATGCTGCAGTGACCTCCGTGCAGACTAATACAAAAAGCGAGGACGGGAGGCCATTGTTGTCCAATCGAACAAGGAGGAGACAAGGTCAGGCACAGGAGGTGCTAGAGCCACGCAGGGACACGGGAGGCAGCTGTCGACGAGGAAGCAGGGGCTTGACATGGGCGTGTGCTCACGGAGATGGAGCAGAGCCGAGAGAAGAGCTTGACGGGATAAACTCGACGGGGACGAGGTCGTACTAGGCGCTAGAGGAGCCGGGGTCGGGAAGGCGCAGAGGATGCGAGCTCACGGCAGCGAGGGTCTCGCGCGACGGCACTCGAGAAGGCATAGGAGGGCGATGCGGCGGTAGTGAGCTTGGACTTGTGTAGAGAGGTGGCGCGACGGCCGGGTGAGGTCGAGCCGGGCCAGGAACATGGGGTGCGGGCCGCTGTGGAGAGGGGCGCGCTGGTGTGAGGCAGTGAGGCTGCAGGGAGCTTGGGAGGCATAGAGGAGGTGCAACCGGAGCTTGTGGGGCGGTGGCGGCGCGGGGCACTGCAGGGAGAGCGCGAGGTGGTGACGCCATGGCGGTAGGGACGCGAGGACGACGCCGGTGCAGGGGCACGCGGCCGACGGGGATCAAGCAGGGAGGCACGAGGTAGGTGGCGTTCGGGACAAGGAAAGGGAGCGCGAGAGAGGCGAGGTCATCAGGGTTGGTGGCGATGGGATGAAGGAGGTGGGGTTCCCGTGTGTGTTGCGTGTTGGTTCAGGTGTGACCGTGTAACGTGTGGTGTGTGCTGCACGTTCAAGTGTGTGCGTGTGTTTCAGCTGGTGGTGGTGGCGAGGTGTGGTATTAGACCAGGTGCGGGTTGATTTCTAGGGTTTGTTTTAGTTGCGGGGTAGTAGGTGGCTAGCTGGGCCTTTTTGCCCTACCGGCTGCCTCCCCCTAATATACTTTTATTTATTTATTTTGTTTTTAAACGACTTTTGTAAATAGTTTTAAACCAATAAAAGATTAAGAAAAGACCGGGGTTTTAATTTGAAATAGAGGAGGGGGATAATTAGAAAGCAAAATAGGCTTTTGGTGAAAATATTTTAGGGAAAAAATATGCATGGTGTCATGATGATGCACAAAGTAAAAATAACAGGAAAATCTACTTGGGAAATATTTTCCTGGGCATTACAACTTGACACCACTAACAAAGGATCTCGTCCCGAGATCCAAGAAGAGACACCGGGGGGAGGGAGGTTTGATGATCAGATCTTCTTGCGTTAGGTTGATGGTCGCGACACCACTAACAAGAATTCTTTCTCCGTCTCGAAATTGTCGACGCCGCCAACAAGGATTGCTGATCACGTTCTTCGAGAGAACACTCTGGAGAGACAAAGGAGGAAGAAAAGGTCTCAAAAGATGAATCCGCCTCTATCTTCCATGGAAGGAGTAAAGTCACACATTCGCCTAGTTCAATAGAAAGAAGCGAATAGAAAGAGTAGTCGGATGGGGGCCAATCCATCATGCACCCAAACTATTACTTCGTACATGAATAGGGAAACGAACAACCGAACTCTTGGGATTTAGATTTAAGATCATAACAAGCATCATTCAGAAAGCTTCGAAGAAACAATCCGAAGACGAGGAGGTCGTCGTCTTAGATGTCACAACATCGGGAACATATGAAGAGAGGTCAGATAGAATGAAAACCATATGTAGTACCACCGTTACAAAAGGAAGGAGGCGGAACCCTAAAGGTACGACAGAAACCCAACCACAGGAGTCCTAGACTTGAACAAAGGTAAGGGAGCAGATCAAAACACGCAAAGATAAGAGGAGAAAGAATGGACATAAGGAGTAAAATTAGAGCTAATCAGATATATCCAACGCATTGGTAGCAAAGTAGTTTGACACTAGACATCGGCCGTTAGCTAGGTTATACTACAGGCTGGTCTAGTGGGGTATCGTAAACCTTTGCTCTAATACCACTTGTAACGCCCCAGAATAGGGTATATGCAGGTCTTAGCATTTCTTGCCAAAACCCACATAGAAGCGATTCAAAGACGCCCACCAGACACTTTCATGTGGGTGAGATTTGAGTACAAGTAGTTACATCATAGTAGTATACAACAGAGTCCACAAGAACTTATATATACAACAACGACTCAACGAGTCAAGAATACGAAGAGAATACAAGGATAAAAATCATGAAGAAAGCCAAGTAATGTCCGAGTACGGACAAGATCCAAATTGGACTAAGACTCCTGAGGAATAACCAATGGCGTCCATAACCCTGCCCAGGCCAAGCCGAAAGGGTAACCTTGCTAACGTCGTCAATCACATACCTGTCAAAGCCAAAGGGGTGCCGACAAAGGGAAAAGGAAAAAGAGAGCGGTCAGTACTGAGGTTTGTACACGGCGAGGCTAGAATTCGGTGGTCCTCGCCTACATAGGTATGGTGGGCTCAGCGGCAGCAAATCTTGCGCTATCTAACTTATAGAGACACACTACAACTTCGGCTATTAGAGCGAGATAAGAGAGCCCTATATGATAAGTATAATATAACACCAAACATAACCCATCCGAAGGTTTCTCCCTTGAAGACTAGTCGAGGAAGTCCACTCGCGGAATACACACGATGGCAATTTTAATTAAGCAGGTGTTTAGTTGATAAGGCTAATTACTAGTCATGTTAATAGAGGCAAAACATTAGTGGCATTGTCTATGATCATGATACCGTACTCCTGAGGCATCCATAACCATGGACACACGGCTTCTCGAAAAGATTTACCCTGCAGGGGTGCACTACTGTACCCAAATGCATGTTCAACCCTTCAGGCAACATAATACGCGTGCCTTCTGAATCTCACAACAAGAACTGTCCCATAAATACACGTGCAGAGGTATCACCTACTGTATTGACCCAACCAGGAGGCACGACAATTCTCAAGGGAGGTATAGCGTTTGCGTCTACGGTCGGGAAGGATCGGAGCTCCACTATGGAAGATGACCTCCCGGCCATACCACTTTTATGTATGCAATGCAGCTGCTGTCCACCAAAATATCATATCATCACCATGTCCGAAGACATATTATAGTTACCATGTCCGAGGACATATTATGTGTATGCACCAAATGGAAAACCGATTTGTGACCCTCTGGATAAACGAATAGTGCCGATAGTTGAGGGGGGATCCCAGGGGCCCCCACGTTTGGTTAGCACGATCAACTCAGAACTAGTATCATAGAACGAACGGGTCCTAGGTCGGCTCAAGCAGTTCCCAAAGGTGGTCCCTGTCAGGGCCTTATCATTAGGTGAAACCATAACCACAACCAACATCACCAATTTAATTATCTTAGTATCAACCATATCCGGTTATCACGGTGCACCTGTATGAGAGCGGGCAGTAGACCTAAGCGTGCGCTATAACTCGCAAGGGAAAAGCTAGCTAATCAAACAAGGCAATAGGATAACCAAGGCTTTATAGTAGAGCAGGTAAATAAAGGGAACGGTACTAGAGCATCAATAATAAGGATAGCAATAGATCAAAGGAAGGAAGTAAAGACTATAAATGCAAAATAGGTAGAAGAGGGGAGAATGCTCGCCTGAGACACAAAGTCAGATAGACGAAGACTTGTCACAACTCGCAACCACTCATCGTCCTATCCGGTGAAGAAGCAAATCACTAGAAAGAACAAACGGTGCACTATTTAATACTATGGTAGAAGATTCGGCATGTTCATGATAAGATGCATGGCATGGCAATATACGGCCTATCTTAAAAGTATTAAGCGGGATCGGGATCCTGACAATTAAATATTATGGTTCAAGTTGTTTAACTACCCCGCAAGTTAAATGTTGAATTAGCAAGGAAAAGCATGGCATCGGTTCGCTACGCAAATTTAAATGGAGGCTAATATAAGACTAGAAAAGCCCGCATATAGTCTTCATATTTAATTTAGGTGAATCGCCTAAATACCCCCAAATAACAATGATATGTATGCGAGATGAATGATTTAATGCAACGAGTATATAAAATTTATATAAAAAAATAGGGCTTCGAGGAAAAGGGGTCACATGTTTCGGTTCGGAGATCTTGAATCGCCAAGGGTTCAGGTTCAGGCTTGCCGGGATCGGTCTTCGGACTCCGGGATAGGGGTCTTCAAACTCCATGTAGGAGATCTCGGGTTCTCGACTTCGGGTGTCGGTGATGGACTTGAATTAACAACGGTGGTCTTTAGGTTCTAGGCTCAGCTGTGTCGAAGCCACACCGGGCTAAAAAGATTGGTGTTCCACAGAACACAGATAGAACTTGTCTCGGATCGCTTCACGAGTTGGCGAAGTTAGGGACAAAATGTCAAAGGAACACAGCCAAAGAAGCAACTGCAAGGCCAGAGAGACGAGCTACAGCAGCAACGTCGAGCAAACACTAATCGCCACACACGATGTGGGCATGCTGTAGTGACCTCCGTGTAGACAAATACAAAAAGCAAGGACGGATGGCCACTGTTGTCCAATGGAACAAGGAGGAGACGAGGTCGGGCACAGGAGGCGCCAGCGCCACGCAGGTACACGGGCGGTAGCTGTCAGCGAGGAAGCAGGGGCTTGACATGGGCATGTGCTCACGGAGATGGAGCAGAGCCGAGAGAAGAGCTTGACGGGATAGACTCGACGGGGACGAGGTCGTACTAGGCGCTGCAGGAGCCGAGGTCGGGAAGGAGCAGAGGAGGCGAGCTCACGGCAGCGAGGGTCTCACGTGGCAGCACTCAGGAAGGCGTAGGAGGGCGACGCAGCGGCAGTGAGCTTGGACTTGTGTAGAGAGGCGGCACGATGGTGGGGTGAGGTCGAGCCAGGCTAGGAACATGGGACGCGGGCCGCCGTGGAGAGGGGCGCGCTGGTGTGAGGCAGCGAGGCTGCAGGGAGCTTGGTAGGCGCAGATGAGGTGCGACCGGAGCTTGTGGGGCGGTGGCGGCGTGCGGCGCTGCAGGGAGATCCCGAGGCGGTGACGCCATGGCGGCAGGGACGTGAGCATGGCGCCGGTGCAAGGGCACGTGGCTGGCGGGGGATCGAGCAGGGAGGCGCGAGGTAGGTGGTGTTCGCGATGAGGAAAGGGAGCGCGAGAGAGGCGAGGTCATCGGGGTTGGTGGCAATGGGATCGAGTAGGTGGGGTTCCCGTATGTGTTGCGCGTTGGTTCAGGTGTGACCGTGTAACATGCAGTGTGTGCTGCACGTTCAAGTGCGTGCGTGTGTTGCAGCTGGTGGTGGTGGCGGGGTGTGGTAATAGACCAGGCGCGGATCGATTTCTAGGGTTTGTTTTAGTTACGGGGTAGTAGGTGGCTAGCTGGGCCTTTTGGCCCTGCAGGCTGCCTCCCCCTAATATACTTTTATTTATTTATTTTGTTTTTAAACGACTTTTGTAAATAGTTTTTATACTAATAAAAGATCAAGAAAAGACCGGGGTTTTAATTTGAAATAGAGGAGGGGGATAATTAGAAAACAAACTAGGCTTTTGGTTAAAATATTTTAGGGAAAAAATATGCATGATGTCATGATGATGCACAAAGTAAAAATAACAGGCAAATCTAATTGGGAAATATTTTCCCGGGCATTACAACCATTCTATTCGACGAATATAATAATAAAGTTTGAACATTATTGAAAATGCCCTAAACCCTAAACCCCTAAACCCTCAACCCCGCACGTAGCATGCACTTATTAATTAAAAAATTGATATTTTTTTATTAAGCTGGTAACTCCATTCTATTCGATGAATATAAGCATAAACCATGAGCACTATCGAAAATACCCTAAACAACCCCTAATAAAACCTAAACCTAAAACCCCAAACCCTCAACCCATAAACCCTAACCAATCAGGTATCATGCACTTATAGATCAAATTTTGAGATACTTTCAATGAGTTAGGTAACGCCATATTCTATTCGATGAATATAAGCATAAAGCTTGAGTATTATTGAAAATTCGATAAACCCCCTAAACCCTATTCAGTCCATAAAACCTAAACCGTAAAACCCTAAAACCCTAAGCCCTCGACCCATATAAACCGTAACCAAGCAGGTATCATGGACTTATAGATCAAAATCGGAGATTCAATCTTTCATTAAATTGCGGTAACGCCATTCTATATTCCACGAATATAACAATAAAGTTTCAACATTATTGAAAATGCCCTAAACCCTAAAGCCTAAACCCTCAACCCCTCCTAAACGACATTTGGCAAATGAGGTATCACACATGCACTTGTAGATGAAAATTTCAGATAAACTTTCCTGAAATTGTGCTAATGCCATTCAATTCAATGAATATAAGCATATATAAAGAAGCTTGAACATTATCGAAAATTCCCAAAAAACCTAAACCCTAAACACATAAACCCCCAAAACCATAAACCCTAAACCCTCATCACGTCAACCCCTTACCAAGAAGGTATGCTGCACTTATAGATCAAAATACGAGATACTTTCATTAAATTGCGATAACACTAGTCTATTCCACGAATATTTATAAGCATATATATATAATCTTGAACATTATTATTGAAAATTCATAAACCCTAAAACCTAGAAAACCCTCAAAACCTAAACTCTAAATACCAACCTTAAACTACTAAGCCCTAAACCCTAAAATCCTAAATCATATAGCATAAACCCTAAACCCCTAAACCCTCAACCCAAAAAACACGAACCCTAAACCCCATGCTATATATATTGTGTGGAAACTAGGGCAATGGGATTTTGAGCCATACTTATTTGTAGTTTCTTCATGACAAAAGCCATTGTCGTCGCTTGAAAAATTGAAAATAACTTCAAATTCATAAGCTTATTTTGTAAATATATTTTAAATGCCAATAATACGGACCAATCTACCAAATACAAACATGTTGTTATAAACTATAGCAAAGGTATGGCCATGACCTTGGTCACCTGGTTTGAAAGCCATGCAAATTCATACATGGTACGCCATATATCGTATGACAAAATTAAAGCCATTATTATCGATTGGAGCTTTTAAAATAACTCCAAATATGGAAGCTCTTTTTCTAAACAATGTTGAAATACCAATATGCACCAATCTACAAAACATGGTTACATTATCATAAAGTATGGTAACACATATGGCCTTGACATTGGTCATCTAGTTTTTCAAAGCCATGAATGTTCAAACATGGTACGCCATATTGTGAAACGAGTTTTTCAAGAGTTATCAAATTTTATATATTTTTATGGAAATTAGCCAATGCACACAGTGAGACACCAATAGAGAAACGAACGGTTGTATTTTGTTTTATAGTTTGTTTCTTTATTTATATAAAAAACTAGCCCAAATTTAGTGTCATTACTATTCATATCAAAAAATTGAAATCCAGAACTCTTGGTGGTTCTCCAATATTGGACTAACTCGGTACCTTTAAACTATTTTTAAAAAGTCAAGAGCAAGCTATACCACACACTTTGTAGTTTGTAAATAGACATACTTACTTTCAGTCGTCAAAAAGTTACTTAATTTCAGCATCTTTAGCTAAGAAGCTTGGAAAATCATGAAAGTAGGGCATTATCCATCAAATCTAGAATCTGCTTTGTAAACAATTGCTTGAAATGCCAAGATACACCAATCTACCAAATATGGACTGGTTTGTAAGCTTGGTTGGCGATGATGCTTCAATGTACGGAGTAGTACAAAACATGAAAAAGGTACAGAAACTATGGTTGTGACCTTGCTCCTCTTGTTTGAAAGCCTTGAATTAATGTTTATTAATTTCGGCAGATGTCTATAAACTCATCAAAAGCTGGAAAGCATATAGGTATGTGGGTCTCTCTGATGAGGACAGCATCCCAAGTGGGAGTAGCGTAACTTAGAAGCTTCAACTTCAAAATTTTGGCAGAGCGCCGAAATATCCCGCCCACCCATTCAAACATCCCGCCCATACATTCAAACATCCAGCCCCAAAAATTATTTTATTACACAAATTTAGCCTAGAAGCTTGAAAGGGCGTTATACATTATGTGAAAAAAGGGGGCAATGGCATTTTGAGCCATCATCTTTGTAGTTCCTTGCTTCACAACAAAACACATTGTTGTTACTTGGAAATTCGAAAACAAACTTCAAATTTGGAAGTAGACATATTGGTTGATTTGCAAAGATGCACCGATCTACCAAATACAGACACGTCATCATAAACTATTTCCATGACCTTGGTCAACTTTTTTTTGGACGATGGTCATCTTCTTGAAAGCCTTAAATTGTTCGAAAATTTCAGCAAATGCCTAGAAACTCGTTTAAATGCTGGGAAGCAACTCACGCTGGCGTGTGGGCCTAGACGGTGACAACATGTTTGAGAGGCCCCACGCCGAAGTAGCGTATGCTAGAAGCTTAGACCTCAAAATTTGGTATGGCGCCCAAACATCGCACCCATCCATTAAAATATCCCACGCATCCATTCAAACATGCTTCACTTCTTTCTAGAATGCAAAATTCCTCTTCTATCCCTTCTCTAGAAACAAGAATCCGAGGGAGCACTGTAATAACAGAGGGATATAGGTGGTAAATTTGCATTCTCCCAAGTGCATCACCCCATCCATGTTTCCCATCCCTTCTTCAATATTCACCTGCCCACCCACTCTGATCTACACGACTTTTTGGACCCACTATGCAAGTGACCCACATGTTAGTAAGCCAGAATTACAGGAAGTAGAGAATTCGAACATTTTTCTCTAAACCGAGATAAAATCGTTAAAGTCATCCAACCTGGCTTATACTATCATTCCACTATGTCAGAGTCAAAGCTAAAAAATAAAGCCAAAAACACGTTCATAGCTTTATAAGCCAAAAATCAAAAGCCAGAATTAGAGTCCAACCAAACAACGCCTAAATCTCAAGGAACTCTTTATGTTTCTCCCTTATTTTAGTACTTGGGTACCTCCAATTTTATTTAACAAAAAATATGACCAAGCAGGATATCATCGACTTGTAAATCAATTTTTGAGATACTTTCATTAAATTGCGGTAACACCATTCTGTTCCACGAATATATATAACCATAAAGTTTGAAAATATTTGAGAATTCACGGAATCCTAAACCATAAAATCTAAACCCCTAAACCCTAACCAAGCAGGTATCGTGTAACTATAGATCAAAAATTGAGATACTTTCATTAAATTGGGTAACACCATTATATTCCACGAATATAAGCATAAAGCTTGAACATTATTGAAAATTCCCGAAAACCTAATCCCTAGCTAAACCCAAATAAACCCTAAACCCCTAAACCCCTATACCCCCAAACCTTACCAAGCACGTAGTGCACTTATAGATCAAAATTTGAGATACTTTCATTAAATTGGGTAACACCATTCTATTTGACGAATATAAGCATAAATCCTGAGCATTATCGAAAATTCCCTAAACCCTAAACCCTCAGCCCAAAAACCCTAACCAAGGAGGTGTGCCATGCACTGACAGATCAAAATGTGAGATACTTTCATTAAATCAGGTAACACCATTCTATTAGACGAATATAAGCATAAATCCTGAGCATTACCAAAAATTCTCTGAACACTAAACCAGAAACAACCCATAAAACTAAATTGTAAAACCCTAAACCCTAACCAAGCAGGTAGCATGCAGTTACAGATCAAATTTTGAGATACTTTCATTAAATTGCGGTAAAGCCATTCTATTCCACGAATATAAGCATAAAGCTTGAACATTATTTAAAATTCCCGAAACCCTAAAATCTAAAAACTAAACCCTAAATCCTTACCAAACACGTAGCATGCACTTATCGATCAAAAATTGATATATTTTCTTTAAACAGGTAACTCCATTCTATTCGATGAATATAAGCATAAATCTTGAGCATTATCGAAAATGCCCTAAACAACCCCTAATAAAACCTAAACCTAAAACCCCAAACCCTCAACCCATAAACCCTAACCAATCAGGTATCATGCACTTATAGATCAAATTTGGAGATACTTTCAATAAGTTAGGTAACGCCATATTCTATTCGATGAATATAAGCATAAAGCTAGGAGCACCACTATCTCCCCATCTTGGAGAGAAGGGGAGGTAGCCCTCGGCGTGGTTCTCAGACCATGGTTCGCTGGAAGCCATTGGTCGAGAATGAGGTCGTCAAGCTGGCTAGAGGTGTCGATACACACTGACCACTTCTTGGATCTCTTATCCTCAAGACCTACCGTAGGCTAGTCCATTGGTAGAGGTTCAAAATTGAGAAAATTGTAGAGAGACTCCATGGGGTCGGCGTCTGTAAATAGAGAAGAATAAGGTGCTTCACGGGAGTTAAGAGATCTGACCATGGCTGAGCTCTGAGAAGACAGAACGGTAATTATCCTCATCCAAAAGGTGGATAGAAGGATTTTATGATGGGGACCGTGAGGAAGAAAGCACCCCATGCGTATGCAATGGATCGACAGTTGTCTTCATGGGCAGGAATCTAATTATGATCACCACCTGCAATTTCGTTGGATAGAATAGATTACCATGCGGTGATAACCCACAAGTATAGGGGATCATGTGTAGTATTTTCGATAAGTAAGAGTGTTGAACCCAACAAGGAGCTATAGGTAGGATAAATATTTTCTCAAGTTCTATCAACCACTAATACAACTCTACGCACACTAAACGTTTGCATTATCTTGGAAATAGAACTAGAGCAACAATACGAGTAATAGAGATAGCTTTGTATGATAATAAATAACAAGAAAGTAAAGCTAGTTGTTGCAGCAATAAAATACACTAAACTAACAGAACCATGAGTGTGGAATAGTGGTGGTAATTGTGGTTGCTTTGTCCAAGTTTAAATAGCGAATAGATCGGGTTCATTGTCTTCGATGCAGTTTTCTATGTGGGAGAGGCTAAATATACATGCGCTTCACTACTTGGAATTACATGTACTATATGATTGGATTGTTAGCAAACATCCGTAAAAATACTAATCAATGCATTAAGGTTTCCTCAACCATAGACTTAAGTTTAATGGTCCTCTTACTCCCATACGTGCAACGTTCCGGTTCACGTCCTCAGGTTTCTGTCACTCCGGCAGAACTTCCCCCTTCCTCTTACACATACTACAAACCCTATGATGTTTAATCCATGCGCGCACAAATATAATGGACTCCAAAGTACTGTACCATATCAACATACAACTCTAATGAACCAAAGACGTTCAACCATTCAATCTAAGAACAAAGAAACTACGCAAACATGACATATATCATAGATTATAACTTATAGCATCAAACACCATGTTTACATTGGACGGTACAGAGGTGTGTGGGAGGATAAACCACTGCATACTAGGAGTACTAGGTGATGGATATGGCGGTGAAGATGGTGAAGAGGGCGGTAGCAGCGCTGGCGGCGGCACGGGGGGACTCCTTCCCCGCCGCCAGTATCATGGGGGAGCACCGCCCCTTAGCGCCCTTCCTTCATGGCTTCTTGGGAGCCCTCCCCCATGGAGATGGGATCCATGGGGGAGGAAAAAACTTGGCTTTGGTGGCTGCAAATTCGTGGGTGGAGATGCCCTAGGCGAATTAGGTTTTCTCCCTTTATATAGCTTCTCGGATTTCCGTCACCCCATCTTAGGCTGCAGTAAATTGGGCCTAAAAGGCCCGTCCGGACTTAGAAACAGCAAAATTTTATGTCCAGAACGTTTATCGCGAAATTGCCATCAACTTTCTAGTTGAAATGTTTTCCGTTTGACGCCATCTTCGACCCAAAACGTGACCATCTTCAAAAAGAGTTCTGAGACAGATTTCTGGAAAAATCCCAATTTGACTCCAACAAGGTTTCCACTTGTATTCTTGGTGATTCCTACACATCAAAGTGTAAAACAAGAACATTGTCCACTTTTGCAAGTATTAGTAGGTGAAGGGAATATGCCCGAGAGGCAATAATAAAGTGGTTATTATCTTATTCCATGTTTATGATAAATGTTTATTTTACATGCTATAATTGTATTAGTTGGAAACATTAATACATGTGTGTTTAATAAACAAAATACAAAGTTCCTAGTAATAACTCTCATATAAACTAGCTCGTTGATTAACAAGATGATCAAGGTTTCCTGATCATGGACATTGGATGTTGTTAATAACGAGGTCACAGCATTGGTGGAATGATGTGATGAACATTCATCAGAAGTATAGCATTACGATCAAAGTCATTATGTTTATATTGCTATAACATCATACAAAGTAATCTTAGTCCTTAGACATGAGATCATGTTAATTGCTAACATCGGAAGAGTAAATTGATAACATCAAACGTCACACCGTAAAAGGGTGACTATAAAGGTGGGTTTAGATACTCCGAAGGTGTTATGTTGAGGCTCATGGATCAAGAGTGGAATTTGTCAATCTCGATGACGGATAGATATACTCTGGGCCCTCTCGGTGATATCGCATTATAATATAGCTTCCAAGAAAGTGATATGGTCACTAGAATGTTATATCACGGGAACGAGAAAAGAGTGCATGTCGGTAACGAGATCAAACTAGGTATTGGGATACCGGTGATCGAATCTCGTACATGTAATATATCGCGAGACAAAGGGATTTGGTTACAACGTTAAAGGTTCACACGATCACAAGAGTTATCATTGAATATGTGGGAGTCAGTACGGATCTCCAGGTCCCGCTGCTGATTATTGATCGGAGAGGGGTCTTGATGATATCTGCATTATTTGCGAACCGTAGAGTGACACACTTAATGGATACCGACACCATTTGGAGCAAATATGTTTCAGATAAAGATTTAAGAAAGCGCTAGAATCATTTCGATGGAAACCAGAATTGTTTCGGGTGAAATTGCAGAAACTGGTTCTGCATGTGATATTGAAATGTTGCAGGGGGTTTTATATGAATGTTTGTTAATTAAAGTAATTGAAAAAATTCTAAACAAAATAAATAAAATAGTTTTATTTAATGAGAGTTTGCATTAAATTTGGTGGAAATTTAATGCATGTCAGTGGAAGTGTGAGTGGAGGCATATTTATGTGAGTGGAGAATCCACCACATGAATGATGGAAGAGGTGGGGGAACCACCATGGCTGCCATGCCATGGCCCTTGGCTGCCCCCCTCTTCCCTATAAAAGGCCCCCTCTCCTCCTCACAACACACACCTCCTCGTGAAGGATCTCTCTCCCCCTCTAGTTATTCCCCATGGTCTCGGATTAGCGAGATACATGTTCCTAGTGGCTTTATCTGGAAAGGAGTTGTTGCTTCTGCTGCTCTGCTGGAGTGAGGGATGGAGGCTATCAGGGTACTGGACGTGTGTGCGATCACGGATGCACCGCTGCTTTGTGGTGCTGGACTTGGTGGTGCTGGACTTGCTAGAGCTGGATCTGATGGACGTGTTGGAGACGGACCTTCTGGACTTCATCATGATCTTGAGATCGGCAAGTGTACAACTAAATCATCCACGAGTTCCATCTCGTTAACAAAGCGTTGTTGTCTTCGAGGGAAGTTCACTATGGATGTATATCCACACGTTGCTTGTATCTAGTAGATAGATCTTGGCGTATAGTTCTCATCGTAGAAATTTTTTTATTTTCTATATTGCGAACCCAACAGTGGTATCAGAGCCTGATCTATGCGTAGGTGCTTTGCACGAGTAGTACACATATGTTTATATGTGGGCGATGATGATCATGTTATTGCTTATTTCATGTATTTTGGATATTGGTGGCATAGTGGGATAAAGCGGCTCGGACCAACCTTACATGTCATCGCACATGAGACCGGCTCCACGACTGACATGCAACTAGTTTTGCATTAGTGGCTGGTGGGTGTCTGTCTCTCCTACTATAGTCAATATCTGATTTACAACGAGTTGCTAATAACTTGGTTATCCTCGTTGTGGTTTCATGTTCGTAGGTAATATAGTTCTATCTCCGAAAGCCCTAAGCCACGTAAAACTTGCAATGGATAAATTAGAGGCGTCTAGTTTAGATCATTGCTGGGCTAGTGTCTTGATATGGTAATGTTGTAAGTAGATGTATGGTAGATACTCCTACAACACACTTAACGTGTAAGTTCCATATACCTTGGCCTTACACACAAAGGAATGATAAAGATCATACCACGATGCATATGATAGAGATCAAATGCATGGACCATATCATCCCACTTTACACATTAGATGTTCGCATCTTTTAGTAGCATTGTAAGACGATCCCTCATTTAAATATCAAGATAAAATGTGTTCTTCCTTAAGTATGCATCATTCTATGGATCGTGTTTCGAGACACCATGTGATGATCGGGTGTACTCGACTCTACGCTTTCATACAACGGGTGTAAGACAGTTTTACAAACGCGAATACTAAGGTTCTTACTTTGCGAGCCTATCATGTAAATACATGGCCTCGGAACATGGACCAAAAGGTTAAGCATGAGTCATATAGTTAATTTGATGCCCATATTGATGCTCGCCTTAGAAGCTACACCGACTCACGTGATGATCGGACTTGGTGTAGTGGATTTGGTTCATGTAATCACCAAAAAGGCACGAGGTATGTCGTTTTTGAGTGGGAGTTCATTTCAAATTTGGATTAGTCGAACTCAATTTGTCATAAACTAAATCGAAGTGAATTTGCATAATTTGTTGTAGTCATTGGCATCTGTTCACTACCTTATGCTTAGTTTTAATTGAGATAGTAGAACTATAGAATTCTATATATTTACTTTACGAACTGGTATTGTTTTGAATGTCAATTTAAAGTTTAGAAGTCCTATTGCAAACTTTCAGCAAACTCTATTTACTCCATGAAGTTTAATAAGTAGTATTAAATCAAGAGTAATAAATCCAATGTTAGTATCTAAAGTATCATGTTTGCCTCCATGATTATTGATATTCAAAAGTTGTTTTAATATCAAGATTATCTAGGAGCTGAAAAATTGTTTCAGAAACCATCTTGTGTGGAAGATATTGTGATATCTGAAACAATGTTTTTTGGTTGCATTATGATAGAGTATAATTTAGCAAAATACATGTTCTCATATTGTATGAGAATTTTTGAAGGATGGAGATGCTAGGCATCCGGATCTCCCAAAAAGGTTTTGGGAACTAACATTATACTCACGATTCTTCCTTATAGGCTATAGTAGCTTGATCATGAAAACTGTCCTGATAAGGATGAATAGAAGATGTAAGTAAAATGTTTACTACACTAATAGATTACTAAAGAATGGATTTTTGAAAGAACACCAAACATTTGATGATGGTGATCCACTTCAAAGTGCAAGTCCAAAGGTATTAGTATTTGACTATATACACTTTGTACTATGTGTCATGTGAATGACACCACTATTGATGTTGATAGATCTTTTAAAAGAAAAGGAATTGCTTAAAGAGAATCTATAAAATATTTGGCATAAAAGCAAAGGTTGGAGATGTCCAACTTAGGTATATAGAAGATATACATGTTATGGCTGTATTCCTTGCTTGTTAGACAATATGGTTCTGAGGTATTGGATACCGGTATTGGATACCGAATTGGTTGGTGTGAAGTGTCATACAGAACAACACAATTCATGAACTCCGACGACATAAGTAACTGGCAAGAGAATAAGTGATGATGTTCATCAAAAACAAACAAAGTGTTATTTTGTTTTTCGTTGTCGTCAAACCTAACCTTCAAGATTTGTTTTAATAATTGTTATTTTGTTCCGGTATTACGAGAACAATGGTTGTTCAAATAATTACTGTATACCATAAAAGATGGATGAACTTTTACAAATCTAGTTGGAGAAATCACACCCATAAACATTATTGCTAAAATGTCGTAAGACAAATGATTGGAAGATCAATTATGAAGTGACATCGCTGTTTGAATTATATTGGAAAGTAAACATGAAGAAACTCCATGTTGATGGATTTTTGGAGTCTTTTGATTTTGATCAATTGACGCTTGTGAAACTTTCCTCGAGATAATTAAAACTCCGTTCATAGGCCAAAGAGGAACGGATGACTAGCTTATTGGAAATTGTGCATGGTGATGTGCATAGTCCATTATGTGTATCCATATGCGATGGACCTTTTTGCTTCATATGCTTTCTCCAGAAATTTAAGTGAATATATCTCTATATTTACTTAATAAGGAAGACGTATGAAACATTTGAAAATTGTTCAAAGACTTTCAAGATGAAGTGACAAATCATTGTAACCAGAAAATAAAAGAGTTTATGATTTGATCATCAAGGAAGATATTTGAGTTACAGGTTTAGCACAACACCTAAGATTTCAGGAATTGTTCAATGAATTTGCACTTCCCGATAAACCACAGGAGTATGGTATGTTCGAGAGATCAAATCAAACCTTGTTTGACATGGTAAGGTCAAAGGTGTCAGTTATAAAACATCCATTATGTTTTAAGGATTAAATCTTTAGAGACTACCACTTTTACACTGAAAAGAGCACCATCGTGATCCATTGAAATGACACAATATCAGTTATGGTTTGGGATAAAACCAGAATTGTCTTTTCTTAAATTTTGGTATGCTATGCATAAGTAAAATGTTTACAACCAAAGTCGGATAAGCACGTCTTTGTAGGTTATCCAAAAGAATTTGTTGGGAATTCCTCCATAACACCGAGGACAAAAAGAGTTTGTCGCTTGGAACGTCAAGTTTCTTGAGAAGGAATTTTTTGTGAAACGATTAGGTGGGAGGACAATAGAACTTTGATAAGGTTGTTGAACCTTAGCTACATGTGCTAAGTAGCGCAGCGCCGGAAAGTGTCCGGGTGGCGACCATAATGCTCATGGCTCCCGTGATTACAAAGGGTGTGATCTTGGAGATTAGAGTTCCTATTGAACCATGTGGGTCGGTAAGAACCAAATAGGAAGATTTGGAATAGAAGTCGTTATTGTTTTGACAATGATGAACCGACTGCATGCAAAGAAGCGATGATGGGCCCTGACTCCATAATATGACTAGAAGTCATAGAATCCGTGATAGTATCCATACATGAGAAATCAACTTTCTGAACTTGGAAGACCCTCCGGAAAGGCATGAAGCCTATCGGTCGTGTTTGGATCTATAAAGAAATAGACATGGATGTTTAACATCTATGAAATAGTCGACATGTCAGAAAGAAGTTTACGGCAATGTTCAAGGAGTTGACTATGACAAGATTTGATCTTTCATAGCGATATTTAGTCTTGATGGATTAATGTAGCAACCACTACATATAATTTGGTATATGGTAGTTGAATAAACACAACAAGGTTTTTATAATAGAATGGTTACCTAGGACGTGTACATGACACGGTCCGAAGGGTTTTGTTAATTCAAAGGGTGCTAAAAGGGCATGCAAACTTCAATAGTTCAATTGAGCATAGCGGAGTTGGAATCTTCACCATGATGAAAATGTTAAAGGAGTTTAGTTTCATCGGAGATGATGAAGATGCTTGCATTTGCAAGAAATTAAGTGGGAGCGCTGAGACAAATTTCCCATACATTATGCAGAGTACATATTGTTGACTGGAAATGACGTATATTTTATTGACACAAGTTAAGAATTTCATTACAATAGGATTTTGATGAAAGACTTGGGAAAAACTAGAATATTTTGCATCAATGTAATGGAAAAGATGTTCCATGATGGATTTGGATGAGTTCCAAAGTTGAGACATTGTGACGGATACTATAACAAAAGGCTAAGTATATGACTGCTATAGTAGCAGCAAAGGAGGGCATTTGTGTTAAGTAGTTTGTTATAAAACTAGGTGTGGTTCAAAGTGGGCTAACACTATGAATATATATTGTATGATAATAATATCAACATATTTTAACCCGAATGAACTAAAGGTCTCACCAAAGGACCAAATTTATACAATGCCATCTCATTTGAGAATGAGTGATGCGTAGAGACGCAAAGACATATAAATACACACGGACCTGAAACTGTCAGATCCGGAGATTATGTTAACCACTAGCAGTTGCGTATATGCAACACTAGAAAGCCATAGGTGTTCAATACGCAAAGTATTTCAAACTAGATTATTGACTCTAGTGCAAGTGGGAGACTGAAGGGAATATGCCCGAGAGGCAATAACAAAGTGGTTATTATCTTATTCCATGTTTATGATAAATGTTTATTTTACATGCTATAATTGTATTAGTTGGAAACATTAATACATGTGTGTTTAATAAACAAAATACAAAGTTCCTAGTAATGCCTCTCATATAAACTAGCTCGTTGATTAACAAGATGATCAAGGTTTCCTGATCATGGACATTGGATGTTGTTAATAACGAGGTCACAACATTGGTGGAATGATGTGATGAACATTCATCCGAAGTATAGCATTACGATCAAAGTAATTATGTTTATATTGCTATAACATCATACAAAGTAATCTTAGTCCTTAGACATGAGACATGTTAATTGCTAACATCGGAAGAGTAACTTGATAACATCAAACGTCACACCGTAAAAGGGTGACAATAAAGATGGGTCCAGAAACTCCGAAGTTGTTATGTTGAGGCTCATGGATCAAGAGTGGAATTTTTCAATCTCGATGATGGATAGATATACTCTGGGCGCTCTCAATGATATCA
Source organism: Avena eriantha (assembly GCA_910589775.1). Taxonomy (NCBI): domain Eukaryota; kingdom Viridiplantae; phylum Streptophyta; class Magnoliopsida; order Poales; family Poaceae; genus Avena; species Avena eriantha. The sequence goes on along the minus strand of OU342744.1, from coordinate 310,403,113 downwards.
GATTATAATATAGCTTGCAAGCAAGTGATGTGGTCACTAGAATATTATATCACGGGAATGAGAAAAGAGTGCATGTCGGTAACGAGATCAAACTAGGTATTGGGATACCGATGATCGAATCTCGGATATGTAATATATCGCGAGGCAAAGGGATTTGGTTATGACGTTAAAGGTTCACACGATCACAAGAGTCATCATTGAATATGTGGGAGTCAGTACGGATCTCCAGGTCCCCCTGCTGATTATTGATCGGAGAGGGGTCTCTATGATGTCTGTATTATTTGCGAACCATAGGGTGACACACTTAAGGGATACCGATACCATTTGGAGCAAATATGTTTCATATAAAGATTTAAGAAAGCGCTAGAATCATTTCGATGGAAACCGGAATTGTTTGGGGTGAAATTGCAGAAACTAGTTCTGCATGTGATATTGAAATGTTGCAGGGGGTTTTATGTGAATGTTTGTTAATTAAAGTAATTGACAAAATTCTGAATAAAATAAATAAAATAGTTTTATTTAATGAGAGCTTGCATTAAATTTGGTGGAAATTTAATGCATATGAGTGGAAGTGCGAGTGGAGGCATATTTATGTGAGTGGAGCATCCACCACATGAATGATGGAAGATGTGGGGGAACCACCATGGCTGCCACGCCATGGCCCTTGGCTGCCCCCTCTTCCCTATAAAAGGCCACCCTCTCCTCCTCACAACACACACCTCCTCGTGAAGGATCTCTCTCCCCCTCTAGTTATTCCCCATGGTCTCGGATTAGCGAGATACATGTTCCTGGTGGCTTTATCTGGAAAGGAGTTGCTGCTTCCGCTGCTTTGCTGGAGCGAGGGATGGAGGTTGTCAGGGTACCGGACGTGTGTGCGATCACGGATGCACCGCTGCTTTGCGGTGCTGGACTTGGTGGTGCTGGACTTGCTGGAGCTGGATCAGATGGACGTGCTAGAGCCGGACCTGCTGGACTTCATCACGATCTTGAGATCGGCAAGTGTACGACTACATCATCCACAAGGTCCATCTCGTTAACAAAGCTTTGTTGTCTTCGAGGGTAAGTTCGCTATGGATGTATATAGACCCGTTGCTTGTATCTAGTAGTTAGATCTTAGCGTATAGTTCCCATTGTAGGAAATTTTTTGATTTCTATGTTGCGAACCCAACATAAGGTACTCTAAATATGAATCATGAAAGATAGAGTTCAAACAATAAGACATAGCAACTATGTTGTAACATGAAAAGACACAAACAAAAGATTCATGAATAACAATGCTTTGCAAGACGTTTGTTTGTTTCACATAAAGAAAGCATAATGAGAATGGTATTTAGCTTGTCCCTCATAGAGTAGCAAAACATAAATGCATAGGACACCGTCAAAGTTCATAAGGGTGACTAGATACAAATAGTTTAGGAACAAGCAATATCTAAGTTATGCATCAATCAACAAGTCTTGGGACAATGCACATAGAAATAAGAATGACAACTATGCTCTCTTAATTGGTGCATAAAGATAGAAGGTGGAGACTCAATATAAAAGTGGAAGAAAGGCCTTCATAGAAGGAAGCAGGGATTCAAGTCTCATAAAGAGCTTCCAAAAATTATGGTACTTATTAGCTTTCAGCTCTGATTGCCCCTATCATAAGCATATTGAAGTGATTAAGGTTAAAGTGAACAAACTATGGAATATATGCTTGACAAAGTATAAGTTGGAAATCTCATGTCCCTTGAATACGAGGGCCACTCCTCATGCTACTCAAGTTTAGTTATCGTAAGTTCTTGTCATAGTAAATACATGTGTATCATAGAGAACCGCCAATGGGTTACCCTTGCCCGATGATACGGAAGAATCCCCATATCAAAATGACAAGGCAAGCAGACAACAAGCATCTCAGCAATCTTCTTATTTACCACGGGAAAATGGTGTTTTTTCTCTCTTTCCTCTTTTCTCATCTTTTTTTTTCTTTTTTCTCAATCTCTATCTCTTTTTTATAAGAAGAAATGCTTCATAGATTGCTCATTATGGTTACGATGGAGGTTTCCACCATGATTAAGCATGAATTAGACCGGCGGCCCAGGCGTCTCTCTAACACACATACATAACTCCATGGACTTACAATCTCCCCTTTCATTTCACACCGATGACATCCATAGACAAAAGAGCATGATATCAACTAGGTACAATGTACAAGTGCAATGTTGAAAGTGTTCCCCATGAAAGCATGGTTCTGCTAATCCCCAACATATAAGTGCAAGCATATACAACATAGATGACACAATGGTTCAAGTTTATTAGGGGCAAGAAAAGTAAAGTGTGCCATTAAGTTCGTGAGAGCTTTAATCACTAGTTTTCTCATAACAAGTTTAATTCGGAAGGTATATAAAAGCATGAATATACTTGTAATAGCAAATGATAATAGGTAGGTATCATGGACTCTTTGGAATAACTTGTTTTTATTTGGAGTTGGATGCATGAGTGGAACACATACTTGGTTATGGGGGCTAGCAAAAGACTAGGAGCGACCAACTAAGACACCAATAATGGCCATAATCATGCAGAGTGACAAAACATTGTTAATCAAAGCATAAAGTGATATTACAAGTCAAAAACTAAAGGATCATAAAGGCTTATGGTGACTTGGGATAGTCATAACATGGTGTGAGCATGCACCAAGTCAACCCAAATAAAGCATCAAAGGAGAATATCACAATACTATGCTTTAATATGCTAAAACAACGCATGATTCTTCCAAGGCACATTAATCAATATCAATTGTTTATAACAAGTCATGCTGCAGCAAAGAATACTAAGCATAAAGCCAAAAAAATATCAAGCATGGCATGACAAAGCATAGGCCACCGTCAAAAACGAGCTCTCTTTACCACTTAAGCATGAACTTTCCTACTCTTTTCCAATCCAAACCACACTTATTTGAAAACTAATGTATGAAAGAGGGGGTCCAACCAATTTATTCAAGAAAAATAAGAAAACCAAGCAAACGAAAATGAAGACGCTCCAAGAACAACACAACTGTGCATGAAATAATAAAAATGAAGTGTTTGGAACAACTTGAGATATTTATTGATGAAGAAGGGGATGCCTTGGGAATCCCCAAGCTTTGACGCTTGTACTTCTTGGATATTTCTGCTTGAGCTTTAGTCCATTCTTCATCTCATTACATCATTCTTTCCTTAACACCTGAAATTTTTCCTTCATACAAAACTTCACATAATCTTTATTAGCAACATTAGTGTACTCAAGATAATAAGTCTTTGGATTCAGTTTCAACACCAATAAAACTTCCATTAAAACACAAGCTACTGTAGCACTTCCCTTAAAAAGCTCAATTCCCCAAAGAGAACCGAAAAAGGAATCAACAAGAAGCAAATGCAAATAATGGCAGAAATCTGTCAAAACAGACCAGCAGATAGAAACTAATTTTTTCGAAGACCTTCTGTTGCTCAAATCGAAAAGTGTTGAACTAACAAAAGTTGGATAACAACCTGGGGCAGAATCATAAAACATTACAGCTCAAACTGACGTACAGAGATTTTACACGAATTTTTACAGCGAAGCACAAAAATCTGTTTCGGGACAGCAACTTTCCCAAGCATTACTTCTCTCTCATTAGAGGTTACTCTTGGCACAAAAAGCAAATAAAAGGATAAGGAGAGGTTATCACTGAAGCAATAACTTCCAAGACTAAACTAAAACTTTTGGGTTATCTCCCAATAAGTACTTTTTTTAATGCCTTTAAGTTAGGCATAGGATCAAGATTCAAGTATTTTCGAATGAATAAGTATTAAGATCAATACCAGAAATATCTTTCTTTTTCAAGGCTTCATGCATTCCTACAAGTTTTTAACTGAAAAGCTTCCATGGAAAGATTTGTTTTGGTTTCATAGGCATGAACACAAGTGTTCAAGGTCGACCCCCACTTAACCATTACTCATCTTTCCAATCAGTTTCCTTTTTAAAACATTTTTAGGTAACAAGTACAACTATTTTTTTTCTAATTCACATTTCCTATCCATACTAAGATAGAGAACAACTTAAAAATGAAAGTAAAACCTACTTAGAGATAAAGCAAACAAGTGCACAAGAATATTCACCCACACGCTATTGCTCCCCGGCAACGGCGCCAGAAAAGGTCTTGATAACCCACAAGTATAGGGGATCGTGTGTAGCCTTTTCGATAAGTAAGAGTGTCGAACCTAACGAGGAGCTAAAGGTAGGATAAATATTTTCTCAAGTTCTATCAACCACTAATACAACTCTACGCACACTAAACGTTTGCATTATCTAGGAAATAAAACTAGAGCAACAATACGAGTAATAGAGATAGCTTTGCATGATAATAAATAACAAGAAAGTAAAGCTAGTTGCTGCCAGCAATAAAATATACTAAACTAACAGAACCATGAGTGTGGAATAGTGGTGGTAATTGTGGTGGCTTTGTCCAAGTTTAAATAGCGAATAGATCGGGTTCATTGTCTTCGATGCAGTTTTCTATGTGGGAGAGGCTAAATATACATGTGCTTCACTACTTGGAATTACATGTACTATATGATTGGATTGTTAGCAAATATCCGTAAGTACTAATCAATGCATTAAGGTTTCCCCAACCATAGCCTTAAGTTTAATGGTCCTCTTACTCCCATACGTGCAACGTTCCGGTTCGCGTCCTCAGGTTTCTGTCACTTCGGCAGAACTTCCCCTTCCTCTTACACATACTACAAACCCTATAATGTTTAATCTATGCGTGCACAAATATAGTGGACACAAAAGGACTGTATCATATCAACATACAAATCTAATGAACCAAAGACGTTCAACCATTCAATCTAAGAACAAAGAAACTACGCAAACATGACATAGATCATAGGATTATAACTTATAGCATCAAACACCATGTTTACATAGGACGGTACAGAGGTGTGTGGGACGATGAACCACTGCATACTAGGAGTATTAGGTGATAGAGATGGCGGTGAAGATGGTGAAGAGGGCGGCGGTGGTGCCAACGGCGGCGCGGGGGGACTCCTTCCCCGCCGCCGGTATCATGGGGGAGCACCGCCCTTAGCCCCCTTCCTTCATGGCTTCTTGGGAGACTTTCCTCATGGAGATGGGATCCATGGGAGAGGCAAAAACGTGGCTTTGGTGGCTGCAAATTCGTGGGTGGAGATGCCCTGGGCGAATTAGGTTTCCTCTCTTTATATAGCTTCTCGGATTCCCATCACCCCATCTTGGGCTACAGTAAATCAGGCCTAAAAGGCCCGTCCAAACTCGAAATCAGCTAAATTTTATGCCCAAAACGTTTATCGCGAAATTTCCAATAACTTTGTAGTTGATGCGTTTTCCGTTTGACGCCGTCTTAGACCCGAAACGTGACCATCTTCAAAAAGAGTTATGAGACAGATTTCTGGAAAAATTTCAATTTGACACCAACAAGGTTTCCACTTGTATTGTTGGTAATTCCTACACATCAAAGTGTAAAACAATAACATCGTGCACTTTTGTAACTATTAGTAGGTTAATCCAAATAAATTATAAATTTTATGCAAAAAGGAGTGTCAAAAGCATATTATTAGCATAAAACCATCAAAAATTATAGATATGTTGTCGACGTATCATGCGGCAGGAAGAGCTTTGAGAAGCAATAGTTGTTGAAAATACCTCTTCAATCAGTTTAGAATCAGGTCCTCATGTCTGCAGAAAAGATCCTCTCGGCCGACCTCCTCTGGTCACCGGAGAAGTTAAACCATATGTGAGCGTCACTAATTACGGCATCCTGTACTAGACCTAAACCCTGCTACGACCTCACTGCGTCAGATGGGTCCACAGGCAAGGTTACAACATGATAAGATCTAAATTTATGGGTACTTTCTCGACATCTCAATTAGGTGCTCCGCGTTATATAAGGGACCACTCCCTCAGACCTTCTCTAGTTATTAAGGTACTCACACCTCTACATAGAAGGATCGTTTTCTTCCCTTTTGTTATTAACCCTTTTGTAGGACCTCTTCGTAACCCTATTACCCTGGGACATATAAGATGGGAAGGCCCATTAGACCTGCTATAAGGATGGGCACACGGAAAGGTCTGCGTGATCAAGATGTCAGCACATGCGGGAGACCTTCCACCAAGACCTCGAGCATTTGCTAAGACCTCATGCCTCACGACCAAGAAGAAGTCATCGAGCTCACCGGGTGGAGGTTCGACATGATCTAAAGCAACTCTGCTGGAAGGATGGACATCTTATTAAAGTTATCAATCAGGGGTTTGTCGATGATGGGTTGACTTAGGCATGTACCTTACATGGGCCTAAACCCACGATTCCTTCCCAGGCCTACCTCTATGATCAAGGACCTGAAAGGCTGCATCTAGAAGCTCTCAACTGACCTTACCTCAACTGACCTGGCCTATGGGGTTGCAAGACGACTCTCTGGAGATCTCGAAGACCAGACGTGCATCTAGGGGAGATCAAAGATCAAGATTACGTGCAAGATAAGATGAATACCTAACATGACTAAGGAAGACTCCACTGCCATCAACACCTGAAAGTACTGAAGAACATTCACTTGAAGAAGGACACGCCATAGACGCCTAACTCTTTACTATTAGCCTTAGTCATAGCTCTAGCTTCATCTCTCGTCAGGTGTCATTATAAACCCACAAAGATCTTTCTAGACACACTATACGATCTCTCGATCACCTTGTGAATAAAGTCTAAGGAAATCCTCCCCATTACATATATACCTTCATCTTTGTCTTTGAGAGATACAAACTTGTTGGCCCGAGCCGATTACCAAACAAATAAGCTTTCTTCCATCCTTCAGAAGTGATACCACTGAGGGATCATGAAAACTATCCTTTGTCACAAAAACAACTTAATAACTTTATGAATACACTAGGAATTACATCATACATGATTGCCCTACTTAATAAGTTTATGAATACATTGGAATTACATCTGTCAGTGATGGCTGCATTTAGGCATGTACCTCAGATGAGCCTTAATCCATGATTCCTACCCATGCCTACCTCTGCAATCAAGGACCTGAAGGCATGCATCTAGAAGCTTTCAATCGACCTAACCTCAACTGACCTAACCTGTGGGGATGCAAGACGACTCTTTGGGGACCCCGAAGACTAGACACGCGTCTAGGGGAGATCAGAGATCAAGATTACATGCAAGACAAGATGAAGACCTAACATTACTAAGGGAGACTCTACCACCATCGATGCCTATAAGTACTAAAGGACATTCACCTGAAGATGACATGCGATACTTGCCCGAGTCTTAGTCATTAGCCTTAGTCATGCAGATTCATCTATCTCATTGGGTGTCATTATAAACCCACCGAGATCATTTTGTAGACACATTGTACGATCTCTCGATCACCTTATGAATAAAGTCTGAGGGAATCCTCCCCAATAAATATATACCTTCATCTATGTCTTTGGATATCCAAACCTGTTGACCAGAGCCGACTGCCGAACAAATAAACTCTCTTGTGTTCCTCAGAAGTGAGACCGAGGAGGGATCGTGAAAACTATCCTTCATCGGCTGGAGAACCAGGAAGGGGGAGCCCGCGTCATGTAGATCTGATCTACTTCCCTGGAGGATGGAGCTGCCAAAGGCCCCTAGACAGAGGCCTGAGGGATCCAGGTATGGGCCATGGCCGCACAACTACTGGAGCACCGAAAGAGGAGTACGGCCCGGATACTCCATCCACATCTCTTAAGGTCTACTACAAAAACATCAAAGTGATGTACATGCCTGCATACCGTCGCTATATCGAGGTGATCTACACGCTGCTGGAGGCCGAATACTTCAACCCCGCCTCTTCGCTCATGTCAGGCCTCCCGCATGCTTTGTGCTCGGGCCTGCCTATGTATACACTGGGGTCCCGTACGTCTGCAACCCTATGGTGACGTACCCCTACTCCACCGTCCACGGTGTCTACACAAGTTACCCAGGCCTTGTACCTCTAAGTTATTACATAACCAGCCCTTATCCTAGCCCTGGTATAGGTTACTCAAGAGGAATGACCTACTCCACCTGTAAGGGCACATTAGAAAGTTTGGGGACATCATGGGCGAGCGTGGCTCCTTACAACCCTCAAGCGGCATGGGAACCCTGTTTCTAAGAGTGCTTCATCAGTTTCAGATCTCATACCACCGGACCAAGCACGCGGGATTCAAGTCGCTATTACACCCATATACAAGACCTCTAGAGACGGATCACAGAAGCCTTTGAAGGGGACAAGGAAGCCCTAGAAGCAGAACTAAAGACCACCCAGGACCTGGCGGCCAAAACCATGGCAGACCTGGAAAAGAAGATTGAGGAGTACAATGCTCGCACCCCGACAAAAAACGGGGCCATCGGGGCAATTAGTCGCTCACTAGTAGTAGTGTGACCTCTAGGGGCACGATTGTTAGCTCTGGTATAACCCACAATCTAAGCATCGTGATCACCATGGGGAAAGCCTTTGCGATGCTCAAGAAGGAAAGAAGCATCGGCCAGGCAATGCCAGAATTCACCAATCAGCGCAGAAAACTCAAGTGCTTGTACTAATCCATACGAAGGTGCTAGGATAGGGGAAGAGGGAGGTTGGGACAACTGTGACGACCATGACCCGGATCTGGAGCCTGACGGTGAGGACAGTCGACGCGACAAGATACGCAACCAATGTGAAAGGTGGTGGGAACAACGCCGTTATCACCGTGATGAGTATGAGAAAGGGTACTATCCCACAACCTTGCCAGCATCGAGGTTCACAAGGTAGTACGAGACATAAATTAGGAGGAATATGACGGGTCACAAGACCCAATCGCATACTTGTAAAAGTTCGTGCAGGTTGTCAACATCATGGGTGGCTATTCACGGCACATGGCGAACCTCCTCCTGACCAACTTGAAGTGGAACGCCCTAAAGTGGCCATAGAATAAGGTTCCCCGGTCGATCGGGACCTGGGACGGCTTTACCTGGGGGCTGATCTAGGCCTTCGCTACAGACGATGTGCCAACATGCTCCATGAATAATTCAAGAACATCAAGAAGTACCTAGGAGAGAGGTTGAAGGACTTCGTAAAGCCTTTCAGGATCTTAGTGAACAACACGCCCGACCTATCTAATAGGAACATTGTGTGGGCGTTCACTAACGAGGTCCATAACCAGAAACGTGTAATGCTTATTAGCGTCGTAGAACCAAGGACTTTGGAACAACTCATGGTCATCCTCAAGAAGGTGGTTACTCATGATGACAGGATGATTTGATAGCAAGAGTCTAAACAGGGCCTACTGCTCTTTAGGTCAACAGACGAGCACCCCATGAAGCCTCATAAGGAAGGAACGACCAGGTATTCTCTGCATGAGGTCATCCTATGGGCAATGGGCACATATCAGAAATAACATGGGGACACCGATAGGACATTGCCACGACCTAACATTCGCAGTAGTGGGCTAGACCTACATACTAGCAACAGTAGCCACTTGGTCCTAGTACGGCATTGAACAGATAAAGCCCAGCAGTGTTGGATCCTCCTAGATGAGCATACAATGGAAAACTAGTGCGACTTCCACACCATGGCCTCACACGGGAGAAGCTGTCGTTGAGCCATCATCTCGTGGCTCAAGGACGTGGCCAAGGCATACTAGGAGGGAAAGTCACTGCCACTTGAGCTATCGTGGCGCATCACCCCAAACCAGCAACAAGGACGCTGCCTCAACAGGGCTCTAGGACCACCTGTTCGACCTTGGCAACAGGACTCATGGGCTGCCGGATCAAGACAGCACGCCTCCGGGAGTATTGATTCCTTTACGGCATTGATGAGCACAAGATCAGCCCTGAAGTAAACCACTTGTATTGAACCCACGACCAGGGTGGGGTTCTGCTACCACCTCAGCTCTCAGCCGCGAGAACCTATAGAGGGCAAATGTCTCTGATGCCACGTCGTCCCTCGACCGTGAGAACTTATGGCAGGTGAGAGCTTCCGCGTCCACATAGGCACACGAAGGGCCCCACGACCCAGCGTGGAGCGTCTGTCTCCCTCGAAACGTCTCTCATGGTGCGCATCCCCGCCCATAGTCACTGATGTGTGGCCTAGGGGCAGCGTGCGTCCCACCATCCGGTGACTCGAAGTGGGAAAAGGCGCGCGATCACTCCTAGGGAACCCGAGGCCACAGGGACAACCTACCAGGAGATACGGGCACAATGATGTCTCCACGTGTCCTTTCTATCGGCTATCCTACGGTCAGACAATCGGGGAGACATGGATAGCAGATTCGACCGAAACTTTCATGCATTATTATTAAGTCCAATGTGGTTTACAATGGTAATATGCGAACATCGATTGCACATTACTTTACCATGGGCTCACAGGGTTGCACCCTAGTGTAATGAAGAGAGTAGGGAGGGAAGAAATGACAAAAACCATGTCATGAGACTTTGAGTTGCACTAGACCATTATGACGTGCATTGCTGCGCCCGTCCATCTCTAGGGAAAACAGTAAAATCCAGTAAGAAAATATGAGCAATCTTAAGATGTAAATATGCATAAGACTTGTCCCCCCACCATAAAATAGTATGCTAGCACTAATTGAACATTGTGTATGAACGCTTATTTGATAAAAGTTACAAATAACAACTGTATTGTCACCATTATCTAGAAAGTAAGGTCTCGGATTTCAGTTGTTGTGTCTCTTGAACATACAAACAACATTTGCTGAGAGTGAAATGTTGCAGCCTTTTTTTGGATAAGTAGAGAAGTAGTGGATCATACAGCAATAATTTATGTCCGACCTTGAATAGCTATAGAGAAAAGGAAACTCAGCAGGTCATATGAATTTTACTCCATAAGTACCTAATTTTTTGTTCAGATATGCAGTTTTGAGAACTACTTTCTGCTAGAAAATATTAAAAGATCTCATAAAGCATAAAATAGCATAATCAAAGTAAGCTGCACAAACCAAAGTGTAGTCACAATACCAGATACAGGCATGAAGATCATCGTGGCTGCCAGCAGATAGTTTCATGCCTATTGTTTGATTCTCTTCAATCCATTGGCTGACTCAATATCTTCTGTGCTTTAGCACTTGAATGGTTTCTGATTTTTTTGATAACCACACCATGCTATAGCGGAAGTGAAGGAAATCATCAACTGTTGTATCAGAATGATAATAAACTGCCAACATAACAATTTGATCTGACAATCTTAGCTCAGGAAAGCATCACTCTCTAAGGTAATGCGGATATCTACATGGCCCACATTACTAAACTGAGCGGAAGGCTTGAGCTTTTAACCATTTCCTCACAATACTAACCTTTCAGGATATACAAGTAGTTTGTGCCGCAGAATGTTAAACACGCTGCATAAAGATATATGTTACCTTTAACTAGATAACCCAGCTTGTTTTATCAGTAAACAGTAGGGAGAAGATAAATTATAAGAAAGCCAGAAGGCAGGGTGCGAAATCATGAGCAATACAACTTGTCTTATCATTGGGGATAATTCGAGGTGGGAGATACTACAACTTTTGAGAATGCCCTTCTCTGTCTAGGACTGTCTAAACATAGAACATAGCATCAGCTCTATGCTTCACATAGATCACATAATCTAGGCATTGGATATCGTGCTTTTAGATAACTTGGAGAATTAGCTTTCATCATTGAAAGCTTAACTAACAATATAGAGACCGGCACAAAAAGAGTCAGACAAACAATGCCTTTAGTCAGGACCTCGGCCTGGACACGTCTATCAACCTGAGATGAGGGTACACATCAACCATACCATCTCTTATTCTTCTTCTAAAGAGAGAAAAACATGAACGCCAGTTATGCAAAATCTCTAGAAAATCGCCCTTGTATTTGCTGCGAAAAAACTAACTGGTGTGGTCACTATACTGAATTCCTTTCAATTAATTTACACCACAAAGTACTTCCGGATGACTCATAGGCACATTTATGATAACAGAAGTTTTGCTATGCAATGTAAATAGTATTAAACAATGAAACAGTAAATATCAATTATGTAAGAAACTAATGTTTAGTCCTTTACACCTCACATTTATCAAGGCACAAGTTTTGCTATGTAATCTGGAGTAGCTCCAAGTTTCCTTTATATAGAAGGAATGCATTATTTAACTCTCAAGTTTAAATAGGAGTGAATTCCATTTCATACCCCCTAGTTTGTTATTTATGACATTAATTTGTTGGATAGATTAGTGATCTGCCATTTTCTGTAGTCAAATAAGTCTTTTTAATGGCTTTTAGGGGATGTTTAATAACAGCCATTAGATGCCCTGATCAGGGGAATCCTGACCGTCCATCCTTAGGTGCTGGTTCCCCTAGTGCAGGTGCTATATAAATGGGTGCTAGGATTTGAGCTAATGGGGATAACACACACGGCTGTGCTCTCTCTCACTCTCACTCTCCCCTGCTATCTGATCAAAGCCAACACCCACAGCACTAGGAAGAACAACATCCAGAACTAAATCAAGATCCAGGTGAAGCTAATTAATTGGAGGACATGGTTGGTGCTCCTGATCAAGGTACACACCCCGATCTCTCTTTTTGTGGCCTAATCTTGAGCTAGATGATCCTATGGGATCTAATAGTGGTATCAGAGCATCTAGCTCTAAGTTTTGAGCCATCTTATGTTTTTATTTATGATCAAGTGAGCTTGTTCTTGCTGTTTTTGATCAAGATCAAGGTTTTGTTGCTTCAGAACAGTATAAAGTGGGTGTTTTAGTCCTGAAATTCATTAAGTCTGAGCCCTAGCTATGCAGTAATTGATCAAGGTTTTCATTTTCTGCAATTCTGATGTGGGGATTTGAGTTTTGGTGCAAACCCTAACCCTAAATCCCCAATTCCTGAGGAACCCTAACCCTAGTTCATCAAATCGATGAACCCTAACCCTTATTTCCCAATTACTGATGAACCCTAACCCTAATTCCCAAATCAGACGAACCCTAATCCTAATTTCCTAAATTAGGGAACCCTAACCATAAATGGATGATCTAAAGGGTGGTCAGAGCTTACCTTATGGGCCTCATTGCCGTCGTTGGCCATGGCGGCATCGGAGCCACCCTCTAAAGCTGGCAGATGCGCTCGGACTCGCGCCCATGCAGTCTTGCGGTCCACCACACTGGACCATGGTGGTGCTCCTACTGGCGCTTGTCGTCGTTGGAGCTCACCGTGGTGCCGGACATGGCGCTGGTCATCGACGCCATCGCAAGGACGCTTGCACGTGTGCCGCTTCCGCGCAGAGGGCACCGTCTAGAGCCGCTCGATGGAGGTGCGCGCTAGCCAAAGCCGCACGTAGCTCTAGCGAGGGGGCCTAGCCGACGCCACTGTTACGCCTTCTCCTCTGGCTGCTGGTGCTCGTCGCCGCCGCCGCTCGCTCTCTCTCGCTCGCTGCGGAGGAAGCAGAGGAAGGGGAGGGGAAATGGGGGATAGGGTTGGGGCCGGGGGGTGTCGCCGCGCGTTGGTTTTGATCCACGCGGGCACGTCCTCATCCCTTGGATTACATCCAATGGCCCACAGCCTCAGCTGCTTAATAGGCTGGGCTGGGCCGCTGAGGGGGAGTCAAGCTGGGCTAGATTCGGCCCAGTCTAGTTTTTCTTTTTAAATTTAAATAGAAAGGGGTTTTAGGGCCCAAATAATGTATAATTTTAAGGTTTAATGTTTATAAGTTAGGGCTTATATATATAAATATGTTTTAAGGCTAAAAATTTGGGCATATTTTATTATGTCAATTATAATACGATTGTGTGACATTTTATTCTTTCGTCATGCAATTGTATTTCATACCTAAGCAGTTTTAATGAGTTTTATCTTTCTAAGTTGTTTCTTTTGTGTTGTTTTTCAAATAAATTGTGGTAATAATGTTTTGCTGCCAAATAAAGTTTGAAATCCTCTGATTAAGCATGGCTTATGTCTATCATTCTGGCCAAAGCTGATTGATGGATATTTTGACCATGAATTTTTATTAGTCTGGTTTACTTCTGGCCAAAGCTGATGTGCTCTAGACTGATGAAACTAATTTTATACCTGAAAGGATTTGATTAAGTGTGGCTTATATCTGTCTTTCTGGCCAAAGCTGATTGGTAGATATTTTGATCACAAAATTTTATTGATCATGTCTATTTCTGGCCAAAGCTGATGTAGACTAGATTGATAAAAGGAGTATGAAATGGTTATGCTTACTCAAAGCAGTTGTTTTCTTTTGCAACATCTAATGCCTCTCAAATTGCCTCAATTATTAATGGCATAGAACAATTGACTAGTAGTAATTTTGGTACTTGGAAGGAAAAGCTTGAGATCACTTTAGCTTTGCTGAATATTGATTATGCCCTCCTTAAGGATCCTCCTATAGCACCTACTGAAGGTGATGAGAATTATGAAGCCCTGAAAAGGGTTTATGATGATGAAAAAACTAAGTGGGAGGATTCAAATCGTAAGTGTCTCATGATCATTAAGGGCTCCATCACTCAGAGTATGAGGGAAGATGTCCAGACTCTCAGACTGCCAAGGGTTACCTTGCAAATATTGAGGACCAGTTTAAGGGATCATCCAAAATTTATGCAACAAGCCTCATTAGAAGGCTTATTGATGAAAGGTATGATCCAACTAGGAGTTTGAGAGAACATATCATGGGGAAAATCAACATAGCCACTAAACTTAAAACAATGGAAATGAAAATCTCTGAAGGTTTCCTTGTCCATTTTATTATGTCATCCTTTCCCACGGAGTTCTCTCCGTTTACCATCAATTACAATGCCATGGATTCTAAATGGGGCATAGATGAAATGATGGCTAGATGTGTACAAGAAGAGGAAAGGCTTAAAGCTGGACGAGTTGATCATGTCAACCAGTTCAAGCACTCTCAGAAGAAGAAAAATCAAAAGTTTATGAAGCCTAAGCCTACTCAATTTAAGGATTAAGGGCAATCTTCCAAGTTCTTTCAGCAAAAGAATCCTAACAAAGCTCCTAATACAGATGCACACCCTAATGATGATGGTAAAGATCCTAATGGATGTCGCTTTTGTGGAAAAAGTGGACATGTCCAGAGATATTGTATTGGGTTCATGAAATGGCTCAATAAGAAAGGTACTAATGTTATAACATTTGTTGACGAATCCCTTTATGTTAATTATTCCACCAATACATGGTGGGTTGACTCAGGTGCAACAATTCATGTTGCAAACTCCTTACATGGATTCGATACGAAGAGGACCCTAAGAAGTGGGGAAAGAACCATTAGAGTTGCTAATGGTGTTGAGGCTGAGGCTGAGGCTATTGGAGAGTTTACACTTACGCTCCATAGCATCTTTGCGCTTTGTTTATGTAATGTTCTTTATGTACCCTCTATGAGATGAAACCTTGTGTCTGTCTCATGCTTAGATAATGATGGTTTTCACTATGCCTTTGGGAACAAGAGATGTATAATTATGTTTGACAATGATAATGTTGGTCTTTCCTTCTGACAAGACAAACTTTATCTTGTTTCCTTAAGTGATTCCCTAAATGAAGTTGATGCCTCTTCTAATGTGAATGTGAGTACCAAGCGTAAGCGTGATGATGATGAGACTTCTTCAAAACTATGGCACTATCGTTTAGGCCATATTTCGAGGGGGAGAATTGAGAGTCTCATTAAGGAGCAAGTCCTTCATCCTTTGGATTTCTCGGATGCGGATCTAGATCATTGTATTGATTGCATCAAAGGGAAATATACTAAGAGAATCAAGAAAGGTGCAAATCGAAGCACGGGAGTTTTAGAAATTGTTCACACAGATATCTGTGGTCCATTCAATGTGATATCAGTGGATGGTTTTGATTCCTTCATAACATTCACTGATGACTTCTCCTCCTTTGGACACATCTATCCTATCAAAGAAAGATCTGAGGCATTAGAAACGTTCAAGATATTTAAAGCTGAAGTTGAGAATCAAGTTGGTCAAAAGATCAAAGTTGTAAGGTCTAATCATGGTGGTGAGTACTACGGTAGACACACTTCTTATGGCCAAATTCCTGGACCTTTTGCTAAGTTCCTATAGGAAAATGGTATTGTTCCTCAGTATTCAGCACCATGCGAATCTCAACAAAATGGAGTCGCTGAAAGGCAGAATCGTACTCTTATGGATATGGTAAGAAGTATGTTAAGTCACTCCACTTTGCCGCTTGGTTATGGATAGAAGCTCTAAAGACAGCTGCACATATTCTTAATAAGGTCCCCAGCAAATTGGTGCCGAAAACACCATATGAATTATGGACTAGGAGAAAATCTACCTTGAGTTATTTGCATGTGTGGGGCTGCCCTGCTGAGGCAAGAGTTTTCAATCCAATTATCGGAAAGTTAGACCCCAAGACTGTCAGCTGTCACTTTATTGGTTATGCTGACAAATCTAAGGCATATCGTTTCTATTGTCCGAAGCAGTTCACTAAGTTTGTTGAAACAAGACACATTGTGTTCTTGGAAAGTGATATGATGAGGGGGAGTATGACTCCCAGGGAAATAATCTTGGAGGAGAAACGGGATTATGTTCTGATCCCTGTGATCCAAGAGCCAGTGTTTCCTATTCATGTTGAGGTTATACCTCCAGTTGAATGGACTGCTAATCCTACCCTTGCTGAGATACCGGTAACTCCGCCAGAGACCATACCTAATGATACTTCTGCGGAAGATGCTCAGCAGCCTGAAGTTGTGGTTGAGGTACCAAATAATGTACCGCTCAAAAGGTCTAAGTGGGCTAGAAAGTCCACCATTTCTCGTGATTATGTCACTTATATGAGTGAGGATATGAATGAGTCGATGTTGGATGATGATCCTACATCGTTTAAGGAAGCCATACAAAGTGATCATTCGTTAGAATGGCTTGATGCTATGAAAGATGAAATGAAGTCCATGAGCATTAATGATGTATGGGACTTAGTAGAAATCCCTAAAGGAGCCAAAACTATGGGCAGTAGATGGGTCTATAAGACCAAACATGACTCCAAAGGTGATATCAAAAGGTTCAAAGCAAGGCTTGTGGCTAAGGGCTTAACTCAAAGAGAAGGTATTGATTATAATGAGACTTTTTCACCTGCCTCTTCTAAGGATTTGTTCAGAATCATTATGGCACTTGTGGCTCATTATGATCTGGAGTTGCATCAGATGGATGTCAAAACAACATTTCTGAATGGTGACTTACATGAGGATGTTTACATGGATCAACCAGAAGGTTTTGTTATGGAAGGGAAGGAACACTTAGGATGTCATCTTAAGAAATCCATTTATGGATTAAAGCAAGCTTGAAGGCAATGGTACTTCAAAATTGATCAAGTGATAAAGAATTTTAGTTTCAAAGAGAATGAAGTGGACAATTGCATTTATGTGAGGGGGAGCAATTTTGTCTTCCTGATATTGTATATCGATGACATACCCTTAGCCAGTAACAATAAGAATATGCTGCTAGAAACTAAAAGGTTTCTCTCCTCAAAGTTTGATATGAAGGATCTTGGTGAAGCCGCTTATGTCTTAGGCATTCAAATTCACCGAGATAGATCCAGAGGAATCTTGGGGCTATCACAAAGAGCGTACATTGAGAATGTACTCAAAAAGTTCAATATGCATAAGTGTTCAGCCTCGCCTGCTCCTATTGTCAAGGGTGATAAGTTTGGGACTTTCCAGTGCCCAAGTAATGATTATGAATCTGCGCAAATGAAGTCAGTTCCTTATGCTTCAATTATTGGAAGTATGATGTATGCACAAGTGTGCACTCGCCCTGACTTAGCTTTTATAATCGGGATGCTTGCCAGATATCAGTCTAATCCAGGGTTGGATCACTGGAAGGCTGCTAAGAAAGCTTTGCGCTATTTGCAAGGCACTAAAGGCCTCATGCTCACATATAAGAGAACTGATAGCCTCGAGGTGGTGGGTTATTCAGATGCTGATTTTGCGGGGTGTGTTGACACTAAAAAATCCACATCAGGTTATATTTTCACCATAGCAGAAGGAGCTATTTCTTGGAAAAGCACCAAGCAAAGTGTTACGGCATCATCAACAATGCAGGCAGAGTTTGTGGCATGTTATGAGGCAACCGGGCAGACAGTATGGCTAAAGAATTTCATTCCGGGTTTAAGGGTGATTGATAGTATATCTGAGCCACTCACTCTTTTCTGTGATAATCAACCCGCAGTGATCTATTCGAGTAACAACAAGTCAAGTGGTGCTACCAAACACATTGACATCAAGTATCATGTTGTGAAAGATAGAATCCAGGATCAGACAATAAGTATTAAGCATATAAGGACTAACGCAATGTTAGGGGATCCACTTACGAAAGGCCTGCCACCTAGTGTGTTCAAAGAACATGTTGCTAGCATGGGATTGGCAGAAGGCTTTTGATCATGGAATTGGGACCGTTATGACACCATCTCCCCATAAGTCTAAGAAGGGTTCTTCTCTTTGATGGAACGATGTACTATAGTCAATTAGTTCAATGGTACTTAACTGACCATTGCAATTTATTGTCTCTGAATAAGTTTCAACAAAGATTTGAGCTCATAAGTTTTTAATAAGTATAAGTTTATGGAGCTCTTAAGTTAAAGGAGTTCTGTTTTGAAATAAAGTGGTATATTGTAGTAACTGGGTTCTGCGGCACTTTGTGACCATTGTAATTCTGTTGTCTCATATGTTGTTTTGTTGAAAAATGGGCTTATAAAGTTTATCCTTACGATCAAGGGGGAGAATGTTGGATAGATTAGTGATCTGCAGTTTTATGTAGTCAAATAAGTCTTTTTAATGGCTTTTAGGGGCTGTTTAATAACAGCCATTAGATGTCCTGATTAGGGGCATCCTGACCGTCCATCCTTAGGTGCCGGTTCCCCTATTGCAGGTGCTATATAAAGGGGTCCTAGGGTTTGAACTGAGGGGGATAACACACACATCTATGCTCTCTCTCTCTCTCTCACTCTCACTCTCCCCTGCTATCTGATCAAAGTTAGCACCCACAACACTAGGAAGAACTACATCCAGAACTAAATCAAGATCCAGGTGAAGCAAATTAAGTGGAGGACATGGCTGGTGCTCCTAATCAAGGTACACACCTTGATCTCTCTTTCTGTGGCCTAATCTTGAGCTAGATAATCCTATCGGATCTAACATAATTAACCCATGTAACTGAAATTCCTCCTATTTACTCCATATAATGAAATTTATGCCAAATTTTACCCTTCCTAAGGTATGAAAGTGTTCTAGCTGGGGAGTTACATCGTTGGGATGATGCCTACAACTGCCATCAAAGCCTAGAAGGCTTGTACTCCAGCCACAGCCTTGCCAACATGAACCTCCAGCAGCAAGCAGTGGTGGCATTCCAATGATCAGCCGTGCGACCATGGTGGTGTGCCAGAAGTATGCCACTGTTGGCTTGTTATACTTCAGACTAAAGGAAGATCCGACCCACAAAAATGGACGCTCGCCACGGCCATGCTCATGCTCCTTGATCATTTGAACACTAAATATGCATGCACCACGTTGTGGCGAGGCTATCGCGCGCAGAGTTTCCGTGATTCAGGAGTAGCAAGAAGTATTCTCGGTCTCATAAAAAATTGAAAAGAAAGAAGAGTAAGAGGAAATTTGTGGTTGCTTTGGAGGTCAAGACATGCAGCTTTGAGATAACTTATCAACTCCTAGGGTCATCGGCGTCATAGCTGGTAAGCGGAGATGATCAGCTGAAGCACTCTTTCAAATTTTATCCCTCTAATACCCTTCCGTCGTGGTGAGCTGCATAGACTGACGACCGAGACTCACCTTACAAACGCCTCCAAATCTTAAATGAGGTAAAATATGGCACATGTTGCGCTAAATGGTGTACGCAGAAGAAATTATTGTTAAATGGAGTAATTCATGTCACAAACAGCAAACTAAGGGGTAAATATTAAAATTTACTATTTAAATAAAGAATACGGGAAAAGCACGTGTGGCGTACAACGGTACAACAGGTGACTACTGACTACTGAAGAGAAAATGGTAAAATAACTTTTAGAGGAGAAGCAATATTATTACTTCATAATACATATCGAGTCATCCAATTTAGCGTACCTGTTCTCATCAAATCAAAGGGGTAACTACAATAAATTTATAAAGAATACGGGAAAAGCACATATGGCATACAACAGTACAACGGGTGACTACTGACTAGTGAAGAGAAAATGGTAAAATAACTTTTAGAGGAGAAGCAATATTATTACTTCATAATACATGTCGAGTCACCCAATTTAGCATACTTGTTCTAATCAAACCAAAGGGGTAACTGCAGTAAATTTATAGGAATTTTGACTACTAAATCTACTACAACTGTCAAGGGACAAAAGGAATCATAGCTATAAATTTGGTATTCGCCTCTGCTCTCAGTTTGAAAGGATGCGCGGGATAATGGCGCTAAGCTTCTTGTTCCAACTACTCCTTAGTGATTCAGATGACTGACCATCACAGAACAATTAGAGATTCACTTATGATGAACATAATCAACTCTAGAACAGAAAATATATCTTATCCTCACTTTTTGCTGGTTCTGGTCCGTAAATACATGTCGAGTCACCCAATTTAGTGTACTTGTTCTAATCAAACCAAAGGGGTAACTACAGTAAATTTATAGAGAATTTTGACTACTAAATCTACTACAGTTGTCAAGGGACAAAAGGAATCATAGCTATAAATTTGGTATTCACCTCTAGTCTCAGTTTAAAAGGATGCGCGGGATAATGGCGCTAAGCTTCCTGTTCCAGCTACTCCTTAGTGATTCAGATGACTGACCATCACAAAACAATTAGAGATTCACTTATGATGAACATAATCAACTCTAGAACAGAAAGTATACCTCATCCTCACTTTTTGCTGGTTCTTGTCCGTATGTCCAAGTTTTACCTAGGAGGAACAATTATGGACTAAAACATAGAATTGGAAATAAACCAAATAAAATTCCTCCCCCACTTGTCTGCTGGTAAGAACATAATTTAACTCTAGACAAAAAATATCTTATCCTCGCGTTCCTTCGGCTCTTGCATCCTCGTGTCTGGCTGTCCAGGATCGATCTAGAAGCAAGAACAAACTTGGATCAAAACATAGTATTGGCAATAAACTAAATAAAATTCTTGTCGGTATCAACTATGAATGTTGCTGTTATCCACCTGAGATGAGGATTCGGGCCTGTGGGGAAGAGGGGAAGGCAAGAGAGTCTAGTGGCGTGTACAGTCGCACGACCATCATCATAGCTGAAGGTGGGGACGAAGGCTGGTTGCTGGAGGGTTGACCATGACACCACCTCGTAGATTGCAGAGGAGGATGAGCCTTGTCCCGCGGTGCGGAGGAAGATGTGCATTGCCGACTCAGCTCGCATCTCATTCATCATCGGTATTGCCGCCGCTGCGCCGTCTGACCGCCTCCTCTCGTAATTATCGACAGAATACGCAAGCCACAAACCCTCTCCGGATGTGAAAGCCCATGTTTGGCCTGATCAACGACAGGGCGCGCACGGCAGCTTGTAGAGCAGCAGCCCATACACGTTGGGTCAGCCGTTTTTACATGCGGTTAGCATCCAATGATTCAACAAAACAATTAGGCTGATCTAGACCATTTGTGCACGAGATCAGACGGTCTAAAATGTCAAATTGCTGTGGAAGAGCCTAGGTGGTTTAGTTTTACTGTTTCTCAATTAGGGGGTTCTTGATTAGATACCTTAGAACGTAAAGAAGTGATTGAACTTTTATGTCTTAACGAATCATTTGTTCGCACACTAAAGCGACCTTAGGACCAATAATTAGGGGTGTATTTGCACATGTATATGGCTGACCTATTTTAGGCTCTATGCAACGAGAGTTAAACTTGAAAAAATGCTTGCTACGCTATTGTAGAAATCGTTATTCTATGTCACATATAAGAACATACACTTGATCTTGATATGTTTCTCCATAGAGGACCGGGCTTTCTCTGAAAAGAGAATTACTTACTTGCAATTTACTTTACAACATTTTACTTTTTTGAAAACTATAAACCTCAAAAACACAAAGCCCTGCATCTTCTATTGTTTTACTTATTGAACTTACTAACCAATATCTTCAGCTCCTCGTGGGTTTGACAAACTCTTCTATATTGAAAGTTACTATAATATATCTACTGCACATGGGAGACATCAAGGTACTTTTCTGGTGTCGTTTCCCAGGAGCGTCGCGCTATTGGTAAGTTGGTTTGGTTAGGAACTTGGAAGCTATTTTTACTATTTATCGTTTTACTTTACTTTATTGTTACCACTATGACTTCTAAAGTTATGAAAGCTTCTCTATTGAGCTATGTTCACTCTATTAAGAAGAATATTTATAAACCCGTGAACCCGAAAGGGAGTATGAAATCCCTATTGGTGTTTAAAAGTGTTATGTAACAAGCTTTTTCAGAAGATGGAAGTAAAATTGCTATGGACCATCTGCAAATGATAGAAGATAGGTGTTATCCATCTAAACTATCTAGTATTTCTAAATATGAAGTGAAAATTAAATTATTATATTTATCTCTCTCTAGTGATACCCGCATATGGTTTAAATATCTTGATGAAGAATATCGTATTGATTGGAAATTTCCCAAGAAGGCTTTCTATCTCAAATATTATTCTCCCGCGAAGGCATATAGTGAGCACTGCCATATTTATAAGTTTTGGCCTCAAGATCGGGGGAGAATAAAGGAGCTTCTTCATAAGAATCTTTCTCGTGGTTTATCTAAAATTATTATATTGATCAATCTTTATGTGAGACTTCCTCAACATCAAAAGGACTTCCTGGATAATTATTCTAAGGGAGTTTTACTCATATGGGTATGGATGAAGCATGGGACTTATTGAACACAATATGAGAATACTGATAATTGGGTGTGACACCCCCGGGAACAGGGTTAAACAAATCCCAGACCTTATCCTGACATAAGCTTAACCTAGAGCTTGAGGATATCCAGTGAAAAATCAGTAACACAACAGTGACCCCGTGACACAAAAATTATTACACCAAGATCATAGCTGAGCAGAGAACCAAATTATTACAAGCAGAGATCACTAACCATAAACATCAAAAAAGGAAGGCACTTATGCTACTAAGTATAGCAAACTTAACAAAGGGCCTAAGAGACCTGAAGCATAACGATGTCGCCCCAACCCATAGATTCTAGCCTGTCGACCGGGAACCCTAAGAAACTCATAGGTGTCGGTGTCGTACCAAACTCATCTTCATAGGAACTTACTCTGCTACAAAAAGTATCAACAAAGCAAGGGTGAGTACAGGGTGTACTTCAAAAGACTTATGGCTGGTGGGATTATTTTGCATAAAGCTATCTTTGTTTATAAAACAAGAGGGAGAAGAAGTTATATTTTAAAAGGGGATAAGAGACCATCCAAAGTATTAATAATCATCTTTGATATCCACCAAAATAATCATCATCCTCATCACTTATCAACTATGATCACCCCCTCGTACCCATGAGGAAGCATCCTTAAGCACACATTAAACTACCAAGTTTTACGATTAGGTTAAAGTTCTTTATGATCTTAGAATTTGGTCACCAAGCGTTCATATCGGTGAACACGGATTTTTTGAAAATATTTAACCCTACAGGGGTGTACAACTTTACCCACATGTCCAACCGACTCTTAATGCCAAGCTATTAGCCCTCTTCCTTGGAAGGCTAGCAGAGGATGGTTGACCATGACCTTTACCTTGCTATCGCCGAGACCATGAGTCACGCCCTAAGGAGGGTTCTGCCATAACGGGTCAAATCCCGAAGCCAGTCCCTAGAGATGTGAGGCGGTCTTGGTTTACCCGGGGCTCTATCCACCCCCAAGCAACCTCGTCCACGCTTATCTACCTGTTATGATGCACCTCCTTCAATGCCTTCAAGAACAACCAGAATGCATATGTCGAATGAAATGCCCGAACTATGTCACCCATGGAATCTACTAGGCAAGTTAGTGAGTCAAGGGGGTGCCCTTAATCCCTCGTGTGATTGTACGCTCGTCTCAGTTCCAAAGTCAAGAACTCGGGTCCTAGTGGTGGCGAGCATGGGACTACAAAACCCATATACCACCGTGGCCTCCCATACAAGCCTTAGCATGGTTAACCTCATATCACCTTCATACCTCGTTCTCCTGTCATACTAGATCCTTTGCATTTGATACATCGTCTAGATGAACCAGCACTGACAACTAAGCATGGCTAAGTAGGACACATATACAAGCTTTAACAGTACACAAAAGCCAAACCTAGTTATGCTAGGAGTAGTGGATCGGGTAATATAAGCTTAAAGGGAGTAATGTAATAGATGGGATACTCTATCTATCGATAAAATACCATAGTAGAATCAATATGCATCTTGGCAAGAATTGAAATGCTTTCAAAACATAGGATTATATAATTATAGAGCTATAGTTGCCTTTGCCCATTGATAACCAATAAGCAGATCTTCAGACATATTGTACTTGACTTAGTCATAGTTGGTCAAGTATTGATCTTCGGTCTTCATGGTGTTGATCTCGGTCTTCGATCTCGGACTCGATCTCGTGTTCTACCTGGAAGAACCAAACACCGGAAAGAAAGGAAACAATCAACACATGAAATCAATGCAATGCTCAAGCAAGAATGATGATATGAAAAGTTACATAGTATTCAAATGACACCCTAAAGCATGCTTGACCATATTAAACACAGTCCGAGAGGTATAAACCCTAAAACAAGGAAACCTCGGAATCACCTGCGAGGGTTCATTCGGTTCTTCTAACAAACTTGTTAGTTAAAGTTGCTAGCAATGCATGATTTTTGACGCTAACAGATAGATCTCATTTTCTAAACATTTTGATCTATTATACATATTTTTCTGATAAACATATAATAAATTATGATTTTTACAATATTAAACCAATTTTTGAATTTTCTAAAAATAATTTAAAGCATTTACTATGCCAAGATGATGCCACCATGACATCAGCACAGACACTAGAACGTTTTGTACTAGGGTAGAGCAATCCCCAGTCACTGACCTGTGGGCCCAACGTCCAGGTCAGCAGGCCATGCCGGAGGATAGCGGGGAGGCCACGTAGATGCTACCTTGGTGCCACGTCGGTCCCACGTGGGCACCATGTTGGCACGCCGGTGAGCGCCTCAGGCGGCGGCCACGACGAATGGTGCACGCGGGCAAGAACGAGCGTGAGTGTTAGACTCAACGCAACTAGGCAAACCATCCTATGGCGGCACCGCTCATTTCTAGCCACTGGAGCGAGGACCACGGCAGCGTCTGGAGGCAATGCTCGATGGTCTACAGCGCGGGTGCGGAACAAAGCAAGAGGGAGATAGAGGAGAGGTGCTTGATCACCATAGGCTCACCACGGTTGTGATGGGATGGTCGGAGAGGGAAGGTGAGGTCAGGTGGCGCCAGAATTGATTAAGGTAGTGGCGGCTGGCATTGGGGACGATAGGGTCATGGGCATCGATTCAGAGCGAGCTGCGCCGATTCCTTATGGGAGGAGAACAAGGGCAGCACGGTGAGTTCAACGGCGTTCTCAACAAAGCTCGGTGGGGCCATGAGCAATGGGACCCGACAGAGTCAAAAGCTAGGGTTTGGGGCTCTCTACGGTAGAGGAAGAAGAATGGGAAAACACCGACTAGGGTTCGTCCGATGGCGGCGGTTAAGCTTTATAGGGGACGGCGACAGCGGCGTGCATCGCCACAAAAGGACACATCCTGGTGTAGCCGAACAGCGAGGGTAGCACCACGGAGCTGCTTCACGTCTGGAGGAAGACGATTACACTAGCGGGTCGAACCGGTATTGGGCTAGAAGTGGGCCGGCCTGCTAGGTTGCGGGAGAAGACAACGATTGCACGCAAGCGACGGGCAGAGGGGAAGGCAGGTGGGCTACGGCCTACTCTGCTCTCTAGCTATTTATTTACGAAAAGCTTTTTCCCTTTTTTCCAAATTGTTTTCTCCTCTATAATTTTCAAATCTTTTCGCTGGTTTGGATTTAGTTTGAAATACCATAGGGTTGGTAAATAATTTGAAACCTTGTAGGGGCCCTTTGTACAGATTGGGATCCACAGATTTGGAATTTTCAAACATTTTCAAAACCACTTTTTGAATAAGTTTCAAAGAGAGAGGGAAATAGGGTTTCGGATTTTTATTTCTTTTTCTTGCATTTTCCTTTGCAAAATAAATGATGCTTATGAATGCACAAACAAACCCTAATTAGGTTCAGATAAAACTAGGGGCGTTATAGCTCTATCCCCTTACGAGAATCTTGACCAGAGATTCCTAAGGTAGGAAGAGAGAAGATAGACATGGTCACTCTAAGGATAAGAGGGAAACACACTAAACAACACACCGAGTATCTCATAGTCAACTCATGGAATGAGTGTTCAGGAATGACTCTGAGATAACAAACATGAAACATGTCAAGGTAACACAAGAAACAAGAGGAGAAGGTTCCAAGCTGTTAGATAGATGGTCTTCATAAGGATTGAGACCATGGAACTTACAAAAGAGTTTAAACTTCTGAGGAGGAAGGCTTCCAATAGAATGGACATGACCACAGACTTCAAGAGGTGAACATCTACTAGACAACTTAAGTAGAGCTTCATCGATACAAAGATATAGATCGACAAACCAAGATTGTTGAAATACTTTTGATATAGAAGGATCACTCTTTTGTCCAACACAAGGTCAAGACAGAAAGGTTTTTTTGTGGAGAGGACTCATAAGAGTCACAGGAAACATGTAACAAGAGAAACTTCCGATTACCGAAATCATAGTCACTCCTCTAACATGGTTGAGAAAATGAAGGAAACTCTATTCATCCAGGACTATCAAAATATTTTCCAAAGATCATGATATCACTTTACACCACTAGGATGAATAGGTAACAAAATTCCTGATGACATGAGAAAAAGAAACTTCATTCTCAGACTTCATATCCTTCGCACAACAAGACGCTTTCCAACATGAATGGGTCTGGAGGATCGACCGAGAGACATTTAGCAACTCTATTTTAAATGTTCTCCTTAATGTTCAAGCCAGCAGACATCAAGTAAAGGTTGAACTTTGGATATAAGGAAACCATAAGTGCATGTCATATAATAAATCATAGAAGAAGCCTCACGAGGAGTGGTTGTTATTGCTGACTCAAGAGAATTTGACAATAGGCCTTCCGACTAATTAAGTCAACCATTACATCAATTTTACAGGATTTTCAAAGAGACCAATGTCAAAACCTTGAAAAACACCAACCATCATATCTGCTTGAGATTCATATTTGGTTAGGCGAGATGATACTTCAGACTCGTCATGTTTGAATAGAAAGTGTGCAACATTTACCATGAAGGAAAAGTCACTAGATTCTCAAAACATGGACTAAATTGTCAAGATCCAATGGACTGAGCTAAATTTCCTGACCCATGTGTTAGCAACTTGAAGAAAAACAACTTCACCTACATGAAGTACTTGCAACAAAATACACATGTGTCCTTATGGAAACAAAGGCAACTCCAATCGAATCCATGGTAAAATCTTTCAAAAACTGCGTGTGAATCATAGAAGGTTACTTCTAACATCTAGAACACATACTTCGAGATGACCCAAAGACGGCTCTCAAAAGTTTCCAACATTAATGCCAAATGTTCCATATGAATCTACTCTAGCATGGAGAAAATAAGGATGTCATCGATGGGTTCAACAACAAACTTATCAAAATACTCCAAGAAGATAGACCCATATGTTAAACTAGGCATAAGTATTGTGCAGACCAGAGCACATGAGGATGTACTCAAGTGAAACATCACGAGTAGCAACATCATCAAGATAGTCCTTGGAACTATGTTTGATTTGACAATAACCCAAATCAAATCAAAGGTGGGGGAATATAACATATCCACGAAGGACATAATATCTTTCTTCAGCACGAACAACACTAGACATCCCTTTAAGAAGGAAGTAAGTCAGATAGAACTTTTCTCTTGCAACTCTCCAAGTTATTGCTTAAGTTCAACCAACTAATTCAGGGTATCAAGTATAGATCCTTGGAGAAAGGATTAGTTCGGAGAACTTTCTTTCTCAATAACTTGACAACATGGTCATGTGGCAACATGGCAATACTTCTATTATACATCTAGAATATTATGAACCACCGATATGTCACCTAGTTTGAGAGGAAACTTACTTGGTAAGGCAAGAATACATACTCTTAGAACGAACTTCCGCACAAGCCTAACTCTTCGACCAAAGAGAGTGCACCGGAATAACGGACTTGGCAGCACAATAATCCTTTCTTAGTGATAGGGTTAACCATCACGCTAAGAATGACACAAATGTCCTTAAAATTCAATGCATTAAGAATTGCTAAGAATCTCAGATGGCCACATTATTACACACATGGATCATTCACGAGCGCGAAAGCTTGGAGGAAGGATGGGTAAATATGTGTAAGAGCATCACTTCATTAAAAAGGTCATGCAACTTAGCATGGCCTCTTAGTATGAAATAGTGTGGTACTTTAAGGTAGAACAAATCATAAGCTAATCTAGCCTTTTAATTTGCAAATTACAACACTTTGACCTGGTCCTAGAAATTACGAGGTACTGGAGTTTGTTTCTCCTGACATCCCGAAGTGGTTTATCTTGACAGACCATAAGATTACCTTGCATCAGAACACGTCAATGCACATTACTACTTGGCTACCAATTGGTAGACAACGGTCGAAAACAACAAGAGAAAAGAACATGCTCAAGATAGGATCCCAAGATGTGGATACATAGATTATCATTCTTCTGAAAACCAATGCAGAGAAGAGGGAAGATGTGGCATTTTCACGAGTATAAATGCGAGACTCACGAAGAGTACTCTTGTTGTGATCTATTTGGTTCCTTTAAAGAACATCTGCCATAGCATGTGGTAGGGGAAGTCCTTAGTTTTCGCAATTCAATCACAACAAAGACCATGTAACACCCCTAGTTTTAATAATCTTATATTAGGGTTTGTTCATGCATTCATGAGCATCATGTATTTTTTCCTACGACAAAATTCAAAGAAAGAAACAAAACAAAACCCTAAACCCTATTTCCCCTCCCTCTTGTAAATCAATTCAAATGATTTTGAGTTTTGAAAATACCAAAATGTATGGAGCCCAAATGGACTAAAAGGGCCCCATAGTATTTCACATATTTTACAACACACTCTGGTATTTTTGAAATATACAAATCAGATTTAAATTTAGCTTCCAAATGAAAAAGATAAAAAGAGTTGGAAAAACATTTGGTGAAAAAAATAGATGTAGACCACTCAGGCCGCATCCCAGTTTCTTCCCTCTACCTCTCAACCTTCCGTTTGACCCATCACTTGCCCAGTGCGGCCCAGCCTAGGAAAACGTTTTGGCCCCTCCCCTGTTTGTCGTCTTCTTCAGGCAGACACACAGTTGCGTGTCGCCGGCGAGGCCGTTGATCCAATGACGCGATTGACACCTCCACGCGGCCATCCTGGAGAGAATAAGCATGCCCCGTGTCCTCTATCTCCCTCTTATCCCCTCACTCTCCCCTGCGGTTCCCCTCTCGTTCTCACTGGATCCCAAACCCTAGCCCTTACGGTTTCCACCGGGCGCTGCCGTTACAAGCCTTGTTGAGCTCCGCTGAGAGAGCCATGAGCTCCTCCTCCTCGACTACAACCTCTACGCATAGGTAATCCTGTCGGGGCATCCATAATTGGTGCCCAAGACGTCGTCCTCCCTGTCACCGACAGAACTCGCTACCGCCAATTCTCGTGCCTCCATCCTCCCCTGCAATTGTCAACCCCTCAAACATCCTCCAGATGAGCTTGTTGTCCTCCTGGACCCCTCCTTCCTCTCTCTCCCGGTTTGTGTCGTTCCCGCAACATTGCTCACCGTCCACCGCCATAGATGCTCGTCGTAAGCCAAGCTCCAGCGACCCAATCCCAGGGGTGCCGCCAGAGTTATGTTCCCCTTGTTGTGTTGGTTCGAGCGCACATAGACACACCCTCCCACGAGCCCTCCTCCATCATTCCCCTCCGCCAGCTGATGTTGCCGCCGATGAGCCCACGTGGCTTTGAGGTGGCATCCACGTGGGGATGACGTGTGCGCTGACCCAACTTGCCAGCGTGGTCTGCCGACCTGCCTGTAGGGCCTAGTGGTTAGAGACTAGGGTTGGTTCAGCCTCATTACGAAAAGGTTTTGGTCCGTTAGGGTTGACGTTTGGATGATGTCAGCCTGATGCAATAACTGGTTTAATATTTTCAGAAAATGGTTTAATATTGTAAATTCAGTAACTCAGAAAATATGTATAATATATGAAAATGTTCAGAAAAATGAGATCTACACTTTAGCATCAAAATCATGCATTGTTCAATAACTACAATGTCAAGTTTAATTAGAATAACAAAGTAAACCCCCACAGGTGATTCCGAGGTTTCCCTGTTTTAGAGCTTAGACCCCTCGGGCCACGTTTACATTGTAAAGCATGCCTTAGGGTTTCATTTCAATGCTATTTAACTTGCCATATCATAATTCTTGCTTGAGCATTGCATCAATGCAATGTGTTGATTGTTTCCCTTTCTTTCCGGTGTTTTGTTCTTCCCGGTAGAATACGATACCGGCTCCGAGATCGAAGACCGAGATCAACACCATCGAAGCTTGAAGATCAATACTTGACCAACTATAATCAAGTCAAGTACCAAGTGTCTGAAGATCTTCTTTTTCATTATAAACGGGCAAAGGTAATCATAGCCCCACCATCATACAATCCTGTGATTTCGAAAGCATTTCAATTCTTGCCATGATGCATACGATTCTACTGAGGTCTTTTATTGACAGATAGAGTATCATATCTATTGCATTACTCCCTTTGAGCTTATATTACCTGATCCACTGCTCCTAGCATAACTAGGTTTAGATTTTGTGCACTACTAGAGCTTATATCTGTGTCCTTATTAGCCATGCCTAGATGTTGGTGCTGGTTCATCTGAATGATGTATCAGATGCAGAGAATATAGTATG
Source organism: Avena eriantha (assembly GCA_910589775.1). Lineage (NCBI taxonomy): Eukaryota > Viridiplantae > Streptophyta > Magnoliopsida > Poales > Poaceae > Avena > Avena eriantha. The sequence goes on along the minus strand of OU342744.1, from coordinate 310,372,046 downwards.
ACAGGAGAATTGTAACACCCTCAAATCGGCCCTATGCAGATTTTAGCGCTTCCCGCCAAACCCGCATAGAAACGATTCAAGGACGCCCACCAGGCACTTGCGTGCGGGTGGAAAACGAAGTAATACCATTACACATTAGTCCACGATGGAACCCATAGAACATTATATATACAACAACGACTCCATGAGTCAATAATACAAATATACAGTATAAAGATCCAAATCATCTTGAAAATGATACAACATCCGAGTACGGATAAGATGCAAATGTGGCTAAGAGCCCTGAAGAATAACCAATGGCGTCCATAACCCTGCCTAGGCCAAGCCGGAAGGGTAACCCTGCTAACAACGTCGAACTTATACATATTAAACAAAAGGGGTGCCGACAAAGGGCAAAGGAAAAAGGGAGTGGTCAGTACTGAGGCCAGTACACGGCGAGGCTAGAATTCGGCGGCTCTCGCCTACATAGGTATGGTGGACTGAAGCGGCAGTGCAACATGCACTAAACAACCTATAGAGACTCGATGCAACTGTCGGCTATTAGAGAGGGATAAGAGAGACCTATTCGGGACCAACCTGATACTAACACCAATCATACCCATCCTGGTATTCCCCCTCGAGACCAAACGAGAGAGTCAAACCGAGGAACTCACACAGTTGGCAGTTTAATTCATTCCATTCTAGTTGTAGAATTTACTAGTCATATATAGATAGCACGAGTCATCCCGATAGCATAAGTAGTGGGCAATTTTAGTTAACCATTCATTTGTAGTTGTAATACTTACTAGTCAGATACAATTAGCATGTGACATCCCAAACCCAGCAGTTGTTGGCACTTTTATTTCCTTCCATTGGAGTTGCGATACTTACTAGACAGGTATAACATGACATGATACACCCCAGTTCCACCAGTTGTTGGCACTTTTATTATCCATTCCATTGTAGTGAAGCTGATTACTAGTCACATATTAAGTCAAATTTATAGCACTACTTTAGTTATGCTTGTCTATGATCGAGATACTGTGCTCCAAGTCGTCCATAACCGTGGACACGGCTTTCAGAAAGATTTACCCTGCAGGGGTGCACAAATAGCAACACACACATGATCAACCTCGAAAAACCAAATCAAAACCCAACGAGGCTTTCACGACAAAGCAATCATAGCATTCATAAATTATTTCAGGGGGCCACCCCACTAAGCTACCCGCAACGAAGTTGGCCGGCTTCGAGACGAATCCAGGGTTTGTGTCAATGGCTGTAAACGACTGGGAACCCGAAAGTGTGACTGGGCTTGTCGATACCGCGAAAACATTCCACGTTCCAAAACAGTACAGGTGCTCCACGCACAATCGTAAATAAAGTAGTAAAGCATGGCATAAGTACAAGATAGTAATAAAGCCCAAACTAGTTTGTGGCCCCAAGAAATAAGAAATGAATCAAGCTCTGGCTAAGGGGATTCATGGTCCCACATGCGGATAGTGCGATAGTCAAGGAACATGTATCAAGTACTCGGGGCCTACGGGACACAAGTGAGCGTGGAAGAACCAAATATTAGCTATTGCCCACCAATGCCTCTGCATTAGTTATATCTATTCCTAGCATTTTAATATCAAGTTGTAATTAAATCCATGATCATCTCCACCATTAAGCATCTCCACCATTAAGCATGTGCCAACCTTCCAACAACGGTGGAACAACATCGATGCGAAGCAGCACCTGAGCAAGAAACTACGACTGCCTATCAAACAACAAGCAATAGGATGTGTCCAAGGCAATATAGGGGCTGCTAGGTGATACGTCCATTTTGCATCACTATTCTATATCATAATTCACTGTTATTCATTGATATATTTCGTATTGAGAGGTGATACTTATGTTATTTCATCTGTTTTTGCATGGTTGATGACTTTTGGAGCATGGACCGTTGCAGTCAGGATCCTGATGGAAAAGGTGTTGTTTGGAGGCAAAATTTGCGAAGATCAGAAAATCCGGGAAAATATACGGAAAATCCTATTTTTCCAGAAGACGAAGGAAGCCAGAAGGAGGGATGGAGATGGACCACAGGGGGCCCACACCACCCCCTGGCGCGGGCCAGCCTAGGTCGCACCACCAGGTGGTGTGGCCACCCTGGTCCACCCCTGGCACTCCCCTCTGGCGTATATTATCCTCCTGAAACCCTAAGACTCGGGGAGTGACCACAGAAATATTCCGCCACCTCGGTGGGGTGGAAAACACCGAGAGAGAAAGATCTCACTGGCAGACAGATTTCTGCCGGGGGAATTCCTTCCCAGAGAGGGGAGATCGTCGCCATCAACACCACCATCAAGCTGGACTTCATCGGGATCATCATCATCATCACCACCATCATCACCATCAGCACCATCATCACCATCTCCATATTGCTGTAACAATTGGGTTGAATCTTGCATAGTTCATAGGGGAAACTTTCCCGGTGTTGATTACTCTTTGTAGTTGATGCTATTGAGTGAACCATTGAATTATTGTTTATGTTCAGATTGTTATACATCATTATTGCATCTCTGATCATGATCCATATGATGTCTTGTGAGTAGTTCGTTTCGTTCTTAAGGACATGGGAGAAGTCATGTTGTTAGTAGTGGAGTTTTGTTGAGAAAGATTCAATAGTTTGATATTTAATTTGTGGTGTACTTCTTCTAGTGGTGTCATGTGAACGTCGACTACATGACACTTCACCTATATGGGCCTAGGGGAATGCATTGTGTATTTGGCTACTAATCGTAGGGGTTGCCGGAGTGACAGAAACCTGAACCCCCGTTAGGAAACCATTGCAGAAGGGACGTAAGGGGCTTAGAGTTTAAAGTTGTGGTTAGGTTTCTACCTTAATTACTTTCTTGTACTTACGGATGTTTGCAAGGGTTATAATCACAAGTATGTATTAGTCCTAGGAAGGTCGGTACATTAGCACAGGTTCACCCACACAACACTTAGCAAGCTAAAGAAGATTAAGAAACTATATGAAGCGAAAGCACTTAACAGTCTTCCCATGTGTCCTCGAGAACGTTTGGTCATCTTAAGTAATACAACCGGCTTGTCCTTTGCTGAATAAAGGATTGGGCCACTTGCTGCATTTATTCCTACTGTCTTTTATTTACTCGTACTTTGTTTACTTGCTTTATCAAAAACCCCTAAAAATTCGTTTGCTAAGTATTTGCAGAGAATTCCTGATCCATACCACTAGCCAGCACCTTCCGCTCCTCGTTGGGTTCGACACTCTTACTTATTGAAAATACTGCGATACACCCCTATACTTGTGGGTCATCAAGACTATTTTCTGGCGTCGTTGCCAGGGAGTGAAGCACTATTGGAGAGTGGAACTAGTAAAGGAAACTTATACTGTGAGTACTGTTTACTTTTGCTAGTTGCTTTATTTTTGTTATGGATAATTCGCTGAGTTTCTTATTTGGTAATGCTACTACCACTACTAAGGTAGTAGATAAGCCACCACCTGCTGAGAATGATGTTTTTAAAATACCTAGAAGAATTATTGATCATGTTATGGATAACTACTATGTTGGGGATGGAACTATCCACCCCGGTGATCATTTACTCTTTATACACGAATTATGTGGGTTGTTCAAGTGTGCAGGTATTACTATAGATCAAGTTAAGAAGAAGTTATTATCATTATCACTAAAAGGGAGAGTTGAGGACTGGTATAAGCTACCGAAGAATGGTCAAGCTCTGGAATGGGAGGAAATAGTGCCTCTCTTTTATTCAAAGTTTTATCCTCCTAGTGAGATTCATAAAGATTGGAATCAAATATACAACGTTTGGCCTATTAATGGAGAGAGTACAGCTCAAGCTCGGGGGATATTTAAGTTACTTATGCTCAAATGTCTCATTCATGAGCTCCCCAACAATATTATTATCAATAACTTTTATGCAAGGCTTTCTCTTCATGACAAGGATTTATTGGATGCTTCTTGTGCTGGATCATTTACTCGCATGGAAGAAGAAGCTAAATGGGATCTTCTGGACCGTATTCAAGACAATGCTGAAGCTTGGGAGAATGACAAAGGTAGAAAGTCAGGTATAAATTATTATTATGAATGCATTAAATCTTTTATGGGAACTGATGACTTTCAAAATATTAAAAATGCTTATGGTCTAGACTCTCAAGCTATTGCTTCTTATTTTAAGGCTTTTGCTTCCTACATTGAAGTGCCTAAAAAGAAGTGGAATAAGTATCATGAACCTTATAAAGATATTGCTAAGTGTGTTCCTGCAAGAAATACTGAAGTTTACACTTCCAATCATGTTTTACCTAAACCTTACATTGAGAAAATCCCTTTCCCATGTAAGATAAAGGAACATTCTATGATAGCTAGTATGGTTAATAAAAGTACAAGAAAATCTGTTGAAACTGATAAACAAATGGTTGATGAACCTATAATAGCAAATTTGAAAGACTTTCTTACTAAATATGTAGAAGGAGGACACACTATCCTTTGCAAGGATACCTCTAATATTGTTTCACAAAGTAGAGTTATGAGAGCTAGTATTCCAGTGTTTTCTGTTAGAATAAGTGATCATTGCTACGATGGTCCTTTTGATAGTTATATTGTTAAGTCTGTGCATGATACTGAAATTTACTATGAGAGAGGGAAAAGTGTTCTTCTGCATCTCAATAATATCAAGTTTCCTCGTTTTATGATGAAAGTTTTTATGTTGGACTTTTTTTTGCCTTCCTATGCTTGTAGCCTCTGGTTTCAACAACTTGTTTGTTTACAAAATTTCTCCCATAGGAAGTGGGTTAGACTTAAATGTGTGTATTTTTGCTTCTTAATGCTCTCTTTCACTTCAATTCATATTCCTATGTGAGCATCTCTAAAATTATCACGCCCATCTTAATGGCTTTAAAGAAAGAGCTTTTTGGGAGACAACCCAATTTGTATTTGCTTTCAGTTTGTTTTTGTTTCTTTGAGTCTTGGAAGTTATTACTTCAGTAATAACCTCTCCTTATCCATTTTGTTTGGTTTTTGTGTCAAGATCAACCTCTAATGAGAGAGAAGTAAGATTTGGGGAAGTTGCTGTCCCGAAATAGATTTTTGTGCTTCACCGTAAAAATTCGTGAGAGATCTCTGTATGTCGGATTGAGCGGTAATTCTCTTGTGCTTCTGCCCCAGGATGTTATTTAACTTTTGTTAGTTTTGCACTTTTTGATTTGAGCAACAGAAAATTTTCGAAAAAATTGATCTTTACCCGCTGGTCTGTTTTGACAGATTTTGCCACTCTTGCATTTGCTTCTTTATTCGATTTCCTTTTTGAATTATTTTTGGGTCTTCGAAAGGAGTTGCTACAGTAGCTTATGTTTTGATGGTTTTCAGTTGAAGTTGGACTCAAAAGGTTTTATCACTTCACTTATACTAATGTTGCTAATGAGAACTATGTGAAGTTTTGTGTGAAAGAAAATTTCTGGGAAGTGGAGATAATGGTGTAATAAGGAAGAGAAGGGTTTTCACGACTCAAGTAGTAAGTGTATGAAGATGAAGATATTGATGTTATTAGTGATGACTCTGGAAGAACCTACTAAGTACCAAATTCAGAGACCTGCAGAGTCTGTTTTCAAATAGGTAACAGTTCTGGAAAGAAAAGTTCCGTGAAAATACAATCCAACTATATTTTTGTAGTTTTTAGTTGATAAGCAAAGCTACGAAGCGAAAAAGGGACGGAAACGGAGCCAGGGTGGCTCACACCACCCTGTGGTGCGGGCCCACCCCTGGCCGCTCGACCAGGTGGTGAGTCCACCCCGGACTCCGCCTCCGACTCGTTTTCTCCCAGTACCTTTATTTTGATATGAAACTTCGTAATATATAATCCCCCAAATCTCCCGAGGTTCTTATATCCTGTTTTCGTCGTGTTTTCGTTTCGATCTGTTTCTGCCAGGACATACTCTTTGAAGGTTTAGAAGCACAATGGTGTCTGCCAAGGATAAAGGAAGGGAGCCTATGGAGGAAGACCTCCAAGACCCCGGGAAGGAGAAGGAGATCAAGAGTGAAGGTGAAGAGGGGCAAGGCCAACATCCGCACACCGGCACTACCATTGTAAGCATTGGAGTGGTGAAAAAACCTGCCAGGGTTAGAAGGACTTCACGGATACAGGCTGGGGGAAAGCTCCTCGTCACTGCTTGGCTCCACGGTCACTTCCTCCATGCACCAAGAATCCTTTCGATACCCTTATCCATGAGCATCAATACCAGAATATGCCCAAGGAGAAATTACCCTCCAACTGGGATTTGCCTTGTTCTAGCCATGCAGGAAAAGAAGACTTCAAGGAGGAAGAGTGGGGAAAGAACAGCAAGAGTTGGAATTGTCAACCTGACATGATCATGAGCCGCATTGAGCAAAACTCATAGTTGATTCGTAATCTCACCTTCGAGATTGAGGACTTGGGGAAACTGATCAAAGATCTCATCGAGAGGATACCACCACCACCAAAGGAGTAATTCGTCATCGGGTTTGGTGTCCCCTTGGTTTGTTCCAAGCTTGGGGGAGTGCCGCGGTATCACATCACTATCTTCTATCTTTTTACCTTTTTAGTAGAGTCATATCATGAATAGAGAAGTTATTATGTAGGATGGTTTGCATTATGGAAGCGTCCCCTCTCTCGTTAGATATGTATCCCTTGGTGTGAGTTGCCGTTATGGAATATTAATGAGAAGTTCTATCATTCAGTCTTTTTCATAGCTTATATTAGTTTTCAATTCGTGGTTGTATGATTGATCTTGTTGTTAGTATTGGTATCACTTTGGAATTATTGAGTTAATTTAGTTGGTTTTGCCAAACCTGGCTCGATCAGTAGCAACACTATTTTTGAGAGTTGAAAAGACAAAAGGTACTCTAAAGAAAAATATAATTTCATCATCTTTCTTTCTTGATTTGCTCATAAGTTAGTATTCCCTAGTTAAGATATTTTGTGCTTCCAAGGAAGATTGCATGTTTGTCTTTATCACTTGTATGTTTGTTTGTTTCCTTCAACTCTTGTACTTGCTACCCAGCCTTGCTAGCCAAACACCTGTACTGAGAGGGTACTCTTCTCGTGCATCCACTTCCTTAAACCAAAACCTTTGCCATTTGTGTCCACCATACCTACCTATTAGCATTATTGCTACTCCAAGTAAATTCTTGTTTTATCTACCTTCCAAATTAAACTTGTTATGTGAAAAGTAGTGATTAAAGCTCTCACGAACTTGATGGCACACCTTACTTTCTTGCATTTAATAAACTTGAACCATTGGGTCCTTCTTTATTGTGTATATGCTTGCGCTTTATAAGTTGAAATTAGCAAAACCGTGTTTCATGGGGAACATTTTCAACATTGCACTTGTACTTTGTACCCCGTTGATATCATGTTCTTTTGCTTACGGATCCCGGCGGTGTGAAATAAAAGTGGAACTTGTAAGATCATGGAGTTTATATGTGTGTTAGAGAAACTCCTGAGCCGCTAGCCTAAGCCATGCCTAATCATGGTGGAAACTTGCAGCATAACTATAGTGAGCATCCTATGAAGCATCCTCAATAAAAACCTATGCAAATAGCAAATAAAAAGATCGCTGAGATGCTCACTGTCTGATTGCCTTGTCATTTTGATTATGGGATAGCTCCTGTGTCATGTGCAAGGGGTACCCTGTTGGCGGTCTCAATGATACGCGTGTATTTACAATAACAAGAGCTTACTCGTGACTGAAGTTGAGTATCATGAGGTTCGGTACTCATAAGTAAGGGGCATGGGACTTCAATTTATAACTTGTCAAGCATATCCTCTTAGTTGTGTCACTTTAACCTTAATCACCAAAGATGCCTATGATAGGGCAATGAGAGCTGAAATCTAGTAAGTATCATAATTTCTAGGACCTCTTTATGAGACTTCCAATCCATGCTTCCCTCTGCGAAGGGCCTTTCTTTTACTTTTTAGTTGAGTCAGTAAACCTACTCCCTTCTACCTCAGCAAGTATTTTGAGTTGTTGTGTTTCATTCATTCATATGATGATTTATTCAATCATGTTGCTTATGTTCCTTGTTTTGCACATTGCTCTTATCTTGATGTTTACTACTTTGAAAGCTATCATTGAAAACCAGTTATTTGTGAACTTCACCAAATTATCAACTATTCTTCAACCAAGAGCTAAGTTTTCCATTACCAATTATGATTCACTTTATGTATCTTTATTGTGTTTCCTTTACTTATTGCAAGCTAAGTTATATAATAGTGAGTTGTGTTCTATTTATGATCTATGTATATGATGAATGTGATGCTTCTTGTCTGTATTCTTTTATCGACTCTTCACTCCATAAACTTGAGGCCATGTTTATTGATCTCAGTTTCGCTTGGGGACAAGCGAAGTCTAAGCTTGGGGGGAGTTGATACGTCCATTTTTCATCACTATTCTATATCATAATTCACTGTTATTCATTGATATATTTCGTATTGAGAGGTGATACTTATGTTATTTCATCTGTTTTTGCATGGTTGATGACTTTTGGAGCATGGACCGCTGCAGTCAGGATTCTGATGGAAAAGGTGCTGTTTGGAGGCAAAATTCGCGAAGATCAGAAAATCCGAGAAAATATATGGAAAATCCTATTTTTCTAGAAGACAAAGGAAGCCAGAAGGGGGCTAGAGATGGGCCACAGGGGGCCCACACCACCCCATGGCGCGGGCAGGCCTAGGCCGTGCCTAGAGGTTGTGTGGCCGCCCTGGCCCACTCCAGCCTCTATCCTCTAGCGTATATCATCCCCACGAAACCCTAAGACTCGGGGAGCGACCACAGAAAGATTTCGCCGCCTCTACGGGGCGGAAAACACCGAGAGAGAAAGATCTCTCCGGCAGACAGATTTCTGCCAGGGGAATTCCTTCCCGGAGAGGGGAGATCGTCGCCACCAACACCACTCTCAAGCTGGACTTCATCGGGATCATCATCATCATCACCACAATCATCACCATCAGCACCTCATCACCATCTCCATATTGCTGTAGCAATTGCGTTGAATCTTGCATAGTTCATAGGGGAAACTTTCCCGGTGTTGATTACTCTTTGTAGTTGATGCTATTGAGTGAACCATTGAATTATTGTTTATGTTCAGATTGTTATACATCATTATTCCATCTCTGATCATGATCCATATGATGTCTTGTGAGTAGTTCGTTTTGTTCTTGAGGACATGGGAGAAGTCTTGTTGTTAGTAGTGGAGTTGCGTTGAGAAAGATTCAATAGATTGTTATTTAAGTTGTGGTGTACTTCTTCTAGTGGTGTCATGTGAACGTCGACTACATGACACTTCACCTATATGGGCCTAGGGGAATGCATTGTGTATTTGGCTACTAATCGTAGGGGTTGCCGGAGTGACAGAAACCTGAACTTCCATTAGGAAACCATAGCACAAGGGACGTAAGGGTCTTAGAGTTTAAAGTTGTGGTCAGGTTTCTACCTTAATTACTTTCTTGTACTTACGGATGTTTGCGAGGGGTATAATCGCAAGTATGTATTAGTCCTAGGAAGGTCGCTACATTAGCACAGGTTCACCCACACAACACTTAGCAAGCTAAAGAAGATTAATCAACTATATGAAGCGAAAGCACTTGACAGTCTTCCCATGTGTCCTCGAGAACGTTTGGTCATCTTAAGTAATACAACTGGCTTGTCCTTTGCTGAATAAAGGATTGGGCCACTGGCTGCATTTATTCCTACTGTGTTTTATTTACTCGTACTTTGTTTACTTGCTTTATCAAAAACCCCTAAAAATCCGTTTGCTAAGTATTTGCAGAGAATTCCTGATCCGTACCACTAGCCAGCACCTTCTGCTCCTTGTTGGGTTCGACACTCTTACTTATTGAAAATGCTGCGATACAACCCCCTATACTTGTGGGTCATCACTGGGAATATAAATGGTGCACGGAAACTAAAGCATCGCAACAAGGATAGCAATAGATCAACAGGAGAAAGTAAAGACTAGAAATACAAAATAGGTAGAAAGGGGGAGATTGCTCGCCTGGAAAACATAGCCAATGGTATATTATCCGAAGAACTTGTCGATACTCGCATCCACTCAACGCCCTAATCCGCAAAGAACCAAAGCACTAAAAGAAACACCGAATGCACTATTTAATACTACGGGATAAGATCAGGCATGATGCATGTATGATGTATGACATGGCAAAAGTGCGATGCCATTAGGCAATATTAAGCGGAATCGGGGGTCCCGACAATTAAAGAGAAGGTTCAAGTTTGTTTAGATACCCTGGAATTTAAATGTTGTCTTAGCAAGGCAAACATGGCATCGGTTTGCTACACAAATTTAAATGGAGACAATATAAGACTAGAATAACCCGTATATAGTCTCAATCTTTAATTTAGGTGAATCAGCATAATGCCCTCAAACCACACAATATTTATGTGACATAAACAATTTAATATGCAACAAGTATATGTTATTTATTATAAAATAGGGGGTCACGGAAAAGGGGATCACATGTGGCGGTTCGATGATCTTGGGCTACGAGGATTCGACAGGGTTCGGTCTTCGGGTTTGGGGACGGGGTCTTGGCCATCGGTTCTAGGAAGGACTCGATGTTCCGTGAAGAAGAGCTTCGGGTCATCAGCTCTGGTAGAAGAACTTTGGCGTTCATGTTAGAGTACTTGGAATCCATGTCGAAGGTCTTGTCGACGGTTCATCGGGTGCCGCCAGGTTCGGTATGGTCTTCGTGTGGTTCCCTGTTCCTTCTTCAACGGTAGCGGGGCAACGGGAAGATCTTGTCGGTGGTTCTCCTAGTGGCGCCATGCTCATTCTTCGGGACATCATCATTGGAGCCACGTAATCGTGGTAGAGGGAAGGAGCAACAAAAGATAAAAACACGAGGAGATTTCATCTGCGGGCACAGTTGCACAAACGCATAAGCACACACAGTGAGGAGGTTCCAATTGAAACATGACAGAGGATCTTGTGGAGAGGAGGACCCTTCTGGTGACCTGCAGGCATCAAGTGGTGGACGCCGTCATGCTATGGTGGCGTGCTCGGGGACGGAAAACAGCACCAACAGCAAGAACGCACACGCGCAGAGCAGAGAGCGAAGCAGCAGAACCGCGGACGTGTTGTAGAGGAGGGTGGCGTGGGGCCGCCAGGTCGAGGACGAGCAGGGCACGGGGCGGTGCCTAGCCTGCAGCGACGGCCAGAGAAGAGGGCAGCGAGGAACCCTGGCCCGGGAGAGTTGCAAAGCGACGGGATCGGAGGAGGACGACAAGGACGTGTCTAGGCACGCGGAGGTCGACGCACGGCAGATGGCCAGAGGGCGGGAAGGGCGCAGGCGCGTGATACTGGGGCGGCGGCGACGGAAATCGGCGGCGATGCCGCGAGGCAGGGGACGGCGAGACACAGGGCGGCGGAGCTTGGGATCCGGCGAGGGGCCCGGACGGCCGGAGGAGAGGAGAGGGCGGGTCGGTGACACGGATGAGGAGCTCCAGCTTGAGGTCGAGCAGCGGCAGACACGGGTGATGTGGGCCGGTGGCGATGAAGGGGAAAAGGCGCCTAGCGACAGGGTCGACGAGGACGGCGGCGAGGCCGGGCTCCGCGACACGGAGGTGGAGGTCGGGGTCGGGGCTTGAGGGGAGCGTCGGGCTTGCGTGAAGATGGCCGGGTCGAGCACGGCAGGGTCGCGGTGCTACCGGTCCTGGGGCGGAAGAAGGCCGTCCTGCGGCGGCACTCGATCGGCTGGTCGCAAGGTGGAGGTGGCCGGGCTTGAGCGAGGCGGCGGTGGTCGAGGACAGGGGAAGAGCGAACGGGGGGTTACTGGCGATGGGGCTCTGCCTCAGGGAAGAGGACGCGACCGAGAGGCTTACGATAGGGGGTCGCGTGGCTACATGCGATGTACGCAAGGTGGGCCAGGGATGGGACCGCGTGGGGAGAAGAGGGTGGGACCCACGGGGACATGGTGGTTGCGGACCGGTTGACCTGGTCGTGTCGGTGAGAGGGAGTGAGACGGGGCGGTGTGCGGGGCAGCGGCAGGAGTGCGTGCGTGTAGGTAGGCTGGTGGCAGTAGGGAGTAGATAGGATGAGGGTTAGGTAGATTTTTAGTCTAGGGTTTGGTCTAAAGGGCTAGGTGGTTTTGGGCCGGGTCGGGATTGTAGGTAGCTGCCTGTGCCATTGGCATGGTCGGCTGCCTCTCCCTAAAAAAACTTTTATTTTTATTTCTCTTTAGAATACTTTTGTAAATATCTTTTGACAAATAAAAAATAACCGGAAGAGACCGGGGTTTTGATTTGGATAAAGAGGGGCATATTTTAGAAAACAAAACTAGGCTTTTAGAAAATAGTTTATGACGAACTTATGCATGATGACATGACGATTCTCAAATGCAATGTGGCATGATGACATGAGCATGCGGTCATGATGATGCACAACACAAAAACATAGCGATTTTCTAGTAGTGGTTTTAGCGGGGCGCTACAATTCGACACCACTAACAAGGGATCTCGCCCTTGAGATCCGCCTCATGGTACGAGGAAGAAGGCCGATGATCAGATGCTGTTTGCTTCGTGTAGGTCCTTGCGACACCACTAACAAAAATCTTTGCTCCGTCTTGAAATCAACGACACCACCAACAATGGTCGCTGCTCACGATCATCGAGAGAACACTACAGAGAACAAAGGACGAAGATAAAGGTATCAAAAGATAAGGCCACCTCTAACTTATGTGGAAGGAGTAAAGATTGCAGATCCACCGATTCAATGTACAAGAGCGAATGATAAGAGTAGTCGGATGGGGATCAGTCCATTGCGCACTCAAAGCATTACTCCGTACATGAATAGAAGAATTATGCAACCAACTCTCGAATTTAGACTGAAGATCTTGACGAGCGATGTTCGGAAAACTTCAGAAAACCAAGGAGTGATGCAGGCTCTTCATCGGATCTGACGCTGAAGACATCATCGCATTGGGAAAACACCGAAAGATACAAAATAAAGATTTCAGTGTATTTTGATCCACCGAATGCTACAACAGATGAAGGGTTACTCAGATAACATGAAGACCGGATGTGGAAACACCATTGCAAGAGGAAGGAACCTAAACCCTGAAGGTACGATGGAAACCCAACCACGAGAAATCCTGGACTTGAAGAAAGGTAAGAGAATAGATTCAAAAATCGCAAAGGTAAGAGGAGAATAGCATAGGGGTAAGGAGTAAAAGCAGAGCTAATCATATCTATCCAACCGATTTTGCGAAAATAGTTTCGACACTCTACATCAGCCATTAACTAGGTTATCCTACAGACTGGACCAGTGCGGTATCGCAGCTACTGAGTTCTGATACCACTCTGTAACACCCTCGAATCGCCCCTATGCAGATTTTAGCGCTTCCTGCCAAACCCGCATAGAAACGATTCAAGGACGCCCACCAGACACTTGCGTGCGGGTGGAAAACGAAGTAATACCATTACACCTTAGTCCACGATGGAACCCATAGAACATTATATATACAACAACGACTCCATGAGTCAAGAATATAGATATACAGTATAAAGATCCAAATCATCTTGAAAATGATACAACATCCGAGTACGGATAAGATGCAAATTCGGCTAAGAGCCCTGAAGAATAACCAATGGCGTCCATAACCCTGCCCAGGCCAAGCCGGAAGGGTAACCCTGCTAACGATGTCGAACTTATACCTGTTAAACAAAAGGGGTGCCGACAAAGGGCAAAGGAAAAAGGGAGTGGTCAGTACTGAGGCCAGTACACGGCAAGGCTAGAATTCGGCGGCTCTCGCCTACATAGGTATGGTGGACTGAAGCAGCAGCGTGATGGCTCAATACACGGCGCCCAGAAAAGTGCTGGGTGCGTGGTGTTGATGTAGAGCTCGTTGGGAACCCCAAGAGGAAGGTATGATGAGCACAGCAGCAAGTTTCCCTCAGTTATGAAACCAAGGTTTAATCGAACCAGTAGGATCAAGGAAACACCTCAAAGGTGTTACTAGCTGAGCTTTGGCAGGGCGTACTACCGGTGCTAGTAGCAACGTGGAGACCTGCATAACACAACCACAGAATTTTGTCCCCAACTTGCGATGAGGTTGTCAATCTCACCGTGTTTTGCGGAAAACAAAGGATTAAACGTATCGAATGAAAAGAAGTAAAAGTTTGCAGAAAGTAAACACAAAACAGTAAACAGTTGTAGATTGTATGTAAAGAAAGAGGACCGGGATCCATAGTTCACTAGAGGTGGCTCTCCTTAGATAGATAACATGCTGGGTGAACAAATTACAGCGGGGCAATTGACAAACACCGAGAAAGCAATACATGCATATACTAATCATCTTGACTCCTCTGAGACTTGATTGTGCATTACAACATAATACATAGACCACCATCCAACTGCATCTATGACTAATAATCCACCTTCAGGTTATCATCCGAACCCCCTCCAGTATTAAGTTGCAAGCAACAGATTATTGCTTTACGAACTGCGTGTAAAGTAAACAATACGATTGTTCTATGAACAAAGGATTGTTGTTTTCTCCCTAGTAGCAACAGCACATCTAGTACCTTAGAGATTTCTGTCACTTCCCCAGATTACCAGAGGCATGAACCCACTATCGAGCATAAATACTAACTCTTGGAGTTGCTAGCATCTACTTGGCCAAGATAGCTACTAACAACGGAAAGCATGCAAGATCTCAAATAATAAAGACATGATAGAATCAATAATCAATCTGAAATAGCATCTCAATATCCATCGGATCCCCACAAACACAACATGTATGAATTACAAATAGATTATCTTGATCATGAACGGAGCTCACAAGATCTAAACATGAAAGCACAAACGAGGAGAAACCAGCCATCTAGCTACTACATGGATCCGTAGTCCAAGGATGAACTACTCACGCATCACACCGGAGGCTTGCATGGTGATGAAGAAGGCCTCCAGGGTGAATTCCCCTCTCTGGCAGGGTGCCGGGAAGAGCTTCAGATCCCCCCCCCCCCCGATCTAGGGACAGAGACGACGGCGGCTACAGACTCTTTCGTGGATTTTTGATGGGGTACTTAGGGTTTTCGTCCCGAGGGAAACTTATAGTCGGAAGGGGAGGCCGAGGGGGTGCCGGGAGCGGCCACACCACCCCCTGGCGTGGGCCAGGCCTGGCCGCGCGGCTAGGTGGTGTGGTGGCTCCCTGGCCCTTATCCGTCTCGTATTCTGGCACTTGATCACTTCCGGGAAAATAGGCACTTTGGCTTTTGTCCCGTCCAATTCCGAGAATATTCATTTTCTGACTTTCCTGGAACCAAAAACAGCAGAAAACAAGCAGCTGGCACTGTGGCTCTTGTTAATAGGTTAGTCCAAAAAATCATATGAAAAGTACACCAAAGTTGGAACAAAACACAAGAATGCGGATAAAACCAAGCATGGAACATCAAAAATTATAGATACATTTGCAATGTATCAACATCCCCAAGCTTAACTCCTGCTCGTCCTCGAGTAGGTAAGTGATAAAAAGAAATAATTTTTGAGGTGACATGCACCATCAAAGACTTGATCAAAGTATTTGCAAAACATTCAAAGCTGGGATCATAGTACTTCAATCATAACATGAAAGACAAAGTTCTAGCAATAAGCAAAGAAACTATGATGCAACATAAAAAGGCACAAACAAAATATTCATGAATAACAATGCTTTCCAAGACGTTTGTTTGTTTCACATAAAGAAAACATAGTATAATAGTATTCAGCTTGTCCCTCAATAGAGTAGCAGATATAAATGCATAGGACACCTTCAAAGTTCATAAGAGTGACTAGATACGATAGTTTCAAACAAGCAATAACAAGTTATGCATCAATCAACTAAGAAGCCACTATGCTCTCAAAGTAGGTGCATAAAGATAGAAGGTGGAGACTCAATATAATGGTGGAAGAAAAGCCTTTTCTAAAAGGAAGTAGGGATTCAAGTCTCATAAATAGCTTCCAAAGATTATGGTACTCATAGCTTTTAGCTCTCATTTCCCCTATCATAAGCATCTTGAAGTGATTAAGGTTAAAGTGAACAAACTATGGTGTACATGCTTGACGAAGTATAAGTCAGAAATCTCATGTCCCTTGTATACGAGGGCGGCTCCTCATGCTACTCAAGTTTAGTCACCGGTAAGTTCTTGTCATCGTAAGTACATGTGTATCATTGAGAACCACCAACGGGGTAACCCTTGCCCGATGATACGGAAGAATCCCCATATCAAAATGACAAGGCAAGCAGACAACGAGCATCTCAGCATTCTTCTTATTTACCATGGGAATATGGTGCTTTTTTCTCTCTTTCCTCTTTTCATAGTATCTCTTTTTTTTCTCTTTTTCTCTTTTTTCAGCATAGGACTCCTTTTTTTATAAGAAGAATGCTTCATAGACGGCTCATTATAGTTACGCTGCAGGTTTCCACCATGTCAGCATGGATTAGACCAGCGGCCCAGGCATTTCTCTAACACATATACATAACTCCATGGACTTACAAGCTCCCCTTTCATTTCACACCGACGACATCCATATACAAAATACCATGATATCAACTAGGTACAAGTACCAAGTGCAATGTTGAAAGCGTTCCCCATGAAAGCATGGTTCTGCTAATTCCCAACAAATAAGTTCAAGCATATACAACATATAAGACACAATGGTTCAAGTTTATTAAGGGCAAGTAAAGTAAAGTGTTCCATCAAGTTCGTGAGAGCTTTAATCACTAGTTTTTTCATAACAAGTGGAAGGTAAACAAAAGCATGAATATACTTGGAATAACATAAGCTAGTAGGTAGGTATGGTGGACTCTTTGGAATAACTTTGTTTAGGGAGTTGGATGCATGAGTGGAACTCATACTTTGTTGTGGAGGCTAGCAAAAGACTGGGAGCGAGAAACTAAGAGAGCAATAATGGCCATAATCATGCAGAGCGACAAAACAACATTGATCAAAGCATAAAGTGATACTACAAGTTGAAAACTAAAGGATCATAAAGGTTATGGTGACTTGAGATAGTAATAACATGGTGTGAGCATGTGCCAAGTCAACCCAAATAAAGCATCAAAGGAGAATACCACTATACTATGCTTTAATATGCTAAAAGAACGCATGGTTCATCCAAGGCACATTAAGAAATCTCAATTGTTTATAACAAGTCATGCTACAGCAAATAATACTAAGCATAAAGCCAAAACAATATCAAGCATGGCATGACAAAGCATAGGCCACACTCAAAAATGAGCTCTTTTTACCACATAAGCATGAACTTTCCTACTCTTTTCCAAACCAAACCAAACCAAACTATTTGCAAACCAAAGTATGAAAGAGGGGGTCCAACCAACTTATTCAGAAAACTAAGAAAACCAAGCAAACTAAAAACCAAAACGAAAACGAAAAAGAAGACGCTCCAAGAAGAACACAACTGTCCATGAAACAATAAAAATGAAGCGTTTGAAAGAAACCTGGAATTTTTATTGATGAAGAAGGGGATGCCTTGGGCATCCCCAAGCTTTGACGCTTGTACTTCCTGGATGTTTCTTGGGGTGACACGCGTGGCATCCCCAAGCTTGAGCTTTAGTCCATCCTTCATCTCATTACTCATTCCTTCCATACACCTGTAAATTTTCCTTCATACAAAACTTCACACAATCTCATTAGCAACATTAGTGCACTTAAGATAAATAAGTCTCAAGGTTCAGTTCTAACACCAAATAAAATTCCATTAGAACACTAGCTACTGTAGCACTTCCCGCAAAAAGCTCAATTCCCCAAAGGAACTCAAGAAGGAACTAACAAGAAGCAAATGCAGAAAATGGCAGAAATCTGTCAAAACAGACCAGCAGGTAAAGACGAATTTTTTCGAAGACCTTATGTTGCTCAAATCAAAAAGTGTTGAACTAACGAAAGTTATATAACAACCTGGGGCAAAAGCACAAACTATTACAGCTCAATCTGACGTACAGAGCTCTCTCAGGAATTTTTACGGTGAAGCACAGAAATCTGTTTCGGGACAACAACTTTCCCAATCATTACTTCACTCTCATTAGAGGTTACTCTTGGCACAAAAAGCAAATGAAAAGGATAAGGAGAGGTTATTACAGAGGTAATAACTTCCAAGACTCAACTAAAACTCTTGGGTTATCTCCCAACAAGTACTTTTCTTTAACGCCTCTAAGTTAGGCATAAAAATTTGAGAAAATGCTCTCATAGGAAATATGAATTGAAGTAAAAGAGAGCATCAAGAAGCAAATTCAAAACTAATTTAAGTCTAACCCACTTCCTATGCATAGGAATCTTGTATGCAAATAAATGCACAAAGAACAAGGTGACAGGCATAGGAAGATAAAATAAAAGTAACTTCAAAACTTTCAGCACATAGAGAGGTGTTTCATTACCATAAAAACTTCTACAACCATATTTTCCTCTCTCATAATAATTTTTAGTAGCCTCATGAATAAACTCAACAATATAACTATCACATAAGGCATGCTTTTCATGATCTACAAGCACTAGAGGTTTATTATAAATATTTTCAAAAGAATCCTCAGGAACATAACATTCACCCTCCTTTGATAAGCATGGGGACAATCAAATAATGTAAGGGATAAAGAGTTACTCTCATTAGAAGGTAGGCATGGGTAGATCCATTCTTCCTCCTTTTGTCCATCACTCTCCTCCTCTTTTTCATCTAATGAGCTTTCTTCAGGTTCAGCAATTTTTTCTTCCATGGAGGCTCTAGCAGGCGGTGGTTCATCTATTACATTAGCAGTCATAAAATTGTTCCCAAATAGGAAACTGAGTGAGCTATCCATAATGAAATAGTGATTGGAGCAGAGCTAGTCATAAAGGCAACTTAAGAAAGGAACTAATTTTTTTTGTGTTTTTTTGAAGAACAAAACAAGCAACAAAGCAAAAGAAACTAAGCAAAACAAAAACAACAAAGTAAAGAGATTGGTTGTGAGGGACTCCCCTTGTGAAGATGTCCTTGGCTCCCCGACAAACACCGAGAAAGCAATACATGCATATACTAATCATCTTGACTCCTCTAAGACTTGATTGGGCATTACAACATAATACATAGACCGCCATCCAACTGCATCTATGACTAATAATCCACCTTCAGGTTATCATCCAAACCCCCTCCAGTATTAAGTTGCAAGCAACAGATTATTGCTTTACGAACTGCGTGTAAAGTAAACAATGCGATTGTTCTATGAACAAAGGATTGTTGTTTTCTCCCTAGTAGCAATAGAACATCTAGTACCTTAGAGATTTCTGTCACTTCCCCACATTACCAGAGGCATGGACCCACTATCGAGCATAAATACTAACTCTTGGAGTTGCTAGCATCTACTTGGCCAAGATAGCTACTAACAACAGAAAGCATGCAAGATCTCAAATAACAAAGACATGATAGAATCAATAATCAATCTGAAATAGCATCTCAATATCCATCGGATCCCCGCAAACACAACATGTATGAATTACAAATAGATGATCTTGATCATGAACGGAGCTCACAAGATCTAAACATGAAAGCACAAAGGAGGAGAAACCAGCCATCTAGCTACTACATGGATACGTAGTCCAAGGATGAACTACTCACGCATCACACCGGAGGCTTGCATGGTGATGAAGAAGGCCTCCAGGGTGAATTCCCCTCTCCGGCAGGGTGCCGGGAAGAGCTTCAGATCCCCCCCCCGATCTAGGGATAGAGACGATGGCGGCTACAGACTCTTTCGTGGATTTTTGATCGGGTACTTAAGGTTTTCGTCCCGAGGGCAACTTATAGTTGGAAGGGGAGGCCGAGGGGGTGCCAGGAGAGGCCACACCACCCCCTGGCGCGGGCTAGGCCTGGCCGCGCGGCCAGGTGGTGTGGTGGCTCCCTGGCCCTTTCCCGTCTCGTATTCTGGCACTTGATCACTTCCGGAAAAATAGGCACTTTGGCTTTTGTCCCGTCCAATTCCGAGAATATTCATTTTCTCACTTTCCTGGAACCAAAAACAGCAGAAAACAGGCAGCTGGCACTGTGGCTCTTGTTAATAGGTTAGTCCAAGAAATCATATGAAAAGTACTCCAAAGTTGGAACAAAACACAAGAAAGCGGATAAAACCAAGCATGGAACATCAAAAATTATAGATACATTTGCAATGTATCACAGCGAAGCATGCACTAAACAACCTATAGAGACTCGATGCAACTGTCGGCTATTAGAGAGGGATATGAGAGACCTATTCGGGACCAACCTGATACTAACACCAATCATACCCATCTTGGTATTCCCCCTCGAGACCAAACGAGAGAGTCAAACCGAGGAACTCACACAATTGGCAGTTTTATTCATTCCATTCTAGTTGTAGCATTTACTAGTCAGATATAGATAGCATGAGTCATCCCGATAGCATAAGTAGTGGGCAATTTTAGTTAACCATTAAGTTGTAGTTGCAGTACTTACTAGTTAGATACAATTAGCATGTGACATCCCAAACCCAGCAGTTGTTGGCACTTTTATTTCCTTCCATTGGAGTTGCGATACTTACTAGATAGGTATAACATGACATGATACACCCCAGTTCCACCAGCTGTTGGCACTTTTATTATCCATTCCATTGTAGTGAAGCTGATTACTAGTCACATATTAAGTCAAATTTATAGCACTAATTTACTTATGCTTGTCTATGATCGAGATACTGTGCTCCTAGTCGTCCATAACCGCGGACACGGCTTTCAGAAAGATTTACCCTGCAGGGGTGCACAAATAGCAACACACACATGATCAACCTCGGAAAAACCAAATCAAAACCCAACGAGGCTTTCACGACAAAGAAATCACAGGATTCAAGGGGCCACCCCACTAAGCTACCCGCAACGAAGTTGGTCGGCTCCGAGACGGACCCAGGATTTGTGTCAATGGTTGTAAATGACTGGGAACCTGAAAGAGTGACTGGGCTTGTCGATACCGCGAAAACATTCCACGTTCCAAAATAGTACATGTGCTCCACGCACAATCATAAATAAAGCAGTAAAGCATGGCATAAGTATAGGATAGTAATAAAGCCCCAAACTAGTTTGTGGCCCCAAGAAATAAGAAATGAATCAAGCTCTGGCTAAGGGGATTCATGGTCCCACATGCGGATAGTGCGATAGTCAAGGAACAGGTATCAAGTACTCGGGGCCTATGGGACACAAGTGAGCGTGGAAGAACCAAATATTAGCTATTTCCCACTGATGCCTCTGCATTAGTTATATCTATTCCTAGCATTTTAATATCAAGTTGTAATTAAAGCCATGATCATCTCCACCATGAAGCATCTCCACCATTAAGCATGTGCCAACCTTCCAACAACGGTCGAACAACATCGACGTGAAGCAGCACCTGAGCAAGCAACTACGACTCGCAAGGCCGACTGCCTATCAAACAACAGGCAATAGGATGTGTCCAAGGCAATATAGAGGCTGCAGGGAATATAAATGGTCGACAAAAACTAAAGCATTGCAACAAGGATAGCAATAGATCAACAGGAGGAAGTAAAAGCTAGAAATACAAAATAGGTAGAAAGGGGGAGATTGCTCGCCTGGAAAACATAGCCGAAGGTATATTATCCGGAGAACTTGTCAATACTCGCATCCACTCAACGCCCTAATCCGCGAAGAACGAAAGCACTAAAAGAAACACCGAATGCACTATTTAATAATATGGCGGAAGTTCGGGCATGATGCATGTATGATGTATGACATGGCAAAAGTGTGATGCAATTAGGCAATTTAAGCGGAACCAGGGTCCCGACAATTAAAGAGAAGGTTCAGGTTTGTTTAGATACCCTACAATTTAAATGTTGTCTTAGCAAGGCAAAACATGGCATCGGTTTGCTACACAAATTTAAATGGAGACAATATAAGACTAGAATAGCCCGTATATAGTCTCCATATTTAATTTAAGTGAATCCGCATAATGCCCACAAACCACACAATATGTATGCGACATAAACAATTTAATATGCAACAAGTATAAGTTATTTATTATAAAATAGGGGGTCACAGAAAAGGGGATCACATGTGGCGGTTCGAATATCTTGGGCTACGAGGATTCGACAGGGTTCGTCTTCGGGTTCAGGGACGGGGTCTCGGCCATCGGTTCCAGGAAGGAATCGGTGTTCCCTGAAGAAGAGCTTCGGGTCATCAGCTCTGGTAGAAGAACTTTGGCGTCCATGTTAGAGTACTTGGAATCCATGTCGAAGGTCTTGTCGATGGTTTACCGGGTGCCGCCGGGTTCGGTATGGTCTTCGTGTGGTTCCCTGTTCCTTCTTCAACGGTAGCGGGGCAACAAGAACATCTTGTCGGTGGTTCTCCTAGTGGCACCATGCTCATTCTTCGGGACATCATCATCGGAGCCACGTAATCGTGGTAGCGGGCAGGAGCAACAAAAGATAAAAACACGAGGAGATTTCATCTGCAGGCACAGTTGCACAAACGCATAAGCACACACAGTGAGGAGGTTCGAATTGAAACATGACAGAGGATCTTGTGGAGAGGAGGACCCTTCTGGTGACCTGCAGGCATCAAGTGGTGAACGCCGTCATGCAACGGTGGCGTGCTCGGGGACGGAAAACAGCACCAGCAGCAAGAACGCACACGCGCAGAGCAGAGAGCGGAGCAGCAGAACCGCAGACGTGCTGTAGAGGAGGGTGGCGCGGGGCCGCCAGGTCAAGGACAAGCAGGGCACCGAGCGGTGCCTAGCCTGTAGCGACGGCCAGAGAAGAGGGCGGCCAGGAACCCTGGCCCGGGAGAGCTGCAAGGCGACGGGGATGGAGGAGGACGACGAAGACGTGTCTGGGCGCGCGGAGGTCGACGCACGGCAGATGGCCGGAGGGCGGGAAGGGCGCAGGTGGGCGACCCTGGGGCGAAGGCGACAGAGATCGGCGGCGATGCCGCGAGGCAGGGGACGGCGAGACACAGGACGACAGAGCTTGGGATCCGGCGAGGGGCCTAGACGGTCGGAGGAGAGGAGAGGGCAGGTCGGCGACGTGGATGAGGAGCTCCAGCTCGAGGTCGAGCAGCGGCAGACACGGGTGATGCAGGCCGGTGGCGACGAAGGGGAAAAGGCGCCTGGCGGCGGGGTCGACGAGGACGGCCGCGAGGCCAGGCTCCGCAACACGGAGGCGAAGGTTGGGGTCGGGGCTCGAGGGGATCGTCGGGCTCGCGCAACGGCGGCCGGGTCGAGCACGGCAGGGTCGCGGTGCTGCCGGTCCTGGGGCGGAGGAAGGCCGTCCTGCGGCAGCACTCGATCGTCCGGTCGCAAGGTAGAGGTGGTCGGGCTTGAGCGAGGCGGCGATGGTCGAGGACAGGGGAAGGCCGAGTGGGGGGGTGGGGTTGGTGGCGATGGGCCTCTACCTCAGGGAAGAGGACGCGAGCGAGAGGCGTACGAGAGGGGTCGCGTGGCTGCGTGCGATGTACGGAAGGTGGGCCAGGGATGGGACCGCATGGGGAGAAGAGGGTGGGCCCCGCGGCGACGTGGTGGTTGCGATCCGGTTGACCTGGTCATGTCGGTGAGAGGGAGTGAGACGGGGCGGTGTGCGGGGGCAGCGGCAGGAGTGCCTGTGTGTAGGTAGGCTGGTGGCGGCAGGGAGTAGATAGGATGAGGGTTATTTAGATTTTTAGTCTAGGGTTTGGTCTAAAGGGTTAGGTGGTTTTGGGCCGGGTCGGGATTGTAGGTAGCTGGCTGTGCCATTGGCATGGCCGGCTGCCTCTCCCTAAAAACACTTTTATTTTTATTTCCCTTTAGAATACTTTTGTTAATATCTTTTGACAAATAAAAAATAACCAGAAGAGACCGGGGTTTTGATTTGGATAAAGAGGGGGATATTTTAGAAAACAAAACTAGGCTTTTAGAAAATAGTTTATGACGAACTTATGCATGATGACATGACGATGCTAAAATACAATGTAGCATGATGACATGAGCATGCGGTCATGATGATGCACAACACAAAAACATAGAGATTTTCTAGTAGTGGTTTTAGCGGGGTGCTACAAGAACGTGGTATACTTATGAGGTGAGATCAGTGGTATAGGTTAAACATGCTAAGACTTGTATGGGAGGCCATAGTGGGAAGTGGTTTTTGTAGTCTCATGCTCGCCACCACTAGGAAGCGAGTTCTGGCCTACGGAACCGAGACGAGCGTACAGCCACACGGGGCTTGGGAACCCCTCGGCTCACTAACTTGCCTAGTAGATTCCATGAGTCACATAGTTCAGGCGTTCCATTCAACATATGCATTCTGGTCGTTCTCGAAGACGGTTAAGGAGGTGCATCATAACAGGTAGGGAAGCGTGGACCAGGTTTATTGGGGTCGACGGAGCCCCTCGTGAACCAACCTCGCCTCACATCTCTAGGGACCAACTTCGGGATTTCACCTGTTAGGGTAGAACCCTCCTTAGGGCTTGACTCATGGTCTTGGTGAAATCAACATAAAGGTCATGGTCAATGCTGGATCTGAAATATAGCCATCCACTTCCACATTTAAACTGGATATTATTCATATTTTTGATGAAATATCCCTCTAAACTCTACCACTAATGCCTAATAATCAAAGGGGTATGCAATCCTTTCTTTCTATTTTTTCCTGCACAGATAATGACGTTTGATAGTGCAATCACTACATTAAAGTCAAATATACGAGATTTCCAACAACCAGAAGAAACCAGGAGCCGTGGGTCAGAGGCAGACGCTTTAACGACCAACTATACGACCGGAACAAAATTCTGGCCGTATAGTTCCGGTCGTATAGTTGCCATCGATGCAGCTAGGTTAAACAAAACAACTTTTGTGAAGGGACCCCTATATAAAGAAGCCTCGGGCGACGATAAAGGGGCACCTCCAGAAACCATCAGCCACCCCTAGATCTCCATCCATAACTCCGACGAGCCGCCGAAGGAATAGACTTAGATCTAATCTCTCCACCACCATAGCCATATTCCACCACTTGTAATAGTAGATCTCTTCTTCGATTGGCGACATTGTAAGACTATTTGCTATCAATCTCATGATTTTCACTACAATGTTTATGATCTTTGATTTCATCTCTATGTGTGAGTAATTCTCCTTGGGCTAAGGGCTTTGGTCTAGCATGTAGCTTTTTGTGCATGTTATTTATCATAGACGGGATCATGTATTAGTTTGTATGACATGATGATTATTGTATCCTCTCTTGCCTCAATCTAAGGCCTTGTCAGGTACCCAAGACCCCGAGGATTGAGCCAGGTATAGGGAGTATGAGTACTAACTAATCTGCAGGTTGGGAACCCCAGTGACAGAAGGGGTAGTACGGCTGTATGTGAGGTATTTACTTTGGATTAACGGTGACATCACTATGCATATCATTAATTCTCTTTCTTCTATGGATGAGACTAGTAGGTTATTGCTATAAGCGATTGTGGAGGCAATAGCAATTATGGATGCACTGCCCACATATAATTTATCTTGCTCTAACAATTACATGCATACTTTATTTCTATCTTTTATTCCCATCAGATGGTTTGCATAGCTATAGGTGAAACCAAACGCCCTAGGCCCTCTCTCTCCATCATCGACAACAACCAAAAGATACAAACTCTTGGTCTGGTACGAACACAAAATGAATTCTAAAACTCCCGAAGGTCCGTTAAAGTAACTTCACTACACATCTGCTTCTCGAGGATTCGATAAACCTAGGTCTACTAGGTAAAAAGAAGCTATACTACATCCGTAATCCGGATCGAATGTATCAACCCTTTTTCTGGTGCCGTTGCTGGGGAAGCAATAGCTACCCTGGTGAGGTTAGTAGGAACCTTGCTAGTTTTAATTTTCTTGTTTTTAATTTTTAGTTTGTTTTCAGTCCTTATTTGAAAAACCAAAAAAATTAGTTAGTCTTTGAATTCTTGCTTTCACTATTATAAGTCTTTGTTTACGAAAACCAAAAAACATAGGAACTATGGCTGAAAAGAAGCTTGGGGAGTTTGCTACTCCCAACAATAACTATTTGCGTACTCCTATTACTCAGCCAGCAGTTGCGGTTGATGACTATGAAATTAAGCCCCATTATTTAAGTTTGGTTCAACAAAATCAATTTGGAGGATCTGCTCTTGAGGACGTAGGTATGCACTTGAATACTTTCACCGAAATATGTGATATGATGCGCATAAAAGATGTTGACCCCGATGCGGTCAAATTGCGTTTATTTCCTTTCTCTCTTAGAGGAAGAGAAAAAGAATGGTTGCTAACTTTGCCTAAAAATACTATTGCATCATGGGTGGGATGTACTTCTTTATTTATGACTAAATTTTTTGCACCTGTAAAGTCTATGCAACTAAGATCTAATATTACTGGTTTTACACAGGAAGAGCATGAGACACTAGCGCTTGCATGGGAGAGGATGAAAGAGTGCTTAAGAAACTGTCCTAGCCATGGGATGGAAGATTGGTTAATCCTCCATTTATTTTATAATGCTCTTAATCCTGTGTCTAAGTCTATGCTTGATACTATAGCTAGAGGAACATTCATGGGTAAACATATTACTCAAGCAAAGTAGTTGCTAGACAATATGCAAGACAACCATGCCTAATGGCATGTGGATAGATCAAACACGAAGAAGGTGAACTCTGTCTCACCACAACAAAATGAAGAACTCAATGCTAAGTTGGATGAGCTCATATTAGCCGTAAAAGGTAAGGGAACCTAGGTAAGAGCTATCCTAGAAACAAATATTGAAGAAATAGACTTCATAACTCGTAATGATTATAACCCTGCTTGGAACAAGAATTATAATCCTAATTTTCAGAAACATTATTCTAATCCTGCAGGTAACTCTAATAATAATATGGGAACTAGTAAGTGTAGTCTCCAAGAAACACTTAAGTCTTTTATAGACTCACAAAATGAACAAAACAATATTCTTGTTAAAATAACGGAGAACCATGATGCTATGCTTGGTACATTATCTAACCAAGTTGTAGGTCTGAGGAATGATTTGCAGGCCCTCCAAGAAAGAATGAGGATTGTTGAGGCATAGCTAGGTAAGATAACCGAGAGCCAAACTCTCATTCTAGCTAATTTTGTAGGTAAAGATGAGCCCAATCCTATTGAAGACCTCAAAATGATGAGGATCCAAAGAGAGGAGCCTGAAGAGCTTGATTATAGTAATGCTCCTTCACCAAGTTACATCATTGAAGATATTATAAAAAGAATCAACATTAAGATTCCGGTAAGTGAAGGAAATGAGGAAGCTATGTACCAACACTTCGTTAATCAGATAGCAATAAAGGTACGTGAGCTTGAGTAAGAATATAAGCAAATTGCTGAAAAATTACCTGTGAAGCTTGATGATATATTTGAGCCTACTATTAAGATTAAGATTGGGACCAATGAGATAGCTGCACTTTGTGATCTAGGTGCAAGCGTCTCAGTGATTCCAAAAAAGTCTTTTTAATAAGTTAAATCTTGGCTCTTTTAAGATCACCGAGTTAAAATTGCATCTAGCAGATTCTACCTACAAACAAGCTGTAGAAATTAAGGGGAATACTTTAGTATACATTAAATGTTGTCCTGCTCTTATTGATTTTGTTATTGTTGACATGCCTGAAGATGCTACTGTTCCTATTATACTAGGTTGTCCTTTCTTAAGAACTATTAAGGCTTTGATTAATCTATATGAAGGGAACGTGAAGCTTTAATTGCCTTCGCGGGATCCTTTTGTTATTCATTTCCCAGGAAGAAGAAAGCCAAGCATGATGAAAAGTAGGCCATCACTTTGAAGGCCAACTACTTTGTAGTGGGTGTTCCACTCATCTGGCCTAAGTGAGCAACACTGAGGTCAAGCTATTGACCATAAAAGAGCGCTCCATGGGAGGCAACCCATGTGAAATAAAGGTTTGAGTTAAGTTTTAGTTTAAGTTTATGTTTAATAAAGAGTGCTAGAAAACTCCATTTGAGGAGAAGAAGTTTGGTAGTACTAAAAATCCTGCTTTATACATGTTGTTGTTGGTCGACAATATTTCTGTCATTTTTCTATCAAAAACAAGGTATTTCACTAAGTTATAGGATAAGAAGTAATTTGCGAAGAAACAGTTTTTTATGCATACAGACGGTTTAACGACCAACTATACAGCAGGAATAAAAATTTCGACCGTATAGCTCCGGTCATATAGATATTTTTGCCATCGATAATTTTTCTTTCATATATACTGACTGTTTAATGACCAACTATACGGCGGGAATAAAAAATTCTGACCGTATAGCTTCGGTCATATAGATATCGATTCTTTCGTACAAATTATTTTCCAGGTACAGATAGTTTGATGACCAACTATACGGCGGGAACATATTGTTCCAACCGTATAGTTCCGGTCGTATAGCTATGCCGCCAGGTGGAAACCCTAAAAAATTGACAGAAGACCGTATAATTCCACCCGTATAGTTGCGTCCGACCACAAAATCGCACAGGAAGGTACCTCCAACCCTAAAACTTCAATCCTTTTTCTCTCTTCTACCTCCAAACTCTCTCAAAACCTTAAGAGATCTTCACCTCTACTCAATTTTGTTTGATTTTCTCGCACATAAGTGATCTACGGTATTTTTCTCCTGAAATCCTCCAATTACTTTTTGCAAACTCATCTTCGATCTATTATCATTATCAATCTAGGGTGAGACCTACTATGAACTAATTGCCATGATTCTCTTGCCTAGATTATTATTTTGAGAAGATTCGTTAGTGTGCTATGATGAGGAATATGTTATACTTATTATTGTTGGATCAAAAAGTTTTATTTTGTCTTCCTTTATTGTTTTAGATGATGAACACAAGGAGCCAAACTCGTGCTCGTGCCGCCGCTAGCGCTTCTCGAGCTGTCAAGAACGCATGGGGATACGATTCAGGAATGAGCTCCAACGCGATCGCTTCAACAAGATCAAAAACCGCGAAATGAAGGCCACCAAGTGGGCTTGCCCCATTATATTGAACCAACTTGGTATTTCTGATGACTTCAATTTACTTTGCACTAAAGCTGGCCTGCAAAACTTTGTGTACAATGATGTGCCTACTTATCACCAGTTAACCATTGAATTCCTAAGTTCGTTGCAAAACACTGTTAAACTATGGCAAGGAGAGGACACGATTTCTTTCCGACTTATGAACAACAACTACACTTTAACACTAGATGAATGGTGCGCATGTTTTAATTTCCCAAACAATGATGTTAATGTCTTACGTGCATCCTTTACTAGCTTAAATCCTTCCCCTGAACAATATTATAATGGAATGAGTTTTACTACTAGAGTAAGCAAGGGGAAGAATATTCAACATCCTACAATTCGCTATTTGTTCTATGTTATTGCTAACACCTTGCAGGCAAGAAATGAGTTCACAAGACTCAATGAGGAGGACATCTTAGTCCTTGCAAAGGTTGCTTACATCAACTGTAAATTGTCACTCAACTTGGGCGCAATCCTTGTGCGCTACCTGGATCACCAATCCTCACAAAGCCAAGGACCGATCACAGGTGGAGGCATCATCACCATGCTTGCCACTTCCCTAGGCATCAACCTAGGTGAGTTGCAACCTGTGCTAGGTGAGCGACGTGTTAGTTTCTCTACTTTAAAGGCTTGCGGAATGCTCACTAGGAGAGGTGGTGTTTATTATCTCCATATTGCTGGAGTTGGGCGTATCTATCCCGCTCCTATGCCTAATGGTCTTTTCTCTATCGAGGAAGGACGTTTGCTATATGACTTGCAGGTTGAGCAACACCAACCCGAGGAGGAGATTTCGGATGAGAATGAGGACCAAGAAGAGGAACAAGAAGTCCCTCATCAAGTAGAGCAACCATCAACCCGGTTCACTACATACCAAGACTTCCAAGAACTTGAAGGGACTGTGGAGAGGATGCATAGCCTCTCTTTGAACCTCCGAGGAACAACTACTAATTTATCAACTCAATTTGCGAACTGGAATAAGGACTTTTTCCCGCCACCACAATGATTTGAAGGGCTTGCAAAAACCTAAGCTTGGGGAAGTTTCCTTATGTATCTTTATTTAGCGTTCATTTTCTTTTATTTATTTCGAGGTTACGTTTTTAATTTGAGTTTATAAGAACTTGTGTTGGTTTTCCTAACACTTTATTTTTAGTTCTTTTGATTTGCTTTTGAGGTTTTCTAGCCGAGCTTTGCCGCCAATTTTCTATTCTTTAAATTCCCTCTCTTAAAAATAACAAAAAGATTTTTCCATTTTTGTTTATTTTTTCTCCTTCTTTTCTTTCCGCCTCGAGGTTCTCATGTGTTTGCAGGAGAGTGATCAACTTCGAGTTTCCAAGAAACAAATAAAAAAAGAAAGATAGAAGTCGAATAAAACATGAGAGGTATGCCTTATGACTCCCCACTTTTGAAGTTTGAGAAACCCATGCTAGTTAGTAGTAAACTAGTCATTAACCCGTGCCCCTGCACGGGCTAGTTATTTGAACAATACATTATAATATTTTTTTAACGGGATTAGTTTTATCAAAAAAACTTGCATGAGTGACGAAGAGAGATTGTGCAATATGCTCTTAAAGCACCATGACTTGTTTTTATTACCAATGTGTTTAGGAACATTTTTGTATATCCATTTAAAACCTTATATTTAACATGAGCGGAGTTACTGAGATGTTGGTATCTTGTTGAACACATAGTTTCTTCATGCATACTTGTTCTTTATTATATATCCTAGTGGATATTTTAAAAGATGGTACCAAACTGAACATCATATACTCAACGGGCCTCTGAAATTTATAGCAAAAAAGTTACTGACACAACTACACCTTTAGCAGTATATACACTCTGAAGCTACAAACCAAACATATGAAATTTTGCAGACAATTCGTCTCCACGTTACCTCTTCCATGAAGCACCTAAATAAAAAAGTAATGTCAAATAGTTATATAGATTAAACTCATTCGCAGTGGAATTGAAGAGGCCTGAACGTGCCAAATTAGACAGCTTGAGAAGTCAATTCATAACAAAAATTGTTGTAAGGAACAATTCCCTGGTGGCATGCGATGCACGCCACTTCACAAAATCTAAAGAGGAAAATTGGAAAAGTATAGAAGCAAGAAAGTGAAAAGTATATTAGTGGTTAATATTTTTTTAATGGAAACCATGATATTGGGATGTATGAGAAATAGTTGGGTAAAGTTTATACTTTTTTTCACATGATCAACCATCATGGTTCTTGAATGCAAATAATAGGAATATTCCAACAAGTTTATTCAACAATCGTGAGAGGACATGGAGTATAAGAAAAGGTAGTTAGTAGTTAGTGGCTATGCATAATATATCAATATTTTCTTCAGTTGCCACAACACTTGCACCACAAACAGGTAACAACATAATGAGCATACCAGTAGACATGCTATAAACAGGTATGGACTGCAATGTTTGGAACAACCAAGCCCTTAGAAGAAGAAAAAAGATATTATGGATTAAGTAATCTCTCACAATGAACATATATAGCTTTTCATTCTCGCGAAAAAAACATATATAGCTTTATATCATTAGTGTACTGGGACCAGTGCAGAAGAAAAACAACTGAACACTAAAGGCCATCAGGTCAACTGAACAATTTCTGATCCACAACATGTCGTTCTACTGAATAAGAAGGTACATGCAGAACCTGCAAGCAAGTAACTGATTCTTCTCATCATTAACAGCCCACGGAGACATGTAGAGAAGGGAAAATGAAGCGCTGAGATGGTCAGAATAAGGATGGAATTAGTGCCATCTAAAGCTAGATTTTACCAAATCTCGTTGGAGAATACAATGTTCTTTAGGACTTTCTAGTTCAATGTTACAACACCACTTTTATTTCTTTGTGCATGTAAATGCCTATTTGGTGATTGCAACCATATTACAGTCCGAAGAAGAAAAAACCAAGCAACGGTAATTGGATTGATTAGAGAGTAGAAATTTAACCTGGAACTTGCTTCGCCTAGGGAAGCAAGTGCAAACTGCAGCATACCCCAGTGTTTATGGTTGGTCTCCGAGAGGATTCGGCCAATGTATCCATGGACGAACGTGAAGTACTTTCTCGTATTTTATAGATCACAGCATTCGCCAGATTTGACTGGGAAAAAAGAGGCGTGTTGCTAGCAGCTTACCTAAGAGAAGCGAGATTAATCTCGGAGCCGAGTATACTGCGCATGAAACCACTACAACTAATGGTGTCCAGGACGCTGGAAAATTTTTGGTCATTGCCGCCGTGGTGACATAAAAGCATATGATGCAAACTACAACAAGTAAACCATCAGATGATTAGGCTATGTTTGCACCTGTGTCTCTCAAACTGCTGAAGATGCAACAGTTTTCAGTCGGTCAAGATCAACTTGTGATGCCATGAGCGTTGACTGGAGGACTGCTACCCAAGGAGATACCTAATCATGAAGGTGTGAGTAGGATCGTCAGTGCAATGTTAGAAGGGTGCCGGGAATCAGTAATAAGGGTCACAGGAGGAGATCCAAGAATGAAAATAATTGTTAAGGGAATACTCGTCTGCCCAAACTGATCAACAAATACTTTAAAAACTTAATTGATGATTGTCTCGAAATTCTGTCCAGAAAGAAGGAAATACCATTCACTGCTGTCATTGTAGATGTATAGTTGTCGACATGCACCGAAGACGCTCATTAGTTGTTGGCTTGACTTCCATCCCATGGACTTCATGCTACGACCCCATCCTGCATGCAGCTCCATATTATTGTAGATGTATAGTTGTCGACATGCACCGGGGACTCTCATTAGTTGCCGGCTTGACTTCTATCCCATGGACTTCACGCTGTGACCCCAGCCTGCATGCAGCTCCATATTGCCACACATGGCGTCATGATGTGGTGCTCATACCAAAAGAGATTGAGAAAAATATCGAGAGCCACCTGTGGGGTGGGTGTGGTGAATATGCAGCCTGGTACGTCCTGCCTCTCAGACCGCAAGTAAACACAGACATGCGCTAGCGAGATTACTGGAGCGACCATGGCGGCCGAAGAGAAGCCTCCCAAGCGGAATAACGCTAGGCTTTCTAGACAATGGAAACCCTAGAATATGGGGTGCTCCTGATCGATAACGTAGATGTTTTTCTTGGCAGTCCGTAGAAGAGTTTAACCTCCTACCGTGCAAGAGTTTCCTATGTTAGAGAACGTATACGTGTATAGGATATAGATAGACTGGACTCTACATCTTGTACTCCAAGTCTCCACCTACCCCCGTGTAACTCTATATAAACCCCCACAAGGGTCAGATCAACCAACACAATATTATAGGGATTTAATATTTTCTACATGGTATCAGAGCGGTTAGCCTCACGGCGCCGATCCTAGGTTTTTCCACCACTTCCGCAACGCTCCGCCCCCGAGGAGATTACTCCTAGGGGGCGCGGCATCTGGTCGTGATCAAAGATCTGACCGGTCCTTTAGATTAGATCTTAGATTAGTTTCAGTCAGATAGATTAGATCCAAATTTCGAAATTTCCAATCTTCAAAATGCAGATCGATTTTTTTCTTAGCCACCAATAATCTTAGACCACGACCCTCCGGTGCAGATTAGGGAAGAACTTCTCTCGAAAATTTCGTTCAGTTGATCTACGACACGCTGCTTGATCCTCGGATCATGCATGGCGACACTCAAATTCGACGGATCCAGACAGGGTACATGACCCCGCGCTAGCAGGCCAAACGAGCCGGCTAATCAGCTTCACGACACATGCAGCGTTCGGCCGCTTGATTTCGTCAAGACTCCATGGGGCATGCACCAGAAGACAAACCAATTTATTTGTGGATGCAGGGTACCGCTGGGGACTTTCACATCTCCATGCATGGCGATCGGATGAGGCCTCATTAGGGATATTAAAATTGAACCAAAAGGAAGCTCTCTCACGCTCTCAGCATTTTTGGCCGTCCGATTGTCCTTCCTAATCATTTCTGGTCATTAGATCTGCTATTCCCGCATTGGGTCGAATGTCCCTGAGGGAAGCTTCTCTCGAGATCAAATCGACCCGTTGTGGTTAACTGGGCCCAGATGCTCCCACTAGAGCAACAAAGTGCACACGTATGAGACCGATCGTTTACTTCCCCTTCCGCCCCTCTCCCATCGAATCGATGGCGACGGCGTCCCGGGGCCTACCCACCATACATTCGAGACGCAGCGACACACGCTATGCTCATATGACGATGGATCCATACCCCGATGCACCACCAACAGACATCTCCCATGGTCTCGCTCCTCCACCTGTTCGTGTGGTGTCCAGAGGTATTCCACCACTACTCCTTCCCACGCCTCCCATGCCTTCTTTGTTGAATTCAGGGCCTTATTAATACTAAAATAATTTGATCCCAGGGGTGGCTCATGCCCTATGGCCTATGGTGTGTCTGTTGGAATCAAGACTCAAGATACGATGGCTGACTGCAAAAACCATATGAAGGCAACGACAGCTTTGGCTGGAAAAGATTCTTTTCAATCTCAGCGGGGCAGTTGTTCCTGTAGAACTGTATCAATATTTTTACCTGATTAGGCTGTATTGATGGACGTGATAATGTTGGAACTCACGCAAGGAACAATGAAGTGATATTTTTCATGGCAAATTATTTATTTGGGATTTATACTTTTCTTGCCATCTTCATGCAGTTCTCTTATCTGCAGGCTCTAGAATGCTAAAGTTATATTATTCCATCAAAGGTACAATTTCCTTCCGAAGTGAAAAACAAGAATGTAGAGGTACATTCTTTTAGCTGGGCATATACTTTACGATTTGTTGTTTCGAGTACTGCTTCAGTATCTTGACAGTTCATTAAAGCTCTAACCATTTGTTGAAATAAACATGGGAAAGTGCCGATTTAAGTGACCGAAAGCAAACTAATGTCTAGAGCATCTTAACTTTTCGTTTCACTGTATATCAGCACCTAAAACTTACACTCGCTCATCACATGGATTATATTTCTCTAAATCATGTATACCAATTTCAGTTTATTACTAATGATGCTAATACATAGGTAGTACTATGTTTGCTCTCTAATTTGTTAGTGAGTGATTTTATTAGGGTACAGAATCGGCACCTATTTTTTGTATGTGATAAGCTATCTCTCAACAAATGTGATTAAACTTGACAAGCTGGCCACAAGCAAGCAGATTGTTTTCAGATAGTTGAGAAAGCATGGACATGCTTCCTCATGACCTAGGGAATATATATAAACAACAAAATAACCTGAATCAGCCCTCGTGGTAAATAAACAGGTGTGGAGCCAAGTAGAGCCGACTTGCAGCCTGCAGCCGCGTGTGGGTAGGCTCAAGCTAGCGTTGTTGAAATCGAAAAACAGTAATCATCCATCAAATGTTGTCAAGATATGGTATCTTTAGTTTTTGGTAAACATGACGATGAGATCTTTGTATTGGTGAAATACCCACGGACTGGGGGCCATAGATATTTGAATCTTTATCCGCTAGACCAAATTATAGTATTATTTTGCGTACGAGATATGTATCAAAAGTGCATAAAAATTCTTAGAAATATGTACTCTCCAAATTTCTTTAAGTGTTAGTTTTGCCTTATTATTTTCTTCTATATCTGTAATTTTTTCCTAAATATTTAAAAAGTTATGGGCTTTTCATTGTGATCCTTTTCCCGAGGAAAGTTTTAATTTATTTTAGTAGCCAAGTAGACCCGGATCAATTAAAATAAATTTATCCATCAAACCATCCTAATTCAGAAACAATGCACTTGAGACCCAAACTCGAACCAACTACAAGTCCAGTACATACAAGAAAATAGTCTAGCACGTTACACCTGATATATGAGTAACTTAATATAAAATTTCATATTTTATATCTCCATAGATTTATAAATAAAATCCAACTATTTTATTGTAGTAATAGAGAGGCGCAGCAGCGCGCGCGCCAACATGATCTAGTACGCGCTATTATCTGCGCCACACCCACAACACCTGCAATGACACACCAATCGATCCATCCACGTCACCGAGCCAAACTACAAACAAGCTCCACTGCTTCGACGAGACACTACTACACCGACACCAAGATCTACATTGCTTCGACACGCGACTACACCGCCACCAAGATCTGCACTACACCAAGCCGGACTACAACAACACGAACAACTACATCAAGCTATATGAAACCGTCAAACTACGAGCAAGGCATCAACACCATCGTCGCCACAAGGGACGCCTTCGAGCGACGATTATCGCCGACATGCCTACTCCTTCATTGCCGACACACCATCGCCAAGGTCTACATCAATGTGGTCTTCATCACCATCTTCGTCGACACATCGCCGCCGCCGCTACATCGTCCACACGATGGACATACAACTACGACGCCCTCTGACAGTACACGTACTACAAGGCATGACGACGGCATGGCCGCGTCCACAACCCTGACGACGGCATCGATGGCGTTTACGACACCGACGACTGCATCAACAAACCGGCGTTAAAATTGTGATGCCCATACGACCGCGCATACGGTTCTGGCAAAACCGTGTGTGCTTGGTGGCTTCCTCCAGTCCTGGCAAAACTGGTGGTCTCACCTATGACCGCGTCCGCGAGACGCCCCCGACAGTACCTCTACAAGGTGCAAAACGTCCACAACCGCAGCTCCGTCAACAACAAACAATAACAGCAAAAAACGCGCATTTTTTTGCGCCTCCGGCAATGGCGGACACACAACGTACGACGACTACGACATCGACCACGGCTACATCACGATCGGCTACCTCGACATCGACATCAACAACAACGTCTACAGCAACTCAAGAACTTCAGTCAACAGTGTCCGCGTCATCATTTGTGTCCACATCACTCCCGATGTGACTGCGGGAGGGAAGAGAGGCACCAGAAAGGAACGCAGTCACCGCCCCTAGGTGCTAGCCATGATCATGTCCACGCAGCTGATGATGACAAGGAGGTGAAGACGACGAAAGCGTAAGACTTTAAATCCAGTCGCAAGCGTTCGCTTCACTCCTGCTCCGACTGAGGGGGCATGTTAGAGAACGTATACGTGTATAGGATATAGATAGACTAGGACTCTACATCTTGTACTCCAAGTCTTCACCTACCCCGTGTAACTCTATATAAACCCCCACAAGGGTCAGATCAATACAACACAATATTATAGGGATTCAATATTTTCTACATCCTAGTTAATTGAGCCTTGGACGTGGGACACCCCGCGGGGACTCTCGAGGTCTCATCTAACGATTGTATTTAGCTAACGGAGTTTCCTAGTTAATTGAGCCTTGGACGTGGGACACCCCGCGGGGACTCTCGAGTACTCATCTAACGATTGTATTTAGCTAACAGGCAGATCGGACGGCTTACTTGTTTAGTTTTCTAGGATTAACGTGAGGCCTCCTATGGTGCCTCTAATTAGTAAATATATATATATAAGATGTTGAGATATTATATTGGTGGAGTGAGTCTTTGTGTTGTAGTAAGATTTTCGTTTGTATGGGTATTTAGTTGGATACGTTTTGTTCCAGCTCTCGTAATTAACCAAGTCTTGCCTAAAATTGCTAAACAATTGTAATAAGAAAAAGTCTCACAATTAAAGGCTTGAGTGTTGTAGTGTTTAGTCTTGAAGGCTTATTTCTAGAGACAATTAACACCACTGAAAATGTTGATTGACTTGATAGCTCTCTTTAAAAGGATTTGTTCGATTGAATTAATGTTTAGCGGTTTTTGTGGGCATGCCAAAGTTTGACTTGTTAATCATAAGAATGATATAGCTTTACGTGTGTCAAATTCATGGGATGCCAATAACTTCGCTGGCCTACGAACGATCTTCATGGAGGAAACTCCTAGATTTCGGCTATGGGTTGATTAAACACATGTAGCAGCAATGCTATAATAGGTAAGATTCTTGGCACTCCCGGGTAGCTGTGTTCATGATGGACTCGCTCCTATGGCTATTATGAGTAATTATTATGTAAAAGGAACAAAAACCTTAGCGATGACACGAGTGTCTATCACATCCTGATAAACTAATTTTTTTGGCATGCTCTCAATTACTCAAGAACTGAAATTCTTAAAGGACAATGAATAGAAAAGTAGTGCTTGAGAAGTCTTGATTTAATGATGTGGAAGAACTGAGATACTCTAGTGTATATGCTTTTCACGACAACTCTTACACTCTCAATTTTCATGATTATACTTTATTGTTCAAAGGCAAGCCTATGAGTTGTTTACATGACATGGAATAAAGTTTACTCATTTGAATCATCCATGTTAACAATAATTTTGCTGCGCTATAAGGATGCATAAAACTCGTGTGATATGCTTCCCATTACTCTATTATGCTGAAGTTTTTCATATTTATGAAGTGGAGGAAATATGAGACTACCAATCATGAGTAAGATCATCATCTCGTTATTTCAGTTTAAATGTTGAGTTCCTTTTTAATTTTGGCTTTCTTGCTCGCGGACGATCAAGATTAAGCTTGGGAGGTTGATGGCTCTGAAATATAGTCATCCACGTCCACATTTAAACTGGATATTATTCATATTTTTGATGAAATATCCCTCTAAACCCTGCAACTAATGCCTAATAATCAAAGGGGTATGCAGTCCTTTCTTTTGATTTTTTCTTGTGCAAATAATGACGTTTGATGATGGAAATCACTACATTAAAGTCAAAGATACAAGATTTCCAACAACCAGAAGTAACCAGGAGTCGTGGGTCGGAGGCAGGCGCTTTAACGACCAACTATATGACCGGAAAAAAATTCTGGCCGTATAGTTCCGGTCGTATAGTTACCATCGACGCCGCTAGGTCAAACAGAACAACTTTCGTGAAGAGACCCCTATATAAAGAAGCCTCAGGCGACGATAAGGGGGCAGCTCCAGAAACCATCAGCCACCCCCAGATCTCCATCCACAACACCGACGAGCCGCTGGAGGAATAGACTTAGATCTAATCCCTCCACCACCATAGCCATATTCCACCACTTGTAATAGTAGATCTCTTCTTTGATTGGCGATATTGTAAGACTATTTGCTATCAATCTCATGATTTTCACTATAATGTTTATGATCTTTGATTTCATCTCTATGTATGAGTAATTCTCCTTGCGCTAAGGGCTTTGGCCTAGCCATGTAGCTTTTTGTGCTTGCTATTTATCATAGATGGGATCATGTATTAGTTTGTATGACATGATGATTATTGTATCCTCTCTTGCCTCAATCTAAGGACTTGTCAGGTACCCAAGACCCCGAGGATTAAGCCAGGTATAGGGAGTATGAGTAATGACTAATCTGTAGACTGGGAACCCCAGTGATAGAAGGGGTAGTACGGCTGTATGTGAGGGACTTACTTGTGATTAACGGTGACATCACTATGCATATCATTCGTTCTATTTCTTCTATGTATGAGACTACTAGGTTATTGCTTAAGCGGTTGCGGAGGCAATAGCAATTATGGATGCACTGCCCACATATAATTTATCTTGCTCTAATAATTACATGCATACTTTATTACTATCTTTTATTCCCATCAGATGTTTTGCACAGCTATAGGTGAAACCGAACGCCCTAGGCCCTCTCTCTCCATCATTGACAACAACAAAAAGACGCAAACTCTTGGTCCGGTAAAAATACAAAAGGAATTCTAAAACTCCCGAAGGTCCATTAAAGTAACTTCACTACGCATCTGCTTTCCGAGGATTTGATAATCTAGGTCTACTAGGAAAAAATAAGCTATACTACATCCGTAATCCGGATCGAAGGTATTAGTCAACTGCCCTCTAACGGCCTTCGAAGGAAGAGGGCTAAATGATCTGACATTAAGACTCGGTTGGTACATGTGGGTAAAGTTGTACACCCCTGCAGGGTTAAATATTTTCGAAAAGGTGTGTTCATGGTAATGAACGCTTGGTGACCAGATGCTAAGATCATAGAGAACATTAACCTAATCGTAAAACTTGGCAGATCAATGTGTGCTTAAGGATGCTTCCTCATGGGTAAGAGGGGGTGATCCTAGTTGACATGTGATGAAGATGATTTGGTGGATATCAAGATGATGATAAATATAGTTGTAGATATCGCTATCTTGTCCCTTTTTAAATCTTCTGATTAGACGAGCCTATTCTCCCTCTTGTTTTACAAATTAAGATAGCTTTATGCAAAATAACCCCACCAGCCATAAGTCTTGCGGAGTACACCCTATACTCACCCTTGCTTTGTTGATACTTTTGTAACAGAATAAGTGTTCCCTAAAGATGAGTTCTGTGCGACATTGACACTGACGAGTAGCTTGGGGTTTCTGGCCGACAGCCTGGAATATAAGGGGGCTGGGACGTCATTGTTATGCTTCGGGCCTCTTTGGCCATTTGTTAAGTTTGCTATGCTTAATAGCATAATTTGCCTTTGTTGTTTGATGTTTGTGGTTAGTGACCTCTGCTTGCAATATTTTGATTCTTTGTTCAGTTATGAGATTTCTCTAATAATTTTTGTGTCGTAGGGTCACTGTTGTGTTACCGATTCTCTCATTGGATATCCACGAGCTCTAGGTTAAGCTTATGTCAGACTAAGGTTTGGGATTTGTTTAACCCTGATCCCGGGGGTGTCATAGACTACAAGCTTGAAGGCTAGAATTTTAATACGATCCATCTCGAGGTAATGCTAGAACATTAGCAAAAAGGGTCAATAGAATGGATCTTGGGTTAAAGTCAGCTTCATGTAGAAGATTCACAACACCAGAATCTAGTACAATCTGGGACCTTCGGTTCAATTCCAAAGGTTAAAACCCAAGAAGGAAGTAACTACTACTTGAGTTACACAACATACACTACAACTTAGTAACCACAAGTTAGCTTCCAAAAGAAGAAATGTCTTCTGAAGTACCCAAACAAGTAAAATGGAGGCATACGAGGTGAAAGGAAACCTTGAAGACTAGAATAGAACACTATGGAACCTACAATATAATATTGTGGGACCGTAAGATAGAGAGATCATGATAGAAAGGAATCTCTCAGATAAAGCAGAGCAAAGTGAACACGGAACTCGCAACACACACAACTCTAGAGAACTCAACACTAGGTCAACTGGTTAAGAAATGACATGCCTAGAGGACACCTAAGCTTTGAAAGACTAGAAGAGATATCAAAACTTTTCCAAATCAACACAAGATAAGATGACCCAAAGTTGGAGAGATACCAGATAAGGAGTAAAAGAAGTATACTAGACTTTTCGCAAATACTTTTCATCTTTGAAATAGTTTCCACAAGCACTAGACTCAACATCG
Organism: Avena eriantha; assembly: GCA_910589775.1. Taxonomy (NCBI): domain Eukaryota; kingdom Viridiplantae; phylum Streptophyta; class Magnoliopsida; order Poales; family Poaceae; genus Avena; species Avena eriantha. The sequence goes on along the minus strand of OU342744.1, from coordinate 310,330,720 downwards.
ACCAATAGCATGGTTTTCCTACGATCGGTACTGCTCTGATACCAAAGCCTGTGAAACCCCTGGGACTAGCTTTAAACAATTCCTACACCTTAGTCTAACATAAGCTTAACTTAGAGCTTGAGGATATCCAGTGAAAAATCGGTAACACAATAGTGACCCTGTGACACAAAATTTATTATAGCAAGCTCATAGCTGAGCAGAGAACCAAATTATTACAAGCAGAGGTCACTGACCACAAACATCAAACAACAGAAGGCAAATTATGATATTAAGTATATCAAACTTAACAAATGTCCTAAGAGGCCTGGAGCATAACGATGGAATCCCAACACATAGATTACAGGCTCCTTACCGAGAATCCCAAGCTACTCATTGGTGTCTGTAACACCCCAAAAACATTAATCAAGTTTATCAAGTTCTAATCACCCAAATTTAGGATTAAAAAAACTTTTATTCCAAAAATCTATATGAATGCATGTGTGTTTTGCATTAGTGTAGAATTGAGTGAATTTGCCATGTTTGATTGCTACAAATGATGAGAATAGTTTAAAGATGAATGCTACATCATCTAGGCCAATTTCAAACAAAATCCAAAGAAACAGAAATCAAATATGAATAAAAAGATCAAATGGTCATTTAGACCAAAGTTAACCACTAGGCCACTTTGAGTGTTCCTAGAAGAGAACTTCTAACAGAAACATTTCTACTTCTTTTCACCCTTGCTAGACCAAGTAAAAGTGAACCAAGGCCCACTTTACAAACCCACAGAAACTATTTTCAAATCTATTTAAAGGACAGTTCAAATTTGAATCAAGTTCATATGGTAAGATCACCATTTTGCAAAAACCACTCAAAGCAATTCAACTTGACTTCTCCAAGCAACCATAGACACTCAAGCATAAGATTCAAACACTCACCAAATTTCATTCAAAACTTTCAAACTAAATTTCTTGCGGCCATTGAATCAAACACCTTGCAGACACTAATCAACCTCTGCCTAACTTCACGGTTTGGGGCATTGATCACTAGACCAAATCCACCCATTACACTCCCCTGTCCTCCAGCCTCTAGCCGCACCAAACACGCTCCCACTTAGCCGTTTTGCACCAGTGCGCCGCCGCCCAAAGACAACCTCGTCGGCTGGCCATGGACAGAGCGCTAGAGACCACGCCGCCCTCGCCCACGATGCGCGCCAGACAAGCGACCGTCCACCGCCACCCCCTGTCTACCCCACGACCACAGGAGAGCCATGGACCACCCAAGACCAGCCGCGTCCAGTGTCTATGCGCCGTGCCGAGAGCGCGCCAGAGTGCCGCACCCGAATGGCTCGCACAGACCGCGCCTCGCTCTCTCCACGCGCGCACACACTCACCATGATCACAGCCTCCTCCCAGACACCCCCATTCGTCGCCGCGCAACCCATAGCACCCATGCGCCATCTCGAACACCGCCGCTCCCGCGCAGAGCATCGCACACGCCCAACAAACCTAGACCGCCTCGTGCCATGCCATTACGCCTGTGACGACTGCCAGGGAACACTGCACCGCCCCCTACCCTCAGCCGCGCTGCTAGCCGCATGTATCATCATCACCGACGAGCCCGAGCCCATGCCACAATGTCCCTTTGCCGGTGTATAAATAGAGGCCCCCTCTGCCTCCATTCTCCACAACAACACACTCCCTACTCCTCACTGAGCCTCCCACACCCTTCCCCAGAGCAAGGCGAGTGCCACTTCGCCGGAAATTGGCCGGAGCCCGCTGCTGTAGAAGGCGAAGGGCACCGTCGATTGGAGCCGCCCTAGGAGCTGCTGCGACCACCCTTCGAACCGCCGTCATCGACCATGTCGTTCGCCCCCATCTCCGACCCTAGCTGGAGCCTAGGTGAGCCTCACATGACCCCCTCCGCCGCGTTAGGGTTTAGACCTCACCGGAGCTATTCGTCGTTGACGATGAACTGCAGCCGTTGAATCGTCTTTTAATCGTAGGGCCTAGAATGCAGGATACCGTTTCACTAAGTTTGAGTCGCTGATAGTGGGTTCGTGCTATCAGCAGCCCTCAGCGCCATGTTGTGCAGATTGGGCCGGTCTGTTTAGTTTCCCACGCAGGCCTGTGAATTCAAATAAGTATTTTCCAATTTTGCTAAAACCACATTCTGGCAGTAGATTCAGAAATCAATTCAGAGAGATTCACTGAACCAAATTGCATGATTCCAATTTTGTTAGAAAGATATTTAAATTATCTATCCAAGCCCGTTGGATTCAAATCAGTTGGAATTAGAGATCACCTATACCAAAAATAATAAGACAGAGACTTGTTCAACTTCAAATATTTTTCAAAAATCAAGCACAAATGCTTTTGAGTTGATTCCAACTCCCAAAAATCACATTTGATAAGATCTATCTGAATATGTAAAAACATTTAGGTTTGCATGAAGTGACATTGGACTAGTACCAAATGAATGCTATATAGGCACTTCTAGTCACTTTAAATCTATTAAATGATAATCTTAAAGTTAATAAAATATGACCACCCCTTTAAATCACATTCCCATGTATTAGAATATGTGGTGATCACATGTGTCAACATGATCCCATATTTTAATTGGAGAATATTAAATCTGAATTATTTTCAATGAGTAGAAATTACTTTTCTAAAATAAGATAAACAAGATTAAGTCTTTAATTCATGTGATGATTGTGATGATGCTAGATCATCAAGTGTGAGACTTACTGTGCTAAATAGAATTAGTTAAGTATTATTTGGTGATTATGTACCCCGTATTCATTTATAGATGATAGTTGCGACCCGGGATACGAGGAGGAGGAGTACTACCAAGAAGAAGAAGAAGAAGAAGAAGAAGAAGAAAACTTCAACCGCTTCACTACTCAAGGCAAGCCTAACACTACAAGTTAACCATGCAAGTTAACACTTGCCTAGTTGATAACTTAAGCAAGATGCATTAGGCATGCTTTGGTTATACAATTTTGATTATACCAATCCCAAGTTTTACTTGCAAGCTTTATTCTTTTACTTTACCAAAGTTCTTTACTGTTAGTTAGTGCTTTGTGAGTATTGGAAAAATAGTATAGATACCATAAAGAGTATAAAACTAGGCCTAACTAGTTATACTTAGATGTAATTCCATGGCATGAGATTTGAGATTAGCACCCCTCATTAGTGAACACCCTCAACTTTAGTGGCTAGTGCTAAGCATAAAAGTTGATCACTTTAGATGGGAATACTTGGTGAAAATGATTATGAAAACCTTGGAATGAGGATTCATTCTATTGAAATATTTTGACATGTGTTGAGAAAACACCAAAGGATTTGATGATGAAAATGTTGAGGCATGAGCATTAGCCCTTTATAAAAACTGATGGTTGGGTTCGGATGCGATACCATTCCAATTTTACCGTACAACCACAATACCTAAATTGGTTAGGGCTTAACTGGAAGTTTATATGCATTAGTATGGTTCCCTCGCGGAAGAGGTTGAGCTGAGGCTACCTCGTGAGTGTGAATGTCCACCTATGCAGTGCCCAGGATGGCAGATGGCCATGGCTGGGAGGCCAAGCTCATAGGGGAGGTGCCTATACTAAAGTGTGTAATTGAAAGGTTATGATTGATTATCCGCATACTAAGTATGATGATTCAGGGTTATCCCTGACGGATGTATCGAATTTTGTGGTGAAAGTGTACCACCTCTGCAGAGTGTCAAACTATTTGAATAGCCGGCTCCACAGTCATGGACAGTTGGAGTGGCCATACTGTTTCGTCGTCAGATGTTTTCAAAATGACTTGTGAATTGAACTATGATTTTGACTTGACCACAACAGGGTTGTGAACATGAAAAACTAGGTTCCCACTTAAGTGATTTAGAACATTAACTTAGTTTTCTTTACTTCTAAACTTAGTTTAAATAAACCTGGCCTTTTGCAAATAAACCTAGAGCTTAATATTCCTAGTAGAACTACATTACTTGCTAGTGATAGTTTGCGAGTACTTAAAGAGTACTCATGGCTTTGTCCCTGGCTATTCCGTGGCTAGACTATGAGGAGGACTATCAGGATGATGGACAGCAGGATGTCTATGACAACTAGGATCATCTCCCATCGTCAGCATTGCATGTGACCCTGAAGATGGAGCCCCTACTATGTTTATTTTCCGCTGCTTGATTTGTATTAAGACTGGATCATCAGATCCTTTATTTGTAAGACCTTATTATGGTTTGTAATGGATGATGTACTGTGATATCAATCTGTTATGTCTCGCAAAAATGGTAATCCTAGGATTGCGAGGTATGGCATAACAGGCATCTGGGATTAAAAACCTGGGTGTTGACAAGTTGGTATCAGAGCCATCCTAACCATAGGAGACCCTAGTTAAAATGGATGTCCGAACAAAAATTTAGTTTCAATACAAAAGAAGTGAGTATTTATGAAAACCTATTCCCACTCTTATCCTTGATTCTTTCAAAAAAAATCATGTTCCTCAAATATTCTTACATTCCTACATAAAATTTGACACACTTGATCACCTCAATAACTTACTCATCCTAAATTCTTATAGATGGAAGTCCAGTATTGCAAGTTATACCAGCTGGGCAACGGAGGCCAACTGATCTTTGAGAGGGATCTAGATGCACTGTCAGGGTATCTTGAGCGCCCGCACCCGGAATTCTTCGGGGCATAACTCAACGATCACATATGAGGAGATCTATAATGGCTAATAATTGCAGATCTCAGAGGCAAGATGGAAGCTCCCACTTCGGAGAAGATCCAATTCACCTAGCATGAGAACAACTGGCTAGATGGATTAGCCAGGGATATACATGAAGCTCTTGACTGTCTATGTGGGCAAAACATCAACTTGATCCAGGGAACTCGCTTTGCTCACTTCGCAAGGCGTGATTCTATGGGAATGCCCTTGGAGATGCCAGGACACCCGGAACTGAAGCACCAGGTGGACAATCTTGAATTCATGCTGTATGATAGGCAGAAGAAGTTGGACAATGCCCGAGCCTAGGCCAACAACAACCATGCCATTGCCGTCAAGAAGGACTAGACCCTCACCATTCTCGCCAAGGAGCGCCACATCAGCGCGACAAGAAGGATCACACCATCGATTGTCTCCGCAAGAAGGTGGCCGCTCTTGAGAAGACCATCTGTGAATAGGAAGTCTAGCTTGAAGCAAAGAAGGAGGAGGAAAGTGAAGATATCCAGGGAGATCTTTACTCTTACCTCAGTGATGACAACGACTACCTAGAGGATGATGCCATGGAGTTCCACACTGATGATGATGATTCCGACTTTATTGATGATGATTAGATGCACTTGATCACTACCGTAGGAATGGGTTGTACTGGTCCCACTGTATCGTAGTTTCATAGAATGGTTCTTAAAACCATATGTTTTCTATTTGTGTGTGGTGTCTTTGTATTGGTGTTCTTTGAATGAATGAATGAATGAATGAATGAATGAGAAGAAGTTGTTAGTTTGCAAAACCTGAGTCAAACTCAAAGTTTAAGCTTTTGAAACAAAACCATGAACCTTAGAAATTTCCCTCTTATGTCATTTATCTATCTAAATCTTTAGATGACTCGTGGAAATCCCGGAGGTAGCAGCTAATCTCAGGACCCGATGCTGCAGATTCTGCAAATGCTAGTTTCTAACCGTGAAGCTAGTAGTGCCGAAGGCCAAGCCAACCTAGCCACTCTTCAATAGATAGCTCAGATGGCCCACAATAACCAAGGTCACAGAAACCAGGATCACCATGGATCCAAGCTCAAAAACTTTTAGAATACCAACCCACCTATCTTTAATAAGTCTGAGGATCCCTTATATACTGATGACTGGCTACAAACCATGGAGAACAATCTAGAGGTCGCAGGAGTTGAAGCCAATGAGAAAGTGCTATTTGCCACCCATTATCTGGCAGGAGATGCACGAGCCTGGTGGAATAGCACCCGTACCATGAACGACGGTCAGATGATGACTTGGGAAGCATTCAACATCAAGTTCAGCCGCACCCATGTGCCCCAAGGTTTGGTCACCAGGATGAGGGATGAGTTCAAGGAACTGAAGCAAGAAAGGATGACGGTAGTTGAGTACCGTGACAAATTTCTGTCCCTAGCTAGATATGCCCCTGATGAGATTAACACCGAAGCCAAAAAGAAGGAAAGGTTCCTGAATGGATTGCATGATGAGATGCAGACTGTGATAGTCAACATCTGTTTTGGAGATCTAGAGGAGCTAGTAGATTCTGCCATTCATATGGAAGGTAAGATCAACCAAGCCAATGACAATCGCAAGCGTAGGATGATGCACCAGACTAGATCCCACAATACCCAGAAGTATCGCCCCAACCCGTCTGCAGGATATGCCCCAAGAAACAATAGACCCCCTATGTCCCGTCCAAGCTATCCCAATCGTACCGGAAGAAACTTGAAGTCTGGAGGAAACCATGATGTCTATGCACTTCTATTCTTGTAGACAGTTGTTGGGTCTCCAAGTGCAGAGGTTTGTAGAACAGTAGCAAGTTTTCCCTTAAGTGGATTACCCAAGGTTTATCGAACTCAGGGATGAAGTGGTCAAAGGTATTCCCTCTCAAGCAACCCTGCAATCAAGATACAAGAAGTCTCTTGTGTCCCCAACACACCCAATACACTTGCCACGTGTATAGGTGCACTAGTTCGGCGAAGAGATAGTGAAATACAAGTGGTATGGATAATTATAAGTGGTAACGGTGCTAGAAAATAGCTTGATGGCGTGGAAAAGACTAAATGCAAACTGAAATAAAGATGGAAGCAAGCAAACATGTAATAGATCTAATTGCAAACGGTGTATCAATGCTTAGAAACAAGGCATAGAGATCATACTTTCACTAGTGAACACTCTCATATAAATATCTTCTCTTTATGATACTACTCTTAACTACTCTCTGGTTGGACACTCTGATCGATGGTAGGGCTATAACAGCACACCTCAAAGTTCATCTTTCCCATCTAGAAAACCCCACACTGTCACCCTGAGTACTATATGGTTCAAACAAACACCACAATTTCATAAAGACATCCAACTCCAAATATAACTCATAACAAGTATTTGTAATCTCTAGCCTAAGTGCACACTGTCAACTTCACACACATGGGGAGAGCAAAGATCTATTAAAGCACTTGAGTAGCAAGGTAGATCTATAGATTACAAGCTCATGATCTCAATAAGATCATGCATAATGAGAGAGATGAACACATAGCTACCGGTAGAACCCTTAGCCTCGAGGAATAACTACTCCCTCCTCATCATGGGAATCAGCAACGGAGATGGATATGGTGGAGGAGATCGATGGAGATGGCTCTGAGGGCACTTCCCCGTCCCGGCAGGGTGCCGGAACAGAGACTTTTTGTCCCCCGAATCTCCCCTTCGGTGGCGGCGGCGCTGCGGAAATTTTCGTGGATTTCTGATTGATGACTTAGGGTTTATGCATCGGGAGGCTCTTATAGGCGAGAGGGGAGACCGAGGGGGTGCCGGAGGGGCCTACACCACCCCCTGGCGCGGCCTGGCCTGGTCCGTGCCACCAGGTGGTGTGGCCAGCCCCTGGCCCCTCTCCGTCTCGTCTTCTGGCTTCGTGAGTCTTCCGGTAAAATATCGACTTTGGCTTTTGTCCGGTCCAATTCCGAGAATATTCATTTTCTGACTTCCTGGAACCAAAAACAGCAGAAAACAGGCAGCTGGCATTGTGGCTCTTGTTAATAGGTTAGTCCGAGAAATCATATGAAAAGTACTCCAAAGTGTGGACAAAACACAAGAAAGTAGATAAAACCAAGCATGGAACATCAAAAATTATAGATACATTTGCAATGTATCAACATCCCCAAACTTAACTCCTGCTCGTCCTCGAGTAGGTAAGTGATAAAAAGAAAGAATAATTTTTGAGGTGACATACAACATCATAAACTTGATCAAAGCATTTGTAAAATATGAAAAGCTGGGATCATAGTACTTCAATCATAACATGAAAGACAAAGTTCTAGCAATAAGACAAAGAAACTATGTTGCAACATGAAAAGGCACAAACAAAAGATTCATGAATAACATTGCTTTGCAAGACGTTTTTTTGTTTCACATAAAGAAAACATAGCATAGTAGCATTCAGCTTGTCCCTCATAGAGTAGCAAATATAAATGCATAGGACACCTTCAAAGTTCATAAGAGTGACTAGATACAAATAGTTTAAAACAAGCAATATCAAGATATGCATCAATCAACTAGTCTTGGGACAATGCACATAGAACTAAGAATGGCCACTATGCTCTCAAAGTAGGTGCATAAAGATAGAAGGTGGAGACTCAATATAATGGTGGAAGAAAGGCCTTCATAGAAGGAAGCAGGGATTCAAGTCTCATAAAGAGCTTCCAAAAATTATGGTACTTACTAGCTTTCATCTCTCACTGCCCCTATCATAAGCATCTTGAAGGTGATTAAGGTTAAAGTGACACAACTAAGAGGATATGCTTGACAAGTTATAAGCCGGAATCTCATGCCCCTTGCTTACGAAGACCAAACCTCATGCTACTCAACTTTAGTCACAGGTAAGCCCTTGTCATTGTAAGTACATATGTATCATAGAGAACCACCAATGGGGTACCCCTTGCCCGATGATACAGAAGAATCCCCATATCAAAATGACAAGGCAAGCAGACAATGAGCATCTCAGCAATCTTCTTATTTACCATGGGAATATGGTGCTTTTTTCTCTCTTTCCTCTTTTCTCATATCTCTTTTCTTTTTCTCTTTTTTCTCAATATCTGACTTTTTTTATAAGAAGAATGCTTCATAGACAACTCATTATGGTTACACTGCAGGTTTCCACAATGTCAGCATGGATTAGACCAGCGGCCCAGGCATTTCTCTAACACATATACAAACTCCATGATTTTACAAGTTCCATAAGAAAAAGAACATGATATCAACAGGGTACAAAGTACAAGTGCAATGTTGAAAGCATTCCCCATGATACATGGTTCTGCTAATTTCAACTTATAAACCGCAAGCATATACGCAACAAAGATGGACACAATGGGTCAAGTTTATTAAGGGCAAGAAAAGTAAAGTGTGCCATCAAGTTCGTGAGAGATTTAATCACTAATTTTCACATAACAAGTTTAATTTGGAAGGTAGATAAAAACATGAATATACTAGGAATAGCAAATGCTAATAGGTTGATATGGTGGACTCTTTGGAATAACTTGGTTTAAGGAGTTGGATGCATGAGTGGAACTCACACTTGGTTACGGAGGCTAGCAAAAGACTGGGAGCGACAAACTAAGAGAGCAATAATGGCCATAATCATGCAGAGCAACAAAACATCATTGATCAAAGCATAAAGTGATACTACAAGTTGAAAACTAAAGGATCATAAAGGCTATGGTGACTTGAGATAGTCATAACATGGTGTGAGCATGCGCCAAGTCAACCCAAATAAAGCATCAAAGGAGAATGCCACTATACTATGCTTTAATATGCTAAAACAACGCATGATTCATCCAAAGCACATTAAGCAATCTCAATTGTTTATAACAAGTCATGCTACAGCAAAGAATACTAATCATAAAGCCAAAAAAATATCAAGCATGGCATGAAAAAGCATAGGCCACAGTCAAAAACAAGCTCTCTTTAACACTTAAGCATGAACTTTCCTACTCTTTTCCAAACCAAACCAAACTATTTGAAAACCAATGTATGAAAGAGGGGGTCCAACCAATTTATTCAGAAAACTAAGCAAACTAAAACCAAAACAAAAACGAAAAATAAGACGCTCCAAGAACAACACAACTGTGCATGAAACAATAAAAATGAAGCGTTTGGAAGAAACCTGGGATTTTTATTGATGAAGAAGGGGATGCCTTGGACATTCCCAAGCTTTGACGCTTGTACTTCTTGGATATTTCTTGGGGTGACACGCGTGGCATCCCCAAGCTTGAGCTTTAGTCCATTCTTCATCTCATTACATCATTTTTTCCATACACCTCAAATTTTTCCTTCATACAAAACTTCACACGATCTTTATTAGCAACATTAGTGTACTCAAGATAATAAATCTTTGGGTTCAGTTTTAACACCAATAAAACTTCTATTAAAACATAAGCTACTGTACCACTTCCCTTGAAAATCTCAATTCCCCAAAAGAACTAAAAAATGAACCAACAAGAAGCAAATGCAGGAAATGGCAGAAATCTGTCAAAATAGACCAGCAGGTAAAGACAAAATTTTTCGAAGACCTTTTGTTGATCAAATAGAAAAGTGTTGAACTAACGAAAGTTAGATAACAACCTAGGGAAGAAGCACAAAAATTCATGCCTCAAAATGACGTACAGAGATTTTACACGAATTTTTACGGTGAAGCACATAAATCTGTTTCGGGACAGCAACTTTCCCAATCATTACTTCTCTCTCATTAGAGGTTACTCTTGGCACAAAAATCAAATAAAAAAGGATAAGGAGTGGTTATTACAGAGGTAATAACTTCCAAGACTCATCTAAAACTTTTGGGTTATCTCCCAATAAGTACTTTTCTTTAACGCCTTTAAGTTAGGCATGATAGTTTGAGAAGATGCTCACATAAGAAATATGAATTGAAGTAAAAGAGAGCATCAAGAAGCAAATTCAAAACACATTTAAGTCTAACCCACTTCTTATGCATAGGAATCTTGCAAAGAAACAAGTCATGAAAGCACAAAGAAATAAGCATAGTAAAGCAAAACAAGTGCAACTTCAAGACTTTCAACATAAAGAAGGGAAACTTAACATTGTTGAGACACATAAAACCATGCTTACCTCTCTCATAATAACTTTCAGTAGCATCATGAATAAAATTAACGATATAACTATCACACAAAACATTCTTATCATGAGCCACATGCATATAATCATTATTACTCTCCACATAAGCATAGTTATTCTTATTAATTATAGTGGGAGCAAATTCAACAAAATAGCTATCATTATTATTCTCATCACCATAACCATCAAATATAGGAGGCATATTGAAATCATAATTAATTTTCTCCTCAATAGTAGGTGGACTGAAAATATCATATTCATCATTGTAATCATCATATATTGGAGGTTTGGTATCATCATAAGCAATAGAATAGATATCTTCCAAAGCTGGGGAACTAAAAAGATCATTTTCATAAAAACTAGCTTCCCCAAGCTTAGACTTTTCCATAGCATTAGCAATAATAGTGTCCACAGAATTCATACTAACAACATTGCTATTAGCTTGCAAATAAAGTTCCATGGGTTTTTTAATTTTCTCTTCAAACACTTCATGTCCTAACTCAAGATAAATACTATAAAGCTCTCTAAATATTTTTTTGTTTTCCATTAAGCCTAACTAGTGAAAACAAGAAACAAAAAGACAAAATTGCAGAATCTAAAGGAAATAACTTCGAGCACTCACACCGGAGGATGTGAGTACCTTTTACCTTACCTCCCCGGCAACGGCGCCAGAAAATAGGCGTTTTGCCGTGGGAGGTTCTTCTTCTTTAATCCTCCGGTGTGAATACTTTCTACATTACCTCCCCGGCAAAGGCGCCAGAAAATAGCTTGATGTCTATCCACTTCTATTCTTGTAGATAGTTGTTGGGCCTCCAAGTGTAGAGGTTCGTAGAACAGTAGCAAGTTTTCCCTTAAGTGGATTATCCAAGGTTTATCGAACTCAGGGAGGAAGTGGTCAAAGGTATTCCCTCTCAAGCAACCCTGCAATCAAGATACAAGAAGTCTCTTGTGTCCCCAACACACCCAAACACTTGTCAGGTGTATAGGTGCACTAGTTCGGCGAAGAGATAGTGAAATACAAGTGGTATGGATAATTATAAGTGGTAACGGTGCTAGAAAATAGCTTGATGGCGTGGAAAAGACTAAATGCAAACTGAAATAAAGATGGAAGCAAGCAAACATGTAATAGATCTAATTTCAAACGGTGTCTCAATGCTTAGAAACAAGGCATAGAGATCATACTTTCACTAGTGAACACTCTCATATAAATATCTTCTCTTTATGATACTACTCTTAAATACTCTTCGGTTGGACACTCTAATCGATGGTAGGGCTATAACAGCACACCTCAAAGTTCATCGTTCCCATCTAGAAAACCCCACACTATCACCTTGAGTACTAGATGGTTCAAGCAAACACCACAATTTTATAAACACATCCAAATCCAAATATAACTCATAACAAGTATTTGTAATCTCTAGCCTAAGTGCCACCATGGTGTGCACACTGTCAACTTCACACACATGGGGAGAGCAGAGATCTATTAAAGCACTTGAGTAGCAAGGTAGATCTATAGATTACAAGCTCATGATCTCAATAAGATCATGCATAATGAGAGAGATGAACACATAGCTACCGGTAGAACCCTTAGCCTCGAGGAATAACTACTCCCTCCTCATCAAGGGAATCAGCAACGGAGATGGAGATGGTGGTGGAGATCGATGGAGATGGCTCCGGGGGCACTTCCCCGTCCCGGCAGGGTGCCGGAACAGAGAATTTTTGTCCCCCGAATCTCCCCTTCGGTGGCGGCGGTGCTGCGGAACTTTTCGTGGATTTCTGATTGATGACTTAGGGTTTATGCATCGGGAGGCTCTTATAGGCGAGAGGGGAGACCGAGGGGGTGCCGGAGGGGCCCACGCCACCCCCTGGCGCGGCGTGGCCTAGCCCGTGCCACCAGGTGGTGTGGCCAGCCCCTGGCCCCTCTCCGTCTCGTCTTCTGGCTTCGTGAGTCTTCCGGTAAAATATCGACTTTGGCTTTTGTCCGGTCCAATTCCGAGAATATTCATTTTCTGACTTCCTGGAACCAAAAATAGCAGAAAACAGGCAGCTAGCACTGTGCCTCTTGTTAATAAGTTAGTCCAAGGAATCATATGAAAAGTACTCCAAAGTGTGGACAAAACACAAGAAAGTAGATAAAACCAAGCATGGAACATCAAAAATTATAGATACATTTGCAATGTATCAAACCACAACAACAACGCCGGCAACTCCAACAATTTCAACCGTGCACCGCCCAAGTCCAACAACAACAACAACAACAACAACAACAACAATACTGCCCCAAGGACTGGAAGCAATGTTGTGCCTGTTGTAGCAAAAGACAAGTCCCAGATTACTTGCTTTGAATGTGGAGTCAAGGGTCACTACTCTAACGAGTCCCCAAGAAGCTTGCAGCAGCCACCAATGTGAATGCACCCGCTCAGCAGCAACGCTGTGTTCAGCCTGGAAGGAGATTTGCCCCAGGGAACTCGCTCAACCGCAATGGCCGTTTGTTCCACATGAATGCTGAAGAAGCTTAGGAAGCACCCAATGTCGTGTTGGGTACGTTTTATGTTAACTCAGTACTTGCAAGAGTGTTGTTTGATTCTTGAGCATCACACTTGTTTGTTACAGAAGATTTTGCATGCACTAGTAAAATTCAACCAACAAAATTGAAGCATGTTATGATAGTTCAAATACCTGGTTCAACCACCAAAGCTAGAAAAATTTGCAAGGTTGTACCTATCAGAATCCATGGGATATATTTTTATGCCAATCTAATAGTACTTGGAACCAAAGGTTTGGAAGTAGTACTAGGAATGGATTGGATATCGAAACATAAAGGATTGATCGACTATGCCATGAAAGCCATAACCATGACCAGTAGCTCTGGAGTATCAGTAGAGCATGTATCTGAGACCTTGCCCCATCAGTTCAAATGCAACAAGAGTCTAGCCCAACCAACCCTAGACCAAGTCAGAGTAGTCTGTGAATACCCCGACGTATTCCCAGATGAATTGCCCGGTATGCCCCCAGATCGGGATATCAGTTCATTATTGAACTAATTCCTGGAACTGGACCTAACGAGGGTTTAACTCATCAATGCCCATTGTGATGGACTTGGGTTTTGGAGAAGGAGGGAGCGCTAGAAGCATCAATCAGCTAGCAAACAAGCACACAGGAGGACTCGAAGATTTACCCAGGTTCAGGCCTCGTAGAGGTCCCTACTCCTGCTTTTCTGCTCGTGGAATTAACAGAGAAATCAAAAATTACAATGGTGCGCAGATGCAATGTGGCGAGGGTTGTGGAAACTAGGGTTGCGTGTGTGTCCTCCTCGCCGCCCCCTCCTAGCCTTTATATAGATAGTCTAGGTCTCGGGTAGCAGGTCGAGTCGGTTACAGGTTAGGGTTTCCCTTTAAACTTTCTATTTTTAGCTTCTTCTTGTTCCGTAAGCAATCGAGAGTCCATAGGTTACTCGAGTTCTCCATTTGGGCCTTGGTGACACCATGGGCTTCCGCTGTATTCAGGCCGTATATACCAAGCTCGAGTACCTGTAGGGTATACCCATGTCAGTAGCCCCCGAGTGTCTAGTGGAATCGCAGATTCGACTGGGGGCTTTATGAAGCCTTTCAAGTGCATGAATGAGTATATTTTCGACTGCTATGTTTGTGTCATAGGGATTGTTGATGTGTGTGCCCGATTTAACCGATGTATCGGTATCAGTTAACTACCTTAGGGTAAAACAACGCAATCTACTCGAACTCGAGTCCCCGGACTCGCATTCGGAAAAGTGCTGGTGTAATTCGACTCAAGCCACGGAGGTCTTACAGGAGTAGAATTCCAGTATATGGGTGTGAGCACTCGACGCGTCCATCAAGGCGTGTTCATCGTACCTGTAGGTATGGATATATTTTTGGTAGTGCGCAACGAATGTGTTGCCAGGCTTTATTCAGGTAGTATCTTCACGCTGCAAGCGCAGCATCCGAAATTTATCATCGCGGAGATGATTCGGGTGACCCAGGAAATGCAATCTCTTTGTAGGGAAAAATTATGAGGTGGTTTCGCCATAAGCTTTGAGTGTGGATGTTATCGACACACAGTACAATGTACAAATAATCATAGGGTGCGCGACCCGTGCTCCCTATGGGAGTAGCCCCCGAGTGCCTGGTTGAGTCGAAGATTCAGGCAGGGACTAAAGAACTTTTGCGACTGCTGTCGACTTTTGTTTGCTTGTTTTAGTCGAATTTATTTCCGGCGCTCCCTATGGGAGTAACCCATGTCCATAGTCGAATCACGGATTCGAGTGATTGGGTAAGCTTTGAATGTCCATGTTCCTGCAGAAGAGAAAAAGAATAAGCCGTAGGGTGCGCGACCAGCGCTCCCTATGCGAGTAGCCCTCGAGTGCTTGGTAGAGTCGAAGACTCGATCAAGGACTAAAGTAGTCGAAGTCTTCTACTGCTCAATTTTGGATGACATCAGTGCTGACGAAATGATGATCTCAGTTGCCCGCGTGAGCGGGTTTGACGGGACGTGACGAGCGGTGGGTCCCATTTTCTGACTCTAACTTGACCGGGCATGCGTAATCTTTGTTTTAATTGCGCCTCCTCCATTAACGCGCGTAATGGGGGTAGTGGGGGACGGTTCGTGCTTCGGGTCCTCCACATGTCGATCACGATGGACGCCACGCGTCTGATAGGGTTTTTGCTGGCCGTTGGATTACATCTTCCAGGGGGTTAAGTAGCAGTGCTGCGACGGTAATTTTTCCCATCTGCTCTTTTCTCTACCTTTGCCTCTGTCGCCATTGCTGCTGTTCCTCTGCTTCCAAGAGTTCATCTTCCTCATGCACTGGACTAGCTCCACGTATTCCCTAGTTACTTCCTTCGGTTGCATCGCCACCGCAAGATGGGGAAGAAGAAAGGAGGTGCCGCGGCTGAATCCACCGTTGTGGGCACCAGCGCCATCGTCGCCGGGAAGCAGAAGGGTGCGGGCACTCGCGTCACCAATGGCGCATGGCACGCGTCCGTGATCAAGTCATTTAAGCTCTGTCTTATGTGCCAAGATGGAGTTCTGTCCCCCGCGGTCACTGACTCGCGTGTCCCAGGTGGTGAGGTAACCCCTTGTCCTCCTGCCAGTTTCCGGGTGATGTTCCTAGCGTTCATCATCCGCGGTCTCTCGCTGCCCGTGCATCCTTTCTTTAGGGGCCTTCTTTGTTTCTATGGGCTCTAGTTGCACCAGTTGTCCCCCAACTCCATCCTCCATGTAGCTTGCTACATTACACTTTGCGAGTGCTGGCTCGGAATCGAGCCACACTTTGCTCTCTTCAAACGTCTCTTTAAGCTGAAGGGCCAGTCGGCGTCTGGCTCCATAGTCTACGATGTAGGAGGCTGCGGTATCCACATCGACTCCTCCGTCACGTACTTCGACATCAAACTCATGGCGTCTGTCCAAGGGTGGAGGGACAAGTGGTTCTACATCCGTGACCAGAAGGCCGACAGAGACCACTTTGGACTCGCGCCTTTCGATCCCGCCACGCCGTGCAAGAGGAGGCGCTCCTGGAAGAACGTAGTGATGCCCGGCGAGTCCACGGAGACAGATGTGATGTACGAGCGCGTCTGCAACCTCGAGAGTCGCATGGGTAAAGAAGAGGGAGGATGCGCCCTTATTCGCAGGTGGTTGCACTGTCCCGTCCAGCCCCTGCAGGCCAGAGTCCACCCTATGTTCCAATGGGCTGGCGCGGACGGTGTCACTCGCGTATCTGCCGATGGCATTTCCGCGAGTGAAGTAGATAAGAGGGTGCGACTGCTCACCAAGTACACCACCAAGGATGTGCTCCCTAGTGAACCAGTCGTACCTCCATTCGATGCTACTAATTCTCCTCCGGAGGTACGGTTGTGCTACGAAGTAGCTTTGTTTGTCGGATGCTTCTTTTTCCTTGACTTGTGCTGACTTGTTTCCCGTATGCAGGATTGGAGGGTGTCACCCTGTATGCCCCCTCTTAATGAGGGGTTTATTCCTCGTGAAGCCTTGGAAGAGGACGAGTCGGAGTCGACCGTCCCATCTGATGTGGAGGAGGAAGCCCCTGAGTCGAGCAATCCGGACACTCGCAAGCGTTCGCAGCGAGGATTCGGATGCATCATCTCCTTTGATCCGGAAGGCGCAGCTATTGGTGCAGAGTCGCCGATACCTGCCGTTCATGTGAGTGTTCTGGTGCCATCTTCCCGCAAGAAGATGCGGCTGCCGAAGGAGTCGTTGTCGGAGTCGAGGGAGCAAACCTTCGATTTTGACAAGTTTGATTGGTAAGTATACGAGTCTTCTTTTTGGTTCTTCTTTGGAGTTGCATTCTCCTGATGTTGGTTTTGTTCTGCAGTCAGCCGGCGTCGTCATCTTCTAGCGACGTCCAATTTTTTAAAGAATCTAGAGTCGTGACCTCCAAGGCCAAGGAAGCGGTTGAGCGGACTCCTTCTCCTCCATTGGCGGCCCACTCCTGGCACAATTCATCAAGTTCTCCACACGATGTGGAGCATCAGATGGTTGTCCGGACGAGTGCGCGGCAATCAACTTCCTGGAGGATCACGTATGTGTAATATTGCTTCGTCTAATTTTTGCAGTCGAATGTGTCATCCCTATCATCTCCTGATCCTTTGTTGTTTCTTCTGTCGCAGCTTATTGTGAAGGAAGCTGCTCGCTTGGCGGAGCAAGTGCTTGCGATGGGTCGCCAGCATGCAATGCTCGATGATGACCCACAAGTATAGGGGGTGTATCGCAGTATTTTCGATAAGTAAGAGTGTCAAACCCAATGAGGAGCAGAAGGTGCTGGCTAGTGGTATGAATCAGGAATTCTCTGCAAATACTTAGAAAATGGATTTTTAGGGGTTTTTGATAAAGCAAGTAAACGAAGTACGAGTAAACAAAAGACAATAAGCATAAATGCAGCAAGTGGCCCAATCCTTTATGCAGTAAAGGACAAGCCAGTTGTATTACTTAAGATGACCAAACATTCTCGAGGACACATGGGAAGACTGTCAAGTGCTTTCGCTTCATATAGTTGATTAATCTTCTTTTGCTTGCTAAGTGTTGTGTGGGCTAACCTGTACTATTGTACCGACCTTCCTAGGACTAATACATACTTGTGATTATACCCCTTGCAAACATCCGTAAGTACAAGAAAGTAATTAAGGTAGAAACCTAACCACGGCTTTAAACTCTAAGACCCTTACGTCCCTTGTGCAATGGTTTCCAAACGGGGGTTCAGGTTTCTGTCACTCCGGCAACCCCTACGATTAGTAGCCAAATACACAATGCATTCCCCTAGGACCATATAGGTGAAGTTTCATGTAGTCGACGTTCACATGACACCACTAGAAGAACTACACCACAACTTAAATATCAAACTATTGAAGCTTTCTCAACACAACTCCACTACTAACAACATGACTTCTCCCATGTCCTCAAGAACAAAACGAACTACTCACAAGACATCATATGGATCATGATCAGAGATGGAATAATGATGTATAACAATCTAAACATAAACAATAATTCAATGGTTCACTCAATAGCATCAACTACAAAGAGTAATCAACGCCGGGAAAGTTTCCCCTAAGAACTACGCAAGATTCAACCCAATTGTTACAGCAATATGGAGATGGTGACGAGGGTGCTGATGGTGATAATGTTGGTGATGATGATGATGTTCCCGATGAAGTCCAGCTTGATGGTGGTGTTGATGGAGACGATCTCCCCTCTCCGGGAAGGAAATCCCCCGGCAGAATTCTGTCTGCCGGAGATCTTTCTATCTCGGTGTTTTCCGCCCCGCAGAGGCGGCGGAATCTTTCTGTGGTCGCTCTCCAAGTATTAGGGTTTCGGGAGGATTATATACGCCAAAGGGGAGAGCCAGAGGTGGGCCAGGGCGGCCACACCACCTGGTGGCGCGGCCTAGGCTGGACCGCGCCAGGGGGTGGTGTGGGCCCCCTGTGGCCCATCTCCACTCCCTCTTCTGGCAGCCTTCATCTTGTGGAAAAATAGGATTTTCCGTATATTTTCCTGGATTTTCTATTCTTCGTGAATTTTGCCTCCAAACAGCACCTTTTCCATCAGAATCCTGACTATAGCGGTCCATGCTCCAAAAGTCATCAACCATGCAAAAACAAATGAAATAACATAAGTATCATCTCTTAATATGAAATATATCAATGAATAAAAGTGAATTATGACATAGAATAGTGATGCAAAATGGACGTATCAACTCCCCCCAAGCTTAGACTTCGCTTGTCCCCAAGCGAAACTGAGCTCAATAAACATGACCTCGGGTTTATGGAGTGAAGAGTCGATAAAAGAATACGGACAAGAAGCATCACATTCATCAATACATAGATCATAATAGAAGACAACTCACTATTATATAACTTAACTTGCAATAAGTAAAGGAAACACAATAAAGATACATAAAGTAAATCATAATTGGTAATGGCAAACTTAGCTCTTGGTCGAAGAATAGTTGATAATTTGCTGGAGTTCACAAATAACTGGTTTTCAATGATAGCTTTCAAAGTAGTAATCACCAAGATAAGAGCAATGTGCAAAACAAGGAACATAAGAAACATGGTTGAATAAATCATCATATGCATGAATGAAACACAACAACTCAAAATACTTGCCGAGATAGAAGGGAATAGGTTTACTGACTCAACTAAAAAGTAAAAGAAAGGCCCTTCGCAGAGGGAAGCAGGGATTTCAAGTTTCATAAAGAGCTTCCAAAAATTATGGTACTTATTAGCTTTCAGCTCTCAATGCCCCTATCATAGGCATCTTTAGGTGATTAAGGTTAAAGTGACGCAACTAAGAGGATATGCTTGACAAGTTATAAGTTGAAATCTCATGCCCCTTACTTACGAGTACCGAACCTCATGCTACTCAACTTCAGTCACAAGTAAGCTCTTGTCATTGTAAATACATATGTATCATAGAGAACTGCCAACGGGGTACCCCTTTCACATGACACAGGAGCTATCCCATAATCAAAATGACAAGGCAAGCAGATAATGAGCATCTCAGTGATCTTTTTATTTGCTATTTGCATAGGTTGTTATTGAGGATGCTTCATAGAATGCTCACTATAGTTATGCTTCAAGTTTCCACCATGATTAGGCATGGCTTAGGCTAGCGGCCCAGGCGTTTCTCTAACACACATATAAACTCCATGATCTTACAAGTTCCCCTTTTATTTCACACCGCCGCGATCCATAGGCAAAAGAATCATGATATCAGCTAGGTACAAAGTACCATGGTAGTGTTGAAAGCGTTCCCCATGATACATGGTTCTGCTAACTTCAACTCATAAAGCGCAAGCATATACGCAACAAAGTAGGACCCAATGGTTCAAGTTTATTAAGTACAAGAAAATAAAGTGTGCCATCAAGTTAGTGAGAGCTTTAATCACTAATTTTCACATAACAAGTTTAATTTGGAAGGTAGATAAAAACATGAATTTACTTGGAATAGCAATAATGCTAATAGGTAGGTATGGTGGACACAGATGGCATGGGTTTTGGTTTAGGGAAGTGGATGCACGAGAAGTACTCCCTCTCAGTACAGGTTTTTGGCTAGCAAGGCTAGGTAGCAGGTATAAGAGTTGAAGGAAACAAACAAACATACAAGTGATAAAAACAAACATGCAATCTCCTTGGAAGCACAAAAGATCTTAACTAGAGAATACTAAACTTATGAGGAAATCAAGAAAGAAATATGATGAAATTATTTTTCTTTAGAGTACTTTTATCTTTTCACTCAACTCTCAAAAAAATAGTGTTGCTATTGACCGAGCCAGGTTTGCCAAAACCAACTAAATTAACTCAATGATCCCAAAGTGATACCAATACTAACAACAAGATCAATCATATAACCATGAATTGAAAACTAATATAAGATATGCAAAAGAGTAAATGGTAGAACTTCTCATTAATATTCCATAACGGCAACTCACACCAAGGGATACATATCTAACGAGAGAGGGGACACTGCCATAATGCAAACCATCCTACATAATAACTTCTCTATTCATGATATGACTCTACTAAAAGGGTAAAAAGATAGAAGATAGTGATGTGATACCGCGACACTCCCCCAAGCTTGGAACAAACCAAGGGGATGCCAAACCTAATGACGAATTACTCCTTCGGTGGTGGTGGTATCCTCTAAATGAGCTCTTTGATCAGTTTCCCCAAGTCCTCAATCTCGAAGGTGAGAGTACGAATCAACTCCGAGTTGTGCTCGATGCGGTGCATGATCATGTCAGATTGTGGATCCCAGCTCTTGTGATTCTTTTTCCACTCTTCCTTCTTGGAGTCTTCTTTCCCTGCATGGCTAGAACGAGGCAAATCCCAATTGGAGGGTAATTGCTCCTTGGGCATATTCTGGTGCTGATGATTATTGAAAAGATTCTTGGTGCGTGGAGGAAGTGACTGTGGAGCTAAACAGTGACGCGAAGTTCTCCCTCCAGTTGACATCTATGTAGTCCTCCTGACCCTGACAGATCTTGCCAACACTCCAATGCTTGCAATGGTAGTGCCGATGTGCGGATGTTGGCCTTGCATTGTCTCCTGTTCACCTTCACTCTTGATCTCCTTCTCCTACTCGGGGTCTTGGAGATCTTCCTCCATAGGCTCCTTTCCTTTATCCTTGGCGGACACCACTGTGCTTCGAAGCTTCAAAGATAGTTCCTAGCAGAAACAGATCGAAACAAAAACACGATATGTGAACCTCGGGGGATTCGGGGGATTATATATTACGAAGTTTCACAATAAAAGGAAGGTATTGGGAGAAAACGGGTCGGAGACGGAGTCCGAAGTGGCCACACCACCTGGTGGCGCGGCCAGGGGTGGGCCCGTGCCACAGGGTGGTGTCAGCCACCCTGGCTCCGTTTCCGTCCCTTTTTCGCTTCATAACTTTCTTTACTGGCTAAAAACTACAAAAATATAGCTAGATAGTATTTTCGTGGAACTTTTCTTACCGAAACTGTTACCTATTTGGAAATAGACTCTGCAGGTCTCTGAATTTGGTATTTAGTAGATTCTTCCAAAGTCACTACTTGAATGATATCAATATCTTCATCTTCATACAATTAATACTTGAGTCATAAAACCTTTCACTTCCTCATTACACCATTTTCTCCACTACCTGCAAATTTCTTTCACACAAAACTTCACACAATTCTCAGTAGCAACATTAGTTATAAGTGAAGTGATAAAACCTTTTGAGTTCAACTTCAACAAAAAACCATCAAAACATAAGCTACTATAGCAACTCATTCCGAAAAACCCAAAAAGAATCCAAAAAGGAAATCGATTAAAGAAGCAAATGCAAGAATGGCAAAGTCTGTCAAAACAGACCAGCAGGTAAAGATCATTTTTTTCGAGAATCTTCTGTTGCTCAAATCAAAAAGTGCAAAACTAACAAAAGTTAAATAACAACCTGGGGCAGAAGCACAAAAAATTACAGCTCAATCCGACATACAGATTTTTACGGTGAAGCACAAAAATCTGTTTCGGGACAACAACTTTCCCAAATATTACTTCTCTCTCATTAGAGGTTGATCTTGACACAAAAACCAAACAAAAAGGATAAGGAGCAGTTATTATCGAAGTAATAACTTCCAAGACTCAAAGAAAAAACAAACTAAAAACACAAATAAATTGGGTTGTCTCCCAAAAAGCTCTTTCTTTATAGCCATTAAGATGGGCATGATAATTTTGAAGATGCTCACATAAGAATATGAATTGAAGTGAAAGAGAGCATTAAGAAGCAAAAAATACACACATTTAAGTCTAACGCACTTCCTATGCAAGGGAATTTTGTAAACAAACAAGTTTTTGAAACCAGAGGCTACTAGCATAGGAAGGTAAAAGAAGCGCAACATAAAAACTTTCAGCATAAAACGTGGAAACTTGATATTATTGAGATACATAAGAAAAATTTTCCCTCTCTCATAGCAACTTTCAGTGTCATGCATAAACTTAACAATATAACTATCACAAGGGCCATCGTAACAATGATCACTTATCCTAATAGAAAACACAGGAATACTAGCTCTCATAACACTACTTATGAAACAATATTAGAGGTATCCTTACAAAGGATAGTGTGTCCCTCTTCTACATATTTAGAAACAAAGTCTTTCACATTTTCTATAATAGGTTCATCAACCATTTGTTTATCAAGTTCAACAGCTTTATTTGTACTTTAATTAAACATACTAGCTATCATAGAATGTTCCTTTATCTTAACTGGGAAAGGCATTTTCTCAATGTAAGGTTTAGGTAAGACATGATTAGCAGTATAAACTTCAGTGTTTCTTGTAGGAACACTCTTAGCAATATCTTTATAAGGTTCATGATACTTATTCCGTTTCTTTTTAGGCACTTCAATGTAGGAAGCAAAAGCCTTAAAATAAGAAGCAATAGCTTGAGAGTCTAGACCATAAGCATTTTTAATGTTTTGAAAGTTATCAGTTCCCATAAAAGATTCAATGCAATCATAATCATAATTTATACCTGACTTTCTACCTTTGTCATTCTCCCAAGCTTCAGCATTAACTTGAATACGGTCCAGAAGATCCCATTTAGCTTCTTCTTCCATGCGAGTGAATGTTCCAGCACAAGAAGTATCCAATAAATCCTTATCATGTAGAGGGAGCCTTGCATAAAAGTTATTCATAATAATATTGTTGGGGAGCTCATGAATGGGACATTTGAGCATTAGTAACTTCAATCTCCCCCAAGCTTGAGTTGTACTCTCTCCATCAAGAGGCCAAAAGTTGTATATTTAATTCCGATCTTTATGAATCTCACTAGGAGCATAAAACTTTGAATAAAAGAGAGGCACTATTTCCTCCCATTCAAGAGCTTGACCATTCTTCAGCAGCTTATACCATTCCCCAGCTCTTCCTTTTAGTGATAATGAGAATAACTTCTTCTTAACTTGA
This sequence comes from Avena eriantha, assembly GCA_910589775.1. Classification (NCBI taxonomy): domain Eukaryota; kingdom Viridiplantae; phylum Streptophyta; class Magnoliopsida; order Poales; family Poaceae; genus Avena; species Avena eriantha. Next base: position 310,306,922 of record OU342744.1, on the reverse strand, counting down.
TATGTAGTAATACCTGCACACTTGAACAACCCGCATAATTCATGTATAAAGAGCAAATGATCACCGGGATGAACAGTTCCATCCCCAACATAGTAGTTATCCATAACACGATCAATAATTCTTGTAGGTATTTTAAAAGCATCATTCTCAGTAGGTGGTGGTTCGTCTACTACCCTAGCAGTGATAGTAGCTTTACCAAATAAGAAACTCAGCAAATTATCCAGAATGAAAATAAAGCAACTAATAGAAGTAAACAATACTCATAGTAGAAGTTTCCTCCTCGGCAATAGTGCCAGAAAATAGTCTTGATGACCCACAAGTATAGGGGGTGTATCGCAGTATTTTCGATAAGTAAGAGTGTCGAACCCAACGAGGAGTAGAAGGTGCTGGCTAGTGGTATGGATCAGGAATTCTCTGCAAATACTTAGCAAACGGATTTTTAGGGGTTTTCGATAAAGCAAGTAAATGAAGTACGAGTAAACAGAAGACAAAATAAGAATAATGCAGCAAGTGGCCCAATCCTTTATGCAGCAAAGGACATGCCAGTTGTATTACTTAAGATGACCAAACGTTCTCGAGGACACATGGGAAGACTGTCAAGTGCTTTTGCTTCATATAGTTGATTAATCTTCTTTAGCTTGCTAAGTGTTGTGTGGGTGAACCTGTGCTAATGTACCGACCTTCCTAGGACTAATACATACTTGTAATTATACCCCTTGCAAACATCCGTAAGTAAAAGAAAGTAATTAAGGTAGAAACATAACCACAGCTTTAAACTCTAAGACCCTTACGTCCCTTGTGCAATGGTTTCCTAACGGGGGTTTAGGTTTCTATCACTCCGGCAACCCCAACGATTTAGTAGCCAAATACACAATGCATTCCCCTAGGCCCATATAGTTGAAGTGTCATGTAGTCGACATTCACATGACACCACTAGAAGAAGTACACCACAACTTAAATATCAAACTATTGAATATTTCTCAACACAACTCCACTACTAACAACATGAGTTCTCCCATGTCCTCAAGAACAAAACGAACCACTCACAAGACATCATATGAATCATGATCAGAGATGGAATAATGATGTATAAAAATCTGAACATAAACAATAATTCAATGGTTCACTCAATAGCATCAACTACAAAGAGTAGTCAACACCGGGAAAGTTTCCCCTAAGAACTATGCAAGATTCAACCCAATTGTTACAGCAATATGGAGATGGTGATGAGGGTGCTGGTGGTGATGATGGTGGTGGTGATGATGATGATGATGATTATGATCCCGATGAAGTCCAGCTTGATGGTGGTGTTGATGGCGACGATCTCCCCTCTCCGGGAAGGAATTCTCCTGGCAGAATTCTGTCTGCTGGAGATATCTTTCTCACTCATTGTTTTCTGCCCCGCAGAGGCGGCAAAATCTTTCTGTGGTCGCTCCCTGAGTATTAGGGTTTCGGGAGGATTATATACGCCAGAGGGGAGAGCCAGAGGTGGGCCAGGGCGGCCACACCACCTGGTGGCGCGGCCTAGGCTGGCCCGTGCTAGGGGTGGTGTGGGCCCCCTGTGGCCCATCTCCACTCCCTCTTCTGGCAGCCTTTGTCTTCTAGAAAAATAGGATTTTCTGATCTTCGCGAATTTTGCCTCCAAACAGCACCTTTTCCGTCAGAATCCTGACTGCAGTGGTCCATTCTCCAAAAGTCATCAACAATGCAAAAACAGATGAAATAACATAAGTATCATCTCTTAATATGAAATATATCAATGAATAACAGTGAATTATGACATAGAATAGTGATGCAAAATGGACGTATCACTGGACAATCTCCATCGCGTGGTTGAAAGTGAGTGTTTTTTTGCTTCTTCTTTTTCATCCTTGTGATATATTCGACTGATGGTCTATCTTTGTTTGTTTCACAGCTAAGCATAATGCACTCCTTCGCAACGACGCTTCCCTCGAAAAGGCGCTCACCGCGGTGGTGAAAAGCCGCGATGAGGCAATCGCAGCACATGACGAATCGCGGAAACGCGAAGAGGATTTGCGCGCCTCCATCGTAGCCAGGGAGAAGTTGTTCGAAGAACAGCTTTTCTCGATTGCCAAGGCCCTCTCAGGTATTCCCATGGGTAAAGAAGAGGGAGGATGTGCCCTTATTCGCATGTGGTTGCACCGTCGCGTCCAGCCCCTACAGGCCAGAGTCCACCCTATGTTCCAATGGGCTGGTGCAGACGATGTCACTCGCGTATCTGCCGATGGCATTTCCGCGAGTGAAGTAGATGTTCTCCCTAGTGAACCAGTCGTACCTCCATTCAATGCTACTAATTCTCCTCTGGATGTACGGTTGTGCTATGAAGTAGCTTTGTTTGTCGGATGCTTCTTTTTCCTTGACTTGTGCTAACTTGTTTCCTGTATGCAGGATTGGAGGGTGTCACCCTATATGCCCCCTCTTCTTGAGGGGGTTATTCCTCGTGAAGCCTTGGAAGATGACGAGTCAGAGTCGGCCGTCCCATCTGATGTGGAGGAGGAAGCCCCCGAGTCGACAGTCCGGACACTCGCAAGCGTTCGTAGCAAGGATTCGGATGCATCGTCTCCTTCGGCTCCGGAAGGTGCAGCTCTTGGTGCAGAGTCGCTGATACCTGCCGTTCCTGTGAGTGATGTTGCGTCATCTTCCTGCAAGAAGATGCGGCTGCCGAAGGAGTCGTCGTTGGAGTCGGGGGACCAAATCTTTGATTTTGACAAGTTTGATTGGTAAGTATACAAGTCTTCTTTTTGGTTCTTCTTTGGAGTTGCATTCTCCTGATGTTGGTTTTGTTCTGCAGTCAGCCGGCGTCGTCATCTTCTGGCGACATCCAATTTTTGAAAGAATCTGGAGTCGCGACCTCCAAGGCCAAGAAAGCGGCTGAGCGGACTCCTTCTCCTCCATTGGCGTCCCACTCCGGGCACAATTCATCAAGTTCGCCACACGATGTGGAGCATCAGATGGTTGTCCGGACGACTGCACGCCAATCAACTTCGGAGTCACTAGAGGATCACATATGTGTAATGTTGCTTCGTCTGATTTTTGCAGTCGGATGTATGATCCCTATCATCTGCTGAACCTTTGTTGTTTCTTCTGTCGCAGCTTATTGTGAAGGAAGCTGCTCGCTTGGCAGAGCAGGTGCTTGTGATGGGTCACCAGCATGCAATGCCAGACAATCGCCACTGCGTGCTTGAAAGTGAGTGTCTTTTTGCTTCTTCTTTTTCATCCTTGTGATATATTCGACTGATGGTCTATATTTGTTTGTTTCACAGCTGAGCATAATGCACTCCTTCGCGACGTCGCTTCCCTCGAAAAGGCGCTCGCCGTGGCAGTGAAAAGTCGCGATGAGGCAATCGCAGCACATGACGAATCGCGGAAACGCGATGAGGATTTGCGCGCCTCCATCTTAGCCAGGGAGAAGTTGTTGGAAGAATAGCTTTTCTCGATTGCCAAGGCCCTCTCAGGTATTCCCTCGTCTGGATTTTCATCATGTCCCTTCTTTCGAATTTGTTTTTGTGCTGACTTTTGTGCCAATGCTTGATTCTTGTGTAGATGCCAGCGGTCTGAGCTTCGATGCCCAGGCACTCTGTCGTGATGATGCCTTGGCAGGTGCCATCTCGGCAGTCGAAGATCAAAGTGCTGCCATTCAGGGGACGCTCACCAAGGCCAAGGGCGTGCTCAATCGCCTCCGTGAGGAGCTGGCGCCCAAGGCTGAGTTCATCGAAAATGTAGATGATCTGGTGGAGTCCCTTGCTGGAGGTATTCCTGCAGGCTTCAAGAACTCACTCCGTGCGGCTGGCGCTTCGATGTCACTCATGATGGTTCAAGCCCATGGAGTCGAGGTTGATCCTGCTGCGGTCTCCAAGGCAATGCCTGTCAGCGCGGATGGCAAACAGGTAGTCTTTGCTCCTTTCGCAGCTGTCTGTGGCAAGTACGGGCCGCAGCTAATCAACACAGTTGTGAAGTACTCTAAGGAACTACAGCGAGCCAAGAAGGCGGCGAAGGCTGCGGCGTCAGGGGCCGGCGGGAAGTCTGTGGCATCTGATACTGCCACACTCGATGAGGCCCCCAAAACAGAAGTCTAAGTCGAAGAAGCTAGTTGCCCCTCAGTAGTCATGTCTGTAATAGTTAAATAGCATGTCTCTTTTGTCTGGAACACGGCTTTGGCGAGTGTATCTATTGATACTTCATTATGCTTGAATGCACTCGAGTCTTTTGTCCATGTATCGCCTTAGTCTTCTAATTATCTCTTGCTTGGCTTGTGATAGGGAACATCGAGTGGTCCTTCGAGTGAACCTCGGAATATGCCATCCACTGATGATACTTTTGCGCAGTCGCGCTCAAGGGTGGATGAGCTGTTTCTGCTCTCGCGACTCTGTGACCGCGTGAAGAAATTGGAGCGTGAACTACCTGTGCTCCGTGGTAATGCGGATGTATGGAAGTCGAGGGCGGAGAAGGCCATCGCCTGAGAGCAATATCTGCTAGGGGAGGTGCCGCAGCTGGGCAACCAATTCAAGTGTTAGCTTTCTTCTTCCTTACCTTTTCTTGTAGTCACTCGCAGTAGATCGTTGTCTTCATACTTTTGCCTTTGCTTGGTATAGTTGTCAGTGCACGCCATCCGCAAGATGGGAAGGACAGGATTGCCATTCGCATGAATGATCTGACCCAAGAGCAGCTTTAGGCGAGTCTGTACTTCTAGGTGGATCATGATCGTGCAATCGCACTTGCGACCCTGCAGGATCGTGCTTCGCGAGTGCTTCACTTCCTGAAGAAGTCGTAGTCGTGCTTGAGGAATATTTATCAAACGATGTTCCCGCTGGACGTCGTTCCATCGAGCCTGCTGGCCCTTCTTGCCAAATTTCAAGACTTGAGTGCAGTCCGCGAGTGTGTACGGCAACAGTTAGTGGCTGGTGCCAAGGCTGCTCTGTCGTTGGTGTGACTCCACGGGCCTGATGTGGATATTGCAGCAGTTGCTGCCGGACAACCAGCGGTGCCAGCAGGTTTGACCTGGAACATGGTTCCTCACTACCAGGCGGTGGATCGCCCAGTGGAGGAAATCGTCGACTTCTTCGAGGAGCAGACAAACGTTCCTTTGTTGCAACAGTAGTTTAGTCTGTATCCTGCACATAGTTTCACGAGTGTTGTAAAGTTCATATATATATATATATGTTGTGTATAATTGATTGATATTGATGTACGTAAAGAGCTTGTTAGCGTATATGTTTTGCGAGTGCGTTGCACTATGCGATTCCTTTTCGTTAGCCTGACTTGTGTTTATCTTAGCACCTTGCCAACCTATCAGGTGCGTTGAAATTGGGTTGGTGTTTGTCAAGGGTTCGATTAGTGCGTCAGCTACTCAGGATATCGCATTGGTTCGTAGAACAGATGTGTATAGGGTGCACAGCCCCCGAGTGGATAATTTGCAAAAAGTAAAAGAACACTGAGTTTTGGGGCACCTAGCTTTATTTATTCGCAGCATAGTACGGGGTACAATTTGTGGCTAAGTAGCCTTGGCTGAGTAGGCTTATTTGCAATGTAAAAAATAAAACACGACTAAGGGTAGAAGCGCCACAGCTGCGCAATGTTCCAGGGGTTGGAGTACGCGACTCCTGTCTCAAAATCTTTAAGGCGATAGGCGCCACCTGGGATTACTTCTATAATCACGTATAGTCCCTCCCAGGGGGACTCGAGCTTGAGATGCCCTTGTTGTTTCAGTCGCAGGACCAGGTCTCCTTCGACGAAGGACCTGGGGCGTAGCCTTCTGCTGTGGTAGTTGCGCATGTTCTGCTGGTAGATCATTGATGTTTCCGTGGCGATTTCCTGTGCCTCGTCAAGGAGGTCGACGGAGTCTTCTAGTGCAAGAGTTGATTCCTGCTCGCTGTAAGCAACCACTCGCGATGCTTTGGATCGTACCTTTGCGGGTAGCACCGCTTTAGCACCGTGCATCATGAAGAACGAGGTGTACCCCGTGGCACTGTTTGGAGTTGTGCGCAGGCTCCAGAGTACCGATTGCAGCTCGTCTGGCCGGCAGCCTGCGGCTTGATCGAGTGGCCTGAGGAGTCGCTTCTTGATGCCGCCGTAGACAATCCCGTTGGCTTTTTCGACCTGACCGTTGGTCTGTGGATGTGCTACGGAGGCATAGCTGACGTTGATTCCCAGATTCTCGCAGAATTCTTGGAACTCCTTGGACATGAAGTTCGTCCCGTTGTCCATGATGATGTTGTGTGGTACTCTGAAGCGATAGACGATGGACTCGAAGAACTTGACTGCGTTGTATCCCGACTGGTTAGTCACTGGCATGGCCTCTATCCACTTGCTAAATTTGTCGACTGCGACCAAGAGGTAGACGTAGCCTCCTCGTGAGGACTTTGGGAGCTCGCCGACCGTGTCGAGTCCCCATTGCGCGAAGGTCCAGGCCAATGGAATTGGCCGGAGCTCCGCGCCAGGTGCGTGTGGCTTGTCCATGAACCGCTAGCAAACATTGCATTTTTGGACGATGTCCTTCGCGTCACGCATGGCCGTAGGCCAGTAGAATCCAACTCGTAGAGCTTTGGCGACAAGGGCGCGACTACCGGCGTGGTGCCCGCAGGTCCCCTCATGGATGTCAAGGAGAACAGCTCTTCCATCGGCGTTGGAGACGCATCGTTGGAGTACTCCTGTGATGTTGCGCTTGTATAGTTTGTCGTTGATAAAAGCGAATGCCTTGGATCACCGTGCAATGTGTCGTGTGTCTGTCGGATCGTCTGGTAGCCTCTTGCTGAGAAGGTATGTGATGTACGGTTGTGTCCAAGATGGCTTGATCATCATGACATTCATTGGTCCTTCGAGTCCTGTGTCAAGCTCCATGTCGTCGAGTGCCATTGGATCATTGGGCGGCGCAGCCCCCGGGTCTGTTGTTGCGCTTGTTTTCTTCTCTATGGCCTTTGGCTTGATGGAGCGTTCGCAAATGCGCTCGAGAAATACCCTAGGTGGTATGGGGGCGCAGGTAGAGCCAATGTTGGCGAGTGTGTCTGCCTCTTCACTGCTTTCGCGTCCTATGTGCCGCAACTCGCAACCATTAAAGTCCCCTTCGAGTGTGTCGTAGAGGTCGCGGTAGGCGATCATATTGTTGTTTAGTGCGTCGCACTCGTGCATTGTCTTTGTTGATGACCAGCTTGGAGTCGTTGTATATTATGAGCCTCTTGGCGCCGCAGGCTTTTGCCATCCTCATCCCGTGTAGCAGGGCCTCGTATTCAGCTTCATTGTTGGACGCGGTGAACTGCATTCGCAAAATATATTTCAGCTTGTCTCCTTGGGGCGATGTCAGTATGACACCTGCATCGGCTTGATCTTTTCGATTGGATCCGTCGAAGTGCATTGTCCAGAGGTAGGACATATCTGGTTTTTCAGGGAGTTGGTTCTCCATCCAGTGCACGAGGAAGTCAGGGAGAACTTGCAACTTGATTGCATCACGTTTTTCATATGTAATGTCTCGTGGAGACAGTTTGATCCCCCAAAGCGCGACTCGTCCGGTGGTGTCAGGATTGTTGAGGATATGCCCAAGCGGGGCGTCGTTGACTACCACGATTGGGTGTTCCTGTAAGTAGTAGCGCAGTCGCTAGGCTGTCATGAAGACGCCGTACGCCAGTTTCTGGTAGTGCGGGTACCACTGCTTCATTGGCGTGAGTACCTCGCTGAGGTAGTAGACTGGGCGCTGTACCCCGTGGATCTTATTTTTCTCGGCTCGTTCTACCACGAGCACCGTGCTGACCACCTGGTTGGTGGTGAAGATGTATAGCAACAGTGGTTCCCTTTTGCATGGGGTCACTAGTACTAGTGAGGTGGACAATAGGCGCTTGAGGTCTTCGAATGCTTCCTGTGCCTCGTTGGTCCACTTGAACTTATCAGCTTTACGGAGAAGTTGGTAGAAGGGTCGTGCCTTTTCACCCATTCGGCTGATGAATTGACTGAGCACCGCGATTTGCCCAGCCAGCTACTGGATACCTCTTATGTTCTTCAGCCTCTCCATGGATAGTATGGCTTTTATTTTCTTTGGGTTCGGCTCGATCCCTCTCACGGAGATGAGATACCTGAGTAGTTGTCCGGATTGAGCTTGATCTGGTAGCGGTCGAGGTTGGTGAAGGTTTCGCGTAAATCGTTGATTAGTGAAGCTTCCTCTTTGGTCTTGATTACGATGTCGCCAACATAGACTTGGATGTTGCGACCAAGTTGGTTCTTGAGGCAAGCCTGCATGCACCGCTGATAGGTGGCTCCTACGTTTTTTCGCCCGAAGGGCATTGTGTTATAGCAGAACACACCAAAAGGTGTTGTAAACGCCGTTTTCTCTTGATCCTCCTCCTTCATTCGAATCTGATTGTAGCCTGAGTAGGCGTCGAGGAAGCAGAGGCGCTCACATCCCGCGGTGGAGTCGATGATCTGGTCGATTCATGGCAGCGGGAAGTGGTCCTTCGGGCGGTGCTTATTCAGAGAGGTGAAATGCACGCACATCCATAGGATATCCGTGTCCTTTTTGGTACTAGCACCGTGTTGGCGAGCCAAGTACTTTCCTTGATGTCGCGTATGAATTTGGCGTCGAGGAGTCTGTTGATCTCCATTCCAACTGCTTTTGCTCTTGGCTCAGATAGTCGCCAAATTGTTTGTTTGACTGGCCTTGCATCTGGGTTGACATTGAGTGCGTGCTCGGCGAATTCCCTGGGAACTCCTAGCATGTCCGCTGGACACCAGGCGAAGATTTCCCAGTGCTCACAGAGGAATTCGACGAGCGCGAGTTCCTATGCGGGACTCAAGTTGTTGGCGATGAGGGCCGTCTTGGCGGGATCCGATGGGTGGACCTGAACTCTCTTTGTGTGCATCGATGAGTCGAAGGACAGGTCGGGTGAACTTGGCTGGCTCAGGGGAGGAAGACTGTTGTCTATCGACTCCTTCAATCTTGCGAGTTCCTCCTGCGTGCCGAAAGACTAGGAAATTCTGTTGAACTCCCTGTCGCAACTATCGGACCTCTCGAAGCTCCCGTTGATTGTGATGACGCCGTTAGGGCCTGGCATTTTCATCTGTAGATAGGCGTAGTGTGGCACTACCATGAACCTAGAGAACGCGACACGTCCGAGGATGTAGTGGTATTGTGAGGGCCAGTCGACGACTTCCAAGTCGATACGCTCGCGTCGAAAGTTTTTCGGCGTGCCGAAGATGACGTCGAGGTTGATTTTTCCAAGGGGATATACGCCCTTGCCTGGGACGATGTCGTGGAATGTTGTGTCCGAGGCCTCTAGGCAGGTTAGAGGGATCATCATTGCTCGTAAGGTACTCACGAACATAAGGTTGATGCCGCTTCCGTCGTCCATAAAGACGTGGGTCATGTAGAAGCCTCCAATTTGTGCCTCGAGTACGAGGGGACAATGGCCTAGACGAGGTACTTGGCGCGGATGGTCGCGCTTGTCGAAGGTGATGCAGGAGTCGCTTCCACTGAGGTACTCAGTGGTGGATGGTGGCGAGTTTGTTACCAAATTCACTTGGCGAGTGATGGCCTTTTGCACCCGATTAGAGGGGCGGCCCTTTTGGATCATCATGGTACCCATGGCTCGTGGGTACGGCTCGCCTCCGTGGTGCTGGTCCGGTGCAGCTGCGTTTGGTGGTGGTCCGGGTGGTGGTGGAGGAGCTCCATGTGCCACAGCGCCCGGGGCGGCTCCGTAGCCCCTGTTGACTGCGTCGCGATTCCTCCGAGCCAGACCCTCATAAAGTTTGAGGAACTCGCGGCAGTCTTTGAGGAGGTGGCTGGATTTCTTTTTGTCATCATGCTTGTCGATGTAGAAGTGCACCGTGCATGGCCCGGACAGCTTATCCTCAATGGATATTGCGGGTGCCTCGTCGCGAGTGCGGCCCTGCCATACTTGCGTGGTTTTCCCAGAGTCACGATGTCCACCGCTACGGTAGCCGCTGGTGCGGCTGTCATCATGTCTGTCGGCGTAGCCGGCTGCGACCATGTTGACGTCGTCGCGGGCATCGTAGATACGCATTCAACGTTTGCTTCGGCGATCGCGTCTATGCTTGATTTCTGCTTCATCGTCGGAGTGAACGTGATTTTTCACCGAATCTTCTCCATCTGTCCACCGATTCGCGATTTCCATCAGGTGGTCAATGGTTTTGGGCTTCGAGCGGCCCAGCTCCTCCCTGAGCTCTATGCGGTGAACGCCGCCGTTGAATGCGTCGATTGCACGATCCTCCGAGATATTTTCTGCAGAGTTCTTGATGATGGACCACCTCTGGATGTATAAGCGTAGCGATTCACTCGACCTTGGCTGGCAGCACCTTAGCTCTTCGATTGACGCGGGCCTTTTGTAGGTGCCTTTGAAGTTGCGCACAAAGTTGTAGACCAGTTCTTCCCAACTACGAATGGATCCGCTTGGGAGGTTGTTGAGCCATGCCCGGGCGGCGCCCTGTAGCTGTAGCTGTAGGCATTGCATGGCCATGCTTTGCCTCCCGCCGTGGAGCCTGACGGAGGAGATATGGTCCTCTAACCAGATTTTCGGGTCCTGAAGACCGTCAAACTTTGGGTTCTCTGATGAGAGCTTAAACCCCTTGGGCATTCGCTTTTGCCTGATGGCCCTGCTGAAGCATCTAGCGCCATAGATCTCCACATCTTCGTCTTCTGAGTCAGTCGATCGGGCACGTCGCGCCCTTGACTTGTCGATCTTGCGCTGCGTGATGTCATCACGCGCGTCATAGTCGTGGTCGTGTCGCCGTGAGCGGCGGCATCGAGTAAGATCGTGACTGACGTCGTTGGATGAGGGCGAGGAATAGCGTTTTGTCAGAGCATTGCCTTTCTTCGGCTCTGGTGTTGGCTCTTTGTCGAGAGCGGCCTCGATTAACCCTAAGCCTGCGATCGTAGATCGGTGCATGGCAGCTCGAGAATCTCCAGCTGGCGGCTGGTTGTTGAGGAGGTACATGGTGGCCGCCGTTACCACAACTTGCGGCGCTTTTGGAAGCACGTTGCCACACGTATCCACCGTCATGGAGCCGAAGTCGAGGACCTTTGCGGCTTATACATGCTCTTGTTTAGTGAGGTGGGCTAGTCGAGATCGCCTCTTGTTAGCGATGTAATCATTGCACTTGGAGGAGGATCCTCCGTGGGAGGAGAGCCTAGCTCGTCGGAGGCTCGACTCGTCTGCCGCCTTTTTACGCGCCTCGAGTTGCGCGATTGTTTGCAGTTGGCGTTTGCACTCCTCTTTCAGGAGCCAATGGTAGCCCATCAACAGTTCTTGCGGGGAACCGAAGGGCAGAGGGCTGCCTCGTAGGGCTTCTCGATAGCGGGCCCACTCGAGATCGTTGAGCCTGATCACGACGCGTTCGCCGGTTTGCTTGTTCACCATGGTGGAGAGTTCGGTTGCCCCTCCGTTGTTGACGGGGGCGCCGTTAGTAGGGTCGCCGTTGGGTGGTCCGCCATTGGGTGATCTGCCATTAGGTATGCCGTCGTTTGGCGGGTCGGTTCAATTGCCACCGTTGCCCATGTTGTCGCGATTGGCGGAGGAGTCGCCCACGTTGATGACGGCGCACATGAAGTGGTTGGGGAAGCTGTTGCTCCCACAACTTTCAGATCCAGAACCGTAGGCTCCATCTTTAGTTGCTAGATCGTCTAGATCGGATTCGCGACTGCTGTCGCTATCCGTATTATCGACTGTTCTCGATGCATTGAGCTCACTGAGGGTGCCGATCGGCGGAGGGAACCACAATGCTAGAGCAATCAATGGTGTTGTCGGCTGGTCAGGCATGCGAAGCGTGCCCATCTGACCAACTTGGAAGCGGAAGCTCCCGATTGCCAGGCTAATTCCATCACCCACAGACTCGAAAGTCGGGCGAGTGGCCGGCGTGTGGACGGTGAAGTCGAACGCGCTGAAGAGCTGGCGAATCTCCACTATTAAGGAGTTGTGGATCGTAGTTGATGGGGCCGAAGAAGTCGCAACATCAGCATTCCCAATTCCCACAGGTGGCGCCAATTGACGAGGGTTTAACTCATCAATGCCCATTGTTATGGACTTGGGTTTTGTAGAAGGAGGGAGCGCTGGAAGCATCAATCTGCTAGCAAACAAGCACAGAGGGGGACTCGAAGATTTACCTAGGTTGAGGCCTCGTAGAGGTCCCTACTTCTGCTTGTCTGCTCGTGGAATTAATAGAGAAATCGAAAATTACAATGGTGCGCAGATGCAATCTGGCGAGGGTTGTGGAAACTAGGGTTGTGTGTGTGTCCTTCTCGCCGCCCGCTCCTAGCCTTTATATAGATAGGCTAGGTCTCAGGTAGCAGGTCGAGTTGGTTACAGGTTATGGTTTCCCTTTAAACTTTCTATCTTTAGCTTCTTCTTGTTTCGCAAGCAATCGAGAGTCCGTAGGTTACTCGAGTTCTCCATTTGGGCCTTGGCGACACCGTGGGCTTCCGATGTATTCAGACCATATATACCAAGCTCGAGTACCTGTACGGTATACCCATGTCAGGACCCATAGCTCAGAGACCTTATAGTATGAATCCATCTGAATTAGTGGAGCTGAAGAAGCAACTTGATGCTATGCTGGAGAAAGGTTTGATTCAACCAAGCGCGTCGTCATGGAGATCACCTATTTTGTTTGTGGATAAGAAAGATGGAGGTAACCATTTGTGCACAGATTACCGGAAGCTGAATGATGTCACCATCAAGAACAAGTACCCACTGCCGAAGATCGAGGATCTGTTTGACCAATTGACTGGTGCCAGCGTGTTTTCTAAGATTGATCTTAGAACTGGTTATCATCAACTCAAGATTCGTGCAACGGATATTCCAAAGACCGACTTTACCACCAGATATGGATTGTATGAGTATACGATCATGTCTTTTGGATAAAATAATGCCCCCACTTATTTCATGAATATCATTAATAAGATTTTTATGAATTTCCTAGATAAGTTTGTCGTTATTTTTATCGATGATATTCTGATCTATTCCAAGTCAGAAGAAGACCATGAGCTACACCTGAGAACCATCCTTGAAACCCTTAGAGAACATCAGTTGTATGCCAAGTTTAGCAAATGTGAGTTCTGGTTGAAGGAAGTAGGATTTCTAGGACATATTGTGTCAGTAGGAGGAGTCGCTGTCGATCCCGCCAAGATCAAAGATGTTGAAGAATGGACAGCCCCAACCACTCAAACCCATGTACGTGCATTTCTCGGATTAGCGGGATACTACCGCAAGTTTGTTGAAGGATTTTCGAGCATCACAAGACCGATGACCCAATTGTTGAAGAAATATAAGAAGTTTGAATGGACTGACAAATGTGAAGCAAGTTTTCAAGAGCTCAAGAAGAGATTTATTTCAGCCCCAATCTTGATTATGCCAGATATCAAGAAGCCTTTTGATGTGTATTGTGATGCATCCAAGATTGGTCTCAGATGTGTGTTGATGCAGGAAGGCAAAGTCATAGCATATCTGTCCCGACAACTGAAGCAACATGAGCAAAACTACCCTACCCATGACCTTAAACTAGCAGAGCTGTACATTGCTACAATCGTCAGTTTGCATGGAACCCCTAAGACCATAGTGTCGGATCGAGGAACCCAATTTGCCTCAAGATTTTGGCAAAAAGTCCAAGAAGGATTAGGAACCAAGCTGAATTTTAGCACAACTTACCACCCGCAGACCGATGGACAAACTAAAAGGGTCAACCAAATCTTAGAAGATATGTTGAGAGCTTGTGTGCTAGATTATGGATCAAAAAGGGAATATTGTCTGCCTTTCGCAGAATTCTCATACAACAACAGTTATCAAGCCAGTTTGCAAATAGCCCCATTTGAATTTCTGTATGGAAGGAAGTGCCGTACCCCCTTGAATTGGTCGCAAATAGGAGAGAGTCAAATTTTCAGACCCGACATCCTACGTGAAGCCAAAGAGAAGGTTCACAAAGTCCGTGAACACCTCAAGAAGAGTTATGCTAATAAGAGACGTCGAGACCTGACCTTCAATGTCGGAGATTTTGTGTATCTCAAAGTATCACCCTTGAAAGGAATGCAACATTTTCAACTGAAAGGGAAGTTAGCCCCCAGATATATTGGACCCTTCAAGATTTTGAATCGTTCCAGAGAAGTATCCTATCAACTGGAACTGCCAGAGGAGATGTCATCCATTCATAATGTGTTCCATATCTCGTTACTTCGCAAATGCTTAGAAGTTCTGGAGAAGACCGAAGTGTTCAAGAACATCGATCACCGAGCCATAGATATCAAGAAGGATCTAACCTATCGTGAAGTACCCATTCGTATTTTGGAAGAAGCCTTCAGAACCACCAGGACCCGGAGTATCAAGTTTGTCAAGATCCAGTGGAGTAACCATACCGAAGAAGAAGCTACTTGGGAGCGAGAAGATTACATTAGGACTGACTTTCCAAATCTATTTAGTTCCTAGTTTTTCTTAAATCTCGGGACGAGATTTTGTTTAAGGAGGGAAGGTTTGTAAGACCCCAAAAACATTAATCAAGTTTATGAAGTTCTAATCACCCAAATTTAGGGTTAACAAAAACTTTTATTCCGAAAATCTATATGAATGCATGTGTGTTTTGCATTAGTGTAGGATTGAGTGAATTTTCCATGTCTGATTGCTACAAATGATGAGAAATGGTTTAAAGATGAATGCTACATCATCTAGGCCAATTACAAACAAAATCCAAAGAAAAAGAAATCAAATATGAATAAAAAGATCAAATGGTCATTTAGACCAAAGTTAACCACTAGGCCACTTTGAGTGTTCCTAGAAGAGAATTTCTAATAGAAACATACTTATTTTCACCCATTGCTAGACCAAGTAAAAGTGAACAAAGGCCCACTTTACAAACCCACAGAAACTATTTTCAAATCTATTTAAAGGACAGTTCAAATTTGAATCAAGTTCATATGGTAAGATCACCATTTTGCAAAACCCACTCAAATTAATTCCACTTGACTTCTCCAAGCAACCATAGACACTCAAGCATAAGATTCAAACACTCACCAAATTTCTTTCAAATTTTTCAAACTAAATTTCTTGCGGCCATTTAATCAAACACCTTGTAGACACTAATCAACCTCTGCCTAACTTCATTGTTTGGGGCATTGATCACTAGACCAAATGCCCCCATTACACTCCCCTTGTCTCCCCCAGCCTCTAGCCGCACCAGACACGCTCCCCCTTAGCCGTTTTGCACGAGTGCGCCGCCGCCTGAAGCCAGCCTTGCCGGCCAACCGTGGACAGAGCGCCAGAGACCACGCCGCCCTTGCCCACAATGCGCACCAGGCAAGCGACCATCCACCGCCACCCCTGTTCAGCCCACGACCATAGGAGAGCCATGGACCACCCAAGACCAGTCACGCCTAGTGTCTCTGCGCCGTGCCGAGAGCGCGCCAGAGCGCCGCACTCGACCGGCTCGCACAGACCGTGCCTCGCTCTCTCCGAGCACGCGCATACTCGCCATGATCACAACCCCCTCCCAGACACCCCCGTTCGCCGCTGCGTGACCCGTACCACCCGTGCGCCGTCTCGAGCACCGTCGCTCCCACGTAGAGCATCGCATGCGCCCGACCAACCTAGACCGCCCTGTCTCGTGCCATTACGCTCGTGACGACCGCTAGGGAACACCGCACCGCCCCTACCCTCAGCCACGCCACTAGCCGCCTGTAGCGTCGTCACCGACGAGCCCGAGCCCATGCCGCAATGTCCCTTCGCCGGTGTATAAATAGAGGACCTCCGCCTCCATTCTCCACACCAACACACTCCCCACTCCTCACTAAGCCTCCCACACCCTTCCCCGGAGTAAGGCAAGCGCCACTTCTCCAGAATTTGGCCGGAGCTCACTGTTGCAGAAGGAGAAGGGCGCCATCGATTGGAGCCGCCCTAGGAGTTGCCGCGACCACAGTTCTAACCGCCGTCGTCGACCACGTCGTTCACCCCCATCGCTGACCCTAGCTAGAGCCCAGGTGAGCCTCACATGACCCCCACCACCGCGTTAGGGTTTAGACCTTGCCGGAGCTGTTCGTCGTCGACGATGAACTGCAGTCATTGGATCGTCTTTTAATCATAGGGCCTAGAATGCACGATATCGTTTCAGTTATTTTGAGTCGCTGACTAGTGGGTCCGTGTTGTCAGCAGCCCTCTGCGCCATGCTGTGCAGATTGGGCCGGTCCGTTTAGTTTCCCGCGCTATGTAGATCTAGAGAACATTCTAGGTTAAAGAGAGAAAGAACTTCTTACAAAGAAGAACCAGAAATAATAATTCAGAACTATCTAGTAACTAAGACTAGTATCTAAACTATTTGGCTTGCCATTGCTACTATTAAAATGCCCTACATAAGTAGGTTTTATGGCTAGAGAATCTACTTCTATCTACTTAAGAACTTAGTCTTCACTTCGGTTGATGTATATGTTGACTTCATTGATTCTGTTGAAGAACTTGAGTTGTCGATGATGGTTTCTTCAGCAGACATTGATGTTGACATTGTCTTCAATGGCTTAGAACCTAGCAAGGGTTAATAAGGTACGGTTGAGTATGAGCATACTCAGCAAGTTCACTAAAAACGAGTGTATGATGCACTATCTCTCCAGCCACAGACCATAGGTCATAGGCAATGCAGGTTTTCGTAAACATTTCTTCAAAGGTTACTTTTATTTCTAAAAACTATGTCCGACAGCCTTCACAGGTTGACCAGAACCTTCGTGGGGTTCCTTTCTTGCCGTGTTCGTAGCTCCTTCCCGAAACAAGGAGTAACATGTCACAATTCTTAGACTCTGTAGAGGTGCATCACTTTTCCCATAAGAGACCTTAGCCTTATTGTACAACCAAGCCACGAGCTTGTCCACACTTCCTTGGTATGGGGCCCAGTCTAAGATCCAAGCCAATACTGCCCTCTCCGCGACTCCACATGAGACACGATTCCCCAAGACAACTACCACGGTTACTCTTTGGGTAGCCTCTCGGAGACTCCGTACGCAGCTCTGTCTGGCGGTCACCATCAACTATGGTGAACTCAGACCCAGTCAGAGATGCACAGATAATCTAGACACCTAGCTCGCGGGGAACAAAGGGGTCCCACCCATGTGCTGGATTCTCTGGAACTCCACGAGAAATCAACAGCCTCACGATAAGGTCATCCGTCCATGCGAAAGGGGAAAGATACAGCTGACTTTCCCGTCCCATTCCAAGTCTTATGGTTGACGCGTAATATACGGTGCTAGAATCACTGGCGACATTGGTTGTTAAGTCCTAGATAATATGTTCCTTTAGCACTGGAATGGTATCAATAGATTATTACCATTTGGTAAATAATCCATAATCATATTATTATGAAAAATAGTGTTTTCTGACCTTTTTGAAATGTAGGTGATGACAACATTTGAGTTACAAGCATTTGATAGAAAATAATCAAAGGACATGAGAAAGTTGTGAACTTGCCTTTTGTGATTGCAAGACTATGCACTCACAATCTTCAAGATATTAGAAGATCCAAATTCTGTAAATAGCACCATTGGTCCGGTAAGGACTAATGTTTAAAGACGCAAAATGCAATTATGCATAAGTAATGTAATGCTCTTTGATGAACGCAAATCCCCGGAACAATCGTATCTAATCTAGGGTTGGGAGTTTGTGATGAGTTCTTTGGAATGAGTGGTACTTTTATATCAGCTTTACACATGTGCTTCTTGTTAAGGCTTGTGAGAGCGTGTGAAATAGTATGTAAATACAGCAAGTAATATGCAATACTAAAGCATTCAAATGCATCATGGTATCTGAAATACGTCTTAAACAAGATTAAGAAGCAATAGAGCTTTTAAAGAAGTGTTCAAGGATTATTTTAGTATTTCATCAAAGAATAACTTTTGAGGAAAGTATTACTTTACAAAGTAGAAAGTATTTAAACTTAGGCTAACAATTTAAGGTTTTCACATTAGCTAAGATTATTAAATAGGAAAACATTATTACATAAGTGGATGCATTTACATTTCTATCTTAAAAATCAATAGTTATACTTAATAAGTAAATGTTAGGTATTACTTCAATTACTTTGGAATTTGGTTTAACTCTTTAAGTGGTTTTCTCAAACTGTGAAAGAATTAGTAAATAAGAATTTGGTGACTTTGTAAGTGCATAGGATTCTAGTGATAAACAATATACCATTTTAGTTGAATTTATAATTGGGAAAAATCTTTTAGGAAAACTAAAATACCCTTTATTTGAAATAATAGTTTTAGTAGATATATTTTAAAATGGTTTGACCTATTTTAACTTCACTTAAACACTAATTGACTTGCTATTCCATTTTTGGACTCTAAACAAATAATGGGAAAGATAATAGTAAAGGTTTATATATTTTTAATGAATTGAAATAAAAGAAAAGAGTTAAAATAATATTTATTAGACCTTTACCTTTTATTTTAATTCAAAAGTGAGAGTTGATATTTTTAGTGTGTAGATTTCATTTTTGTGATCATTTTGGTACATTAGAAGTATTTTTGTGAATTTTAAATAATAAGATATGATTTTTACAAGTTTTATCACTTTATAAATACCTAATAAATAATAAATATTGGTTAAGTGATACAAAAATAATTTAAACAAGTTTTTAAATGTATATTTTGTTTTTATAAGAATTTTGGTATATTATTTATATTTTTCTTATTTACTAATGTTAAAATATGAATTTTCAAAGTATTATTACTTATAAAATCTTTATTAAATAATAATTATTTAAATAGTTAAAACAATATTGTTTTGTTATAAAGTTTGATTATAGATTTTATTTTTCTAAACATTTTGATATATTATATACATTTTTTTGAATTGTAAAATAAAAGATATTGAATTTATAAGATTTAATCGTTTTATTAAATTTCTGGAAACTAATTATATTCAAATATATAATGTTTTATCTATTTTCTAAGTAAGTACATACTTTTATTACCGAGTATTAACCTAGCCAGAGCCACTGACCCGTGGGGTCAGGGCCACGTCGGCAGCCACATGAGCAAAGACTTCAAATTAGCCGACTAGGCGTGGAGTGGCGTGAGCGTGACGTCAGCATGACGTTAGCTCAGCGGCCACCACCAGATGGTCGACGGCGACGGTGTATGCGAGCGCGCGCGGGGCTTTGGAGCGGTGTTTTGGAAAGAGGGGATGACGGCAAGTTTGATTATGCTTGCACCGTTGTGATTCGGTCATCGGAAAAGAGCTATCGACGGCGAACAGCGGCGTCGGTGTTGGGTGACCATGGCGGGATCGATTGAGAGGAAGAAGTAGAGGGTGGAGAGGACCAGAGGGTCGAGAAACTCACCCTGATGACGGTCGCGTCATCGGAAGAGGCGTACGTGACCGGATGCGATGGTATGGATGGCGGCGAATCCCGTCGGAGCCGATGAAGATGATGACATTATACTCAATTACGACTGCGCGCGGCCGATTCCTTCCGCGAGAAGAACCAGGACAGCACGACCGTTCCGATGGTGGCTTCAGATGTACGAGAGGATGTCGGAAATGGCGGCTTGTTAGAGCTCCGGTGAGCTAGGGTTTGGGGTTCCTTCGGTGGAGAGGGTAAGAGAGGGAGCGAGTGCGAGAGAGAGTGGATGAGGATGAGCGAGGGTGTCGGCGTGGCCTTCTTATCCTCCCCGAACAACGACAGCGTGGATCTTGACACCGACGAGCGGCAGCGCTCACGCCACGCAGCTACTTCGGCGGCTGCGTGAGGTAGACGGCGACAATAGAGTGGACAAATCGGTAATTGGGCATGGGCCAGCGTTGGGCCCACGTGGAGCGAGCAGGCAACGGCGGCTGACACACGAGGGTGGCAGTTAAGCGCGAAAGAAATGGGCCATGGGCTGCAGTTTGGTTGTGTATTCTTTTTCTATTTCGATTTTCTGTTTTCTATTTTCTTTAATAAATTATTTTCTAATTGAAATTTCTTCAAGGATTTAAATATCCAGAACTTTGGTAAGTTATAAATATTATTGTATAAAGGAATTATAACTACTTTCCTTGCATTTCTTATTGTGTATAAGATATTCATAATTATATGAAGGGTTCTTTTATTTAGTAAAGTAAATAAAATTTATGGTTTTGGGGTTTACTTCCTATAAGAAAATCTTATAGTAATGATTTGTATTACCACTAAAATAATGTATTAGCAGTGGTTTAAGATGTTAACAATTTATGATGGTGAGTAATAGGCATGGAATATATATATTTAACCTCTTTTAATAACCATATTAGATGTTGGTTTAAATCCTGGGTTTATAATATGGTGATTTGAATCCCAGGGTTCTCCCTAATTGGTGATTTCACCAAATCCAATTATACTTGATTTGCAGTGTTTATAATTACTATGAGTTTTAGGAAACTTTTATATGGTGATATTGAGGTTTATGAAACTAGGTTTGTATTAAGGTTTAAGACAATAAAGTGAACAAGGCTTCTAAAACACTCACCTAGTTCTCTAATTATCTCTTGGAAGCTTTAATTGTCCAAGAGGTATTGTTAAATAGTTACCTAGGAATAGTAAATGGTTCCTCCACCAACTTGAGTCTAGAGTTTTGGACAAAAAGGTAGGCATGGTTCCATCATGGCTTGATATGATCTTGGTTAAGGCTTCTAAAGAATCCTTACCTTAATACCTCACTAGTCTTATCTTGAGATAAGGAATTCCTTTCCTAAATATACTCTATATATCTCTCTTCTTTTAAATCGCAAAGATCACATCTTCCTAAATAAGTCAATCATTTGACTTCACCATATCCATCATCATATGATGACATGGTCATGCCACTCAAACCATACCGCATCCTTACTCCTAGTATATAACTCCTCTTAATTAACTTCCATTGATGGACCTATCAATGTAGCTACGTCTACTCCATCTATTAACTTCCTTAAATCCATCTTGCAACTACTTGTAAGGCTTGCAAGATTATAGTTCTCTCTATATATATCACATGTGATAACAATCCCCTAGAATAGGCATGGTACTACTCCCATAATACAAGTTTGTTCTTGTATTAGCTTGACTAATCTACTATGCTTTCCACTACTCCATATATTCA
Source organism: Avena eriantha (assembly GCA_910589775.1). Classification (NCBI taxonomy): domain Eukaryota; kingdom Viridiplantae; phylum Streptophyta; class Magnoliopsida; order Poales; family Poaceae; genus Avena; species Avena eriantha. Next base: position 310,285,840 of record OU342744.1, on the reverse strand, counting down.
TTATACTTTAGCTTGACTTCTCATAATCAAGCTAGATGATTCATCTTACTAGGCTTTACCTCATTTGGTATACTCACAACTCTTGTTCAACACCTAGTCATCTATTCACAAGTGACTTGAGAATAATGACCACCATCCTTTGATCCACAAAGCTTAGGCTTTTAATTGTCTGATCAAGATCTATCAACAACTAAGTAGTAAACTTTTATTAGCCTCTCTATAGACTTATCTTTCTAAGCAAGATTATTCTAAGTCTATATCTGTAACAACCTCGGACCCTATGCTCTAAGTTCAAGCCTGGATGAACCGGAAGTGGTTAAAATAGTACGGAGGGGGCCCAGGGGCCACCCACGTGTAGACCCGTCGGCCGTCCTAACCACTTCCAAGACATCAGGACAAGAGCGAGCGGCGTAGGCAACAGGCGAAGAGATAAAATACATACACAAGTGAGTATGTATGCAAGCTATCTTACAACAGTTCTCAGAGCCATTCCATCTAAAAGAAATAGAAATATTGCAACGCCATACGGCAAGATCCAAATATCCTAGATAGAGATAATAGTGTAGGATAGTTCCTCATACATCAAACATCAGAGTATCAAGCGGAAGCGGGAAACAAGATCCAAGTACGGACAAGAAGCAAATCGACATAAGATGCCACATAAATAAGCACATCCCGCCCACAGATCTCACGGATCCCCATCCCGGAATCTCTACACCCGAGTGATCATTGCCAACAGCATCTGCCTCCTCCACCCAGTATCCATCTTGTGAATACACCTGTTCATCTGAATCAAACAATTTATCGTGTGAGACCCTAGGGGTACTCAGCAAGTCTTTATGCCTCTAAAGGGGACATATACCTGGGGTGACGCAATTGCAGCAAAAGATAATAACTAACAAGTCTATAGATACTCTCTAACCATCGGCCTAACCAAAGATAGTCGAATGTCCGTTGATTAGAAACAACAGTTATAATAGTATAAAGTAACAGATCCATCCTCCTTCTCGCTTACCAACGAGAAAGCGGACGAACAACCCATCCGTTGGCAGTTTTATTAACCATTCCATGAGTATTGCACTATTTACTAGTCAGGTATTTAGTCAAATTAAGAGCGGTACTTTAGTTATACTTGTCTATGATCGAGAAACTGTGCTCCTAGTCGTCCATAACCGCGGACACGGCTTTCAGAAAGATTTACCCTGCAGGGGTGCACAAATAGCAACACACACTCGATCAACCTCGGAAAAACCAACTCAAAACCCAACGAGGCATTCACGACAAAGCGAGCACCGGATTCAGAAATATTTCAGGGGGCCACCCCAATAAGCTACCCGCAACAAAGTTGGCCGGCTCCGAGACGGACCCAGGGTTTGCGACAATGGCTGTAAACGACTGGGAACCCGAAAATGTGACTGGGCTTGTCGATACCGCGAAAACATTCCGCATTCTTAAACAGTACAGGTGCTCCACGCACAATCTTAAATAAAACAGTAAGCATCGCATAAGTACAGGATAGTAATAAAGCCCCAAACTACTTTATGGCCCCAAGAAATAAAGTACAAATCAAGCTCTAGCAAAAGGGGATTCATAGAGTCTCCCGTATGTGGATAGTGTGAATAGTCAAGGAACAGGTATCAAGTACTCGGGGTCCTACGGGACACAAGTGGACATAAAAACCAAACGACAGATATTGCCCACCGGTGCCTCTTCCATTAGTTATCCCATTACTACTCAGGTTCAGTTATTTAGGTACCTCGTTATCCATCAGACACTCACATACCCTACACATGCTGTTCTACGACTCGCATGGCTCAAACAACTCCTGTAGTAATGGCTCATAGGATGGAGTAACAAGCTTCGGTGGGGTTTAAAAGTAAAGGCTATGCAGTACTTGGGATTCAATTTAATGCAATCGCGACTCAGTGATGCAAGAATAAGATAGAGGCAATAGTTACTATATGTATGCAAGCATGTGGTAGTGCTTGCCGGGTAGCTCAGTTGAAGCGAGAGACGGATCTGGGTAGTACTCCTGGGATTCCTGATATTTCCCCTACTCGGCGTCTATTCGAAAGAAGAACCAAACAAACAAGGGCCAACATAAATAAAGTGCACAAGCATATATAAATAAAATGCAATAAGAAAAGAAGCATGGCATGATGAATGATGCACAATTTACATGGCAATAATGTAGCATGGCATGGATGAGGTGTGGGGTACAAAAATAAAGCGTTTTATTAAGTTTTAGTCATGTTTTGCCCCCATAACACTTGCTGTCCACTTAATATTTATATGATGCATGCTGCAATTCAGAACAAGAAATGCATAGTTAGAACGGGCTCGTCGCGCTGATCGATTTAGACATATTATTTATCAAATTTGGAGTTATAGAATTAAAGTTATTAATTATTTAAGAAAAGGCATTTTTATCGCAATTAAACAATTTCGAAATTTTAAATTAGTCAAACATTATTTTGGATGGAAAATTTGAATTCCTCACATTTTTGTGATTCAAAAACATATGTCATTTGTCAAATTTGGAATTACCAAATTAAAGATATTAAAATCTGGATATTAAAACATATTAAACAATTTCTGGAATAACATTTTTATTAAACCGAAAAGGCCTCAGACTTTCGGTACCGCGGCAGAGCTAGACCTAGCCATTGACGGGTGGGCCCGAGCTGCTAAGTCAGCGCGGAGGGCAGCGGGGTACTCCTCTGGGCGTTTCGCACCGAGGTGATATCCAGCCCCAGAGACTGACGTGCGGGCCCTGAGGTTGGCGGGGCCACTGCGCGCGCGACCCAGCCAGGGCGTGCCACGTGGCAGGGACAGGGGCTCGCTCGTGCTGGCGCAATAAAACCGAGTACCTCTCTGTAAAAATTACACCGAGGCAGACAGGTGGGCCAGGATGGAGCGCGGGTTGGTGAAAAAAAAGGGTTGGGGGTATTTGCAAAATGTCCACATCTACTATTTTTCTTCCTCTGTTCTCTGACGGAACTGACGCCGCACGCGCGACGGACTCAGAGGCGCGGCCGGGGCTCGAATGCGCGACCTCGCGCTCGCGCAGCAAGGGTGAAACCACTGCGGTGGCTACGGGGTGATGTTAGCTAGCGGTGGCGCGGCGAGATAGCCTACTGCGACGCGACGGCGGACGAAGCACCTAGAGCGTGCCGTGCACGGAGAGCATTCGATGAAACGATCTACGCAGCCGGGACGCAAAAACGAACAGGGGCATGTCTAGGGGGGTCAGTGGCTCACCGCGGGGAGGTTGGTGGCGGTGAATCGGGCAGGCGCGCAGCGGATCAGCGGTGGAGCTGGAGGACGGCGACCTAGGGTTTCGCTCGGGCGACGTCGGCGTGCAGCTGTCTGGGGCTCCTCCTCCTCGACGGTGTGGACAGGGGCGACGGAGGGGTGCTCCTCGGTCTTCCTTGACAACCAAACGCCACGCCCGCCGCCTGGTATGATGTGGCCGAGAGGAAAACCGTCGGTGGCCGCCAGAGTTGGAAGAGAGAGGGGTAGCGGTAGGTGGGGAAGGAGGGGTAGAAGGCCAGTGCCCTAGGTGGATCTGGGGTCACGCACGGCAGAGGGGAGGGGTAGATAAGGCTGAGGCTAGAGGGGGAGCACATGCGGCTCGGGGTGGACAAGGTGGCGTGCTCCTTTCCTCCTTCTCCCCCTCACGTGGTGCAGCGAGGCTAAGGGGTCCGGGGTGTGGCTGCAGCTGGGGCCAGAGGAAAACGGCCAGAGGTGGCTCGGGTGAGGCTCGTTTGTTGTCAAAAGAGAAAACAGAGAGGGAGGTGAGGCGCGGATAGGGTTTAGGTGAGGGATGGCATAGTGGCTCGGGCTAGAGAGGGTGATGAGCAAGGGGGTGGCTCGGATGGGACCGAACCAGGTGGGGGTTGCGACTAGGTGGAAAAGAGAGGGGATAGGGTGTGAGGTGAGTGTGCATAAGCTAGGTTTAGAGAGAGAGGACTCGATTTAGATAGAAGAAGAGAGAGGGCAAAACCACATGATGGATGAGCTAGCTTTTAGATTATCTAAGAAAACCAAAGGTTTAACCTATGCCAAGGAAGAAAACAATAGGACCAAAAGAGAGAGAGGTGAAAGAAAGAAAGGATCTTGCATGCCCCATGCACATGATCATATTTTGTGAAAACAAAATATACCCCATGTATACTTGGCAAAGAGGAAAACACTAAAAGAGAGTAAGGTGGAAGCCAAGTGGACAAGAAGTGTTTAAATGGGTGCATTTGTTCAATTGAGTTCCAACAAACACCACCCAAAAATATTCTAAGGAACCCAAAATAGAAGAACAAGTGAGGGCCTTGCATGGGCCATGCACAAGTATTAAATGCCACTAATCCTAGTTGTGAAAACAACTATCTTCAATCATGGTCATATATTCTTGCATGCATGCCAAAGTGTTTGACTAAAAATGTTCAAAGAAGAAACTTGCTTGACATATGGAAATAATTAGTATATGCATATGTATGAGGATAATTGACCATGCTAGTTGAAGGAAATATGCCCTAGAGGCAATCATAGAGATGATTGTATTTCATGTGTATCCATGAGTTATTATAATGCTCCTTGAATATCGATATACCAGGCAACTTGTATTGATTGGCAATTATGTGAATTGTTTGTGAAACTCTTTACTTGTATGGTTATCTAATAATTGTCCCTAGTCGGAGTTCATGAGAGGACACACGTGACTATTAGACTAGCACATCGATTGGTTAATGACTATGTTTCGCAAGTCATTGACATAGAGATGTCAAACCAATGATGTGGACACATATTATGAACATGGGGTTGGACTGACCCAACATGAGACTAGCAATAATACTTGCAGCTCTCTCTACACATCGTGTACGTTTTGTCCTTAGACCTGAGATTGTCGCATGTACTTGAGATGTGGATCGACCTACTTTGGGGCTATCAAACACTACTCCGTAACTGGGTAGTTATAAAGGTAGCTTTCGGGTTTGTCCTGATACATGCTGCAAGGCATCGATCAATCAAGATGGGATTTGCCCCTCTCTACTTGAGAGAGATATCTCTGGGACCCTCGAGTGATCGGATCCAGAAATGCATGGCCGTGCTACATATGGTTAAGAGTTAACCTAGTAAAGGGATTCTGAATCACAGTATCGAGAAAGAGAGGTCAGCTTAGAGCTAGACCAAATATCGTGAGGCAAAGGGAAAGACATGTACTCAACCTTGTGATGGTTCGTCCGAATTATCTTTATATGCGTTTAGGAGTTGGCACGTCTTGCTAGAGGCCGCTACCAACTATTGACGGAGTAAGTGTACTCGCGTCATGTCTATACGTGTATGAACCTATAGGGTCACACACTTTAGGGGTTGGAAGCCTAATGAGGATTGGATCCGAATTAGACCAGGCTTAGGCTGCTAATCGGCTGCTAATGTAGAAGCCCACCAGGGATGCCTATATAAGAGAGAGTGAGGCGAGCTGAAAAGGAGAGAGCATTCCACCCAGCCGCCACTCCTCTTCCGCCTGTGTTGCACGCGCAGACCTAGCAGTCTGGCGTGTGACGGCTTCCACTCCGGACGTGTGGATACCTTGGAGGTGTTGCATCTGTAGCACTTGGACAAGCCGCGCAAAGGGGAGCTGCTCGTGGGACGAGGACGAGGAGGAGACGTAGAACATCTACACTGCCGCAACGTGCTTCATCGAGTTCCGCACCTGCGCGTCTAGCGGTAATCCCATGATCTATGACAATAGTATTCCTGGTTGACGCGGTAGAAAATTTTGATTTTACGCTAGTGTAGCCTACCCGTAACCCTTCAGTGGTATCAGAGCCGATGCTATTCAGTCATAGGTTCGGGAAGTTTGCATATGGTGATATGTAGATTGATATGAATGATATGATCGTTTGTATGGCGGTGTTTCTGGATTGATCTATGATCTTACTTTCCGTGATCGTGATTCTAAGGTCATCGAACGACTTACCCCTACCGGTCGGTTTCCGCCATCGGGGTAGACAGTGACACATAAATCCTTCTGAATCACGCGAAGATCAATATGATTGATCGAATCGGGAATTAGATCAGAATCGACGTACCGTGATCAAAGGAGTTTGGTCGAATCGGAACTATGGTCGGTTTATGGTAAATTTGATTTGCCAATCAAAATCCTTAAAGAAAATTGTATAGATTTGATCTCTCATTTTTCACAAATTGCCCTTCGAACCCCGCAGGGGGAGACCCCCTAGACCCCCCTTAGTCGTAGCCCCCTTTTTGTATCTCGTTAAGGTTCATAGGTGGTACGATTTCACATGATCCGGTAGAATGCGATTCTATGCACAACTTGTTTTTGCAGGATTTATGTGATCAGTATGGCCCAAAAATGTATGTGATGCATGTATGTATTTTTTCATGACCTGCGTGTCGTGAGTTGGGCAACACGGCTGGAGCCATATGTGTTGTCAATTATTGTAATGGCCTGCGTGCCAACTTGTGATGATCCCAATACCATGTAATTTTGATTACTAGATGTTAGGAGTAATATCTTGTATTAGTTCTTGGAGAACTCATCACTTGGAGGATGGATCGCATAGAGCATGAAGATGGAGATCATCATGGTGGACAAGTTCTATGGCAATGGAGATCACCATGAGAAAATGGGCCATACTGTATCACATCTATGTGAATGCTATTCTTATACGTTTTACTACTATGCATGCTTAGATGATAGAAGTAGAACGATCCCTCACAAAGTTTAAGTTAAACCATGCCCTCCCAACCAAACCTTGCACCATCCTATGCCCTGTACAATCGTTGGTGGGTCTATGAAATTAGGGTGCCATGGTTTTCCTTGGCTGGATGGGTTTGTATCAGATACCTACACGCATAAGGGTTGGTGAGCTTAACAAGGTCATCTTAACAGTTAAGGACCTTGGGGCATAAAGGTTGGGCGCCTAGTTTTGACATAGAGATGTCACCCAACAACAAGAGTCATATGTGATATGATTAGCAAAGGTTGCTTACCGATTTACCTTGTCTTCTAGTAGTGATGCTAAAGCTCACTAGTCGACTTGTTAATTGTGGATCTTGAATCACTTAGTATCAATAGAGGGATGTTGATTTAAGTGGGAGTATATGCTATTAAATTGTTTAATATGTTTTACTCTTTCATGGTTACATGGCTTAGTATTTTGCATATTTTTTTGTTGTAGATCAATGGCACCGAACAATTCATCACCTTTTGCTTTGCGTTCGATTCTTGAAAAGGATAAACTAAATGGAACAAACTATTCGGACTGGGTCCGTAACCTGAGAATTGTTCTCAGGGCTGAGAAAAAGGAAACTGTTCTGGATACCCCAAAACCCGGATGAACCTGCTGATAATGCAACTGCTACCCTTAAGAATGCCTACAAGAAAGCATGTGATGAATCTCTTGAGGTCAGTTGTCTTATGCTTGCATGCATGGAACCTGATCTTCAAAAACAGTTTGAGGATCAGGAAGTGTACGATATGATCATTGCGCTTAAGGACATGTTCCAGACTCAGGCTAGGACTGAGAGGTACAATGTCGCTAAGTCCTTTGTGGAATGCAAGCTGGCAGAGGGAGCAGCTGTAGGCCCCCATGTGATCAAAATGGTTGGTTACAGTCAGACTTTGGAAAAGCTTGGTTTTCCATTAAGCCAAGAGTTGGCCACTGACTTCATTTTGGCATCTCTTCCATCTAGCTATGGGCATTTCATTTCGAACTACCATATGCATGGGGTGGAGAGGGGCCTTAATGAATTATGTGGGATGCTGAAAAAAGCAGAATGTGACATTAAGAAGTGTGCAGGGCATAGCCATGTGATGGCTGTGCAGAACAAGCCTAGCTTCAAGAAAAAGGGCACTTCTTGGCAGAAGAAGAAGGGCAAGGCTAAGGATACGATCCCTAAGCCAAACCCTGCACCCAAGCAAAAGGCTGGTCCTGCAGGAGACACTGAGTGTTTCTTTTGTCACGAATATGGCCACTGGAAGAGAAACTGCAGCAAGTACCAGGCTTCTTTGAAGAAAAGTGGAAGTAAGAGTACTTCCCACTCAGGTACACTTGTTGTAAATGTTGTGGACATTTTTCTCGCAGATTCTTATGTTAACTCTTGGGTATTTGATACCGGATCGGTTGCTCATATTTGCAATTCGATGCAGGGGCTAATAAGGACTAGAGAAGTGCAGAAAGGCGAAGTGGATTTTCGCGTCGGAAATAAAGCAAGGGTTGCTGCATTGTTCGTCGGCGTCATGCAACTTCACCTTCCGTCAGGATTTATCATGGAGTTGAATAATTGTTATTACATTCCTAGTATGGGTCAAAACATTTTATCACCTTCATGTTTGATGAGGGATGGTTATTCATTCGTGAGTACAAACAATGGTTGTGTAATCTCTAAGAATGCTATGTTTGTGGCTGATGCTCCCATTGTGAATGGGTTATTTATTTTAAATCTTGATAATGCATGTGTTTACAATGTTAGTGCTAAAAGGCTTCGGCCAAATGATTTGAGTCCTACCTATCTATGGCATTGTCGTTTGGGGCATATAAGCGAAAAGCGCATGAAGAAGCTCCATGGTGATGGTCTTCTAACTTCGTTTGATTTTGAATCATACGAGACATGTCAAGCTTGTTTACTTGGAAAGATGACCAAGACGCCTTTTACGGGGTTTCCCGAGAGAGCGACAGACTTGTTGGAACTCATACATACTGATGTATGTGGACCAATGAGCACGACAGCCAGAGGAGGATATCACTACTTCATTACTTTCACTGATGATTTCAGTAGATATGGCTATGTCTACTTGATGAAGCATCAGTCTGAAACTTTTGAAAAGTTCAAAGAGTTTCAAAATGAGGTAGAGAATCAACGTGGCAAGAAAATAAAGGCCTTGCGATCTAATCGTGGAGGTGAATATTTGAGTCACGAGTTTAGCAATCATCTTAAGAGTTGCGGAATTGTTCCATAGCTCACGCCGCCCGGAACGCCTCAAAGAAACGGGGTCTCTGAACGGTGTAATCGAACTTTTTTGGACATGGTTCGATCGATGATGAGCCAGTCGGATTTACCATTATCATTTGGGGGTTACGCGCTAGAAACAGCAGCTTTCACACTAAATAGGGTACCATCTAAATCCGTAGTTAAGACACCATATGAGATGTGGACTGGAAAGAATCCCATTTTGTCTTTTCTAAAGATTTGGGGTTGTGATGCATTTGTCAAGCGACTTCAGTCGGACAAGCTAACACCCAAATCGGATAAGTGCATTTTTGTGGGATACCCAAGGGAAACCTTAGGGTATTACTTCTACAACCGAGAAGAGGGCAAAGTGTTTGTCGCTCGTAGCGGTGTTTTCCTAGAGAAAGAGTTTCTCACAAAGGGAACGAGTGGAAGGTCGGTGCGACTTGAAGAAGTTCAAGATGAGCCGGTCGGTGCGACTTGAAGGTCGGGGATGCTTCTACGAGTGATGCTATTGTAGCAGAACAAGTTGAGGAACCCGTGGCAATAGAAGCACGACAACCACGAAGGTCGGCGAGGCTCCGCGAAGCGCGAGAGTTATTATTGTTAGACAATGATGAGCCTGCGACCTATGCAGAAGCGATGGTGGACCCAGACTTTGAGAAATGGCTGATTGCCATGAGATCTGAGATAGAGGCCATGGGAGACAATCAAGTTTGGAACTTGGTTGACCTGCCTGATGGTTTTAAAGCCATCGAGTGCAAGTGGATCTATAAGAAGAAGATTGATATGGATGGAAATGTTCACATCCATAAAGCTCGACTTGTTGCAAAAGGTTTTCGACAAGTTCAAGGAGTTGACTACGACGAGACTTTCTCGCCCGTAGCGATGCTTAAATCTATACGGATCATTCTAGCCATTGCTGCACATTTCGATTATGAGATATGGCAGATGGATGTCAAGACGGCTTTCTTAAATGGAATCCTTTCTGAGGACGTGTATATGATGCAGCCCGAAGGTTTTGTCGATCCAAACAATGCTGGATAGGTATGCAAACTTCAAAAGTCTATTTATGGGTTGAAGCAAGCATCTCGGAGTTGGAACATTCGATTTGATGAAGTTGTAAAGGAGTTTGGCTTCACCAAAAACGAACAAGAACCTTGTGTGTATAAGAAAGAAAATGGGAAATCACTTGTGTTTCTAATCTTATATGTGGATGACATATTATTGATTGGAAATGACATTCCTATGCTCGAGTCTGTTAAGACCTCATTGAAAAATAGTTTTTCTATGAAGGACTAGGGAGAAGCGGCATATATTCTGGGTATCAAGATCTATAGAGATAGATCAAGGAGGCTAATTGGATTAAGCCAGAGTACGTACATTGACAAAGTGTTGAAATGGTTCAGCATGGAAGAGGCTAAGAAGGGGTTCTTGCCCATGTCTCACGGCATTAAACTCAGCAAGACTCAGTGTCCTTCGACCACTGATGAGCGAGAACGCATGAGTAGGGTTCCATATGCTTCGGCTATTGTATCCATCATGTATGCAATGACATGTACTCGCCCAGATGTTTCCTATGCTCTAAGTGTTACGAGCAGATACCAGGCTGATCCAGGTGAGATTCACCGGACAGCGGTAAAGAATATCCTTAAGTACTTGAGAAGGACTAAGGATATGTTCCTAGTTTATGGAGGTGAGGTTGAACTCAGTGTAAAGGGTTACACAGATGCGAGTTACCTTAATGACTCAGATGACTCGAAATCGCAATCAGGTTATGTGTTTGTCATGAATGGTGGTGCTGTGAGCTGGAAAAGTTCCAAGCAAGATACAGTGGCCTCCTCTTCAACAGAAGCTGAATATATTGCTGCCTCAGAGGCTGCAAAGGAAGCTGTTTGGATTAGGAATTTCCTGATCGCTCTTGGTGTGGTTCAGGGCTCGTCCAATCCCTTGGACGTTTATTGTGACAATAATGGTGCTATTGCACAAGCCAAAGAACCTAGACAGCACCAGAAGAACAAACATATTCGCATGCGCTACCATCTGATTCGTGAGTTCATTGATGAAGGTAGTGTCATGTTATGCAAAATACATACGGACTCAAATGTTGTTGATCCCTTGACTAAGCCACTCCCGCAGCCTGCGCATGAAGCGCACACAAGAGCAATAGGTATTAGATACTGTCTAGATTGACTCTAGTGCAAGTGGGAGACTGAAGGAAATATGCCCTAGAGGCAATCATAGAGATGATTGTATTTCATGTGTATCCATGAGTTATTATAATGTTCCTTGAATATCCATATACCAGGCAACTTGTATTGATTGGCAATTATGTGAATTGTTTGTGAAACTCTTTACTTGTATGGTTATCTAATAATTGTCCCTAGTCGGAGTTCATGCGAGGACACACGTGAATATTAGACTAGCACATCGATTGGTTAATGACTATGTTTCGCAAGTCATTGACATAGAGATGTCAAACCAATGATGTGGACACATGTTATGAACATGGGGTTGGACTGACCCAACATGAGACTAGCAATAATACTTGCAGCTCTCTCTACACATCGTGTACGTTTTGTCCTTAGACCTGAGATTGTCGCATGTACTTGAGATGTGGATCGACCTACTTTGGGGCTATCAAACACTACTCCGTAACTGGGTAGTTATAAAGGTAGCTTTCGGGTTTGTCCTGATACATGCTGCAAGGCATCGATCAATCAAGATGGGATTTTCCCCTCTCTACTTGAGAGAGATATCTCTGGGCCCCTCGAGTGATCGGATCCAGAAATGCATGGCCGTGCTACATATGGTTAAGAGTTAACCTAGTAAAGGGATTCTGAATCACAGTATCGAGAAAGAGAGGTCAGCTTAGAGCTAGACCAAATATCGTGAGGCAAAGGGAAAGACATGTACTCAACCTTGTGATGGTTCGTCCGAATGATCTTTATATGCGTTTAGGAGTTGGCACATCTTGCTAGAGGCCGCTACCAACTATTGACGGAGTAAGTGTACTCGCGTCATGTCTATACGTGTATGAACCTATAGGGTCACACACTTTAGGGGCTGGAAGCCTAATGAGGATTGGATCCGAATTAGACCAGGCTTAGGCTACTAATGGGCTGCTAATGTAGAAGCCCACCAGGGATGCCTATATAAGAGAGAGTGAGGCGAGCTGAAAAGGAGAGAGCATTCCACCCAGCCGCCACTCCTCTTCCGCCTGTGTTGCACGCGCAGACCTAGCAGTCTGGTGTGTGACGGCTTCCACTCCGGACGTGTGGATACCTCGGAGGTGCTGCATCTGTAGCACTTGGACGAGCCGCGCAAAGGGGAGCTGCTCGTGGGACGAGGACGAGGAGGAGACGTAGAACATCTACACTGCCGCAACGTGCTTCATCGAGTTCCGCACCTGCGCGTCTAGCGGTAATCCCGTGATCTATGACAATAGTATTCCTGGTTGACACGGTAGAAAATTTTGATTTTATGCTAGTGTAGCCTACCCGTAACCCTTCACTAGTGTGCATTTTTCCACTAGAGCACTTGTAGCCAAATATAGCTCCATACATGAGCATATAGTAAATAAAATCCATATAGAACCTTAGATGCAACATTTCTACTCACATGTCATGCAAAAGTGGACATAAGGCTTCTCATAATCAATATTGTGAGAACAACATGTATCATGTATGGAAGCATGTAGAAAGAAGTGGATCCACCCCAACACATATGAGCTAGATTTAAATGCCAAAGGGAAAAATGTAAAAGCTCATGTATAGTTAGGATGGTGGAATTATAAGGTGGTGACAAGAAAAGATGGTGGAGTTAAATAAAAGATATGCCCCCAACTTAACTTGGGCATCAAGCATGTATCAAGAACCAAATACAATATATCAAGAGGCAAATACAATTAATAAATGCATATGAGTTAAGAACCAAATGAAAAGGGTTTTATATGATGGTCAAATGCAAGGTGGCATGATGACATGAGCATGATATAATTATGATGCAACAATTATATGTAGGAAGGTAGCATATATATATACTAGGCTAGTATCATAACAATTGTTAGACAATTGGGATGCTACAACTCTCCCCCACTAAACAAGAATCTCGCCCCGAGATTCCTAGGAAAAAGAAACCAACACAAGGAGAGACGGGTGTTCGGAATGAAGGTGACCCTCACGTTCCCAAGTTGATGAACAACTGAATGGTGCGACCACTACACCTTGCAAACTTTCTAGACTTGTTGCGAGTCTTGCGTTTTTCTTGAGACACAAATGGTTAGAAGAATTGAAGGATTGTCGTGAGACAAGAAGGATAGGATGAACGTAGCTCCGGTTTTCTCGAGAAACATGATAAAAGAATAGAACCACTTGTGAAAGAAATAGAAAGATGATGTATCACGAAGAAAGGAAGGACACACCATTAAGATTAAAGATTTACAGATACAAGAGAAGATAAATCTTGTCTCGCCGAAAGAAAAGAGCTACTTTGGAGAAGTTATCGACCACTATGAAAATAGCACTGTACCTTCCCTCAGATTTGAGAAGGAAGTTCAGAAACAATATCGCCTTCAAACAATAGAGTTCCTTGATATCAATGGAAAGATTTAGTTAGACGTTGTCGGATTAGATTCTTATTGCACCGGTAAGAACCAAGGATCACACAATTGAGATGCGCGGATATATCTTCTAGACAAGGAGGTGATGCTCGATTATGGTGGAATCCCAAGAAGAAAAGAATACGGAGGATCTGGAGTTTATTGTAGAGATATTTATTGCTTTATTTAGCCTTGAGGCTAACGCAATAGATTTGCGGCTGATGGCATCAACCATAATTGGCTTTACCACAGAAAAAGAATTGATGAAACAAAGAGAGAAATAGTTTCCTTTCATCTTGTTTGGGGATGTCGAGCATCGGTAGAATGATGAGGACAGAAAAGAGTTTGCGTTTGTTCCCACCAGATAATTGAAGATTTTGCTCCATCTAGAATAGACAGACCACCAACAAGATATTATTGATTACTTTCTTCAAGAGAGCACTTCGGAAAAACAAGGATGAAAGTAAAAGTATCGAGGAATAAAGGCCACTTCTAACTTCCGTGGAATGAGTGAAATTGCATTAATCCGCCCATCCAATGTACAAGAGCGAATGATAAGAGTAGTGGTATGGTAGCTACTCCATCCCGCACTCAAAGCATTACTCCGTACATGAATAAGAAAATCATGTAACCCAACTCCCAAAGACAGACTGAAGATCTTGACAAAAAGAACTCATGGAACTCCGTAAGAAAACAAAGATATGATGCAAATGATTCGCCGGATCCCAGATAGATAAGGATGATGATGTTGTCGTCGTGTCGGAAGATCCAAACCACCAGAAAATTATGAAGAAAGATTACGGAGAACGGCTTCAAGATTCAACAGATTAAGAAAAAGATAGCACCAACTTGAACAGAAGGATTACAAAAGATCTGAAAAGTCTTCGCGGCCTTCGGTGGATTGAGGATAGGAGATGGAACGCGAGGGTTTCAAAAGATTACTTAACGAGACAGAGGTGAAAAGAACTCCATGTTCTTCTTGAAATGATTGAGAGAGATTTAGCAGTCTTGAGGAAATCTTCAGCGGAACGACGATGATAACTCACCAACAAGGAAAGACTCCGGGTTTGATTGAAGGTGGAGGATGGAATTAACAATGGGCTTGCTAATTCCAGAATTGTAGCAATGTATTTAGCAGAAGGACGTGGTCGAGATAGGTGACTTCAAAAAGTCAGGATTCACACTCTGAGAACTTTTCACACTGGCGGTGTTCACGAAGCTTGAGAGAAGAAAACACAGATGATCTTCCATGTTCTTCCATTGATATAGAATAGGCAAGCATATCATCAAGATATACCACCACGGATTAACAAGATATTCCAAGAATATCAAGTTCAAGAGGCGGGAGAAACGAACAAATGCTCGAAACACTTTCTGAGACCAATGCTCTTTCGAAAGATCAACATCAAGAGCATGGATTCGTGTTGAAGAAGATGTATTGGCAGACTAGATTATCTGGTCCTTCGGAAAAGAAAAAGAGTTGTCGCCTGGTTCACATACTTGATCGGATCACCGGTTACAAAGATAAGGAGATCTTGGGTAAGAATGATTATAGCCCATACCTTAAGAAAAGCTATCAGAGACGAAAAATGCAATTCCCTCGTATCAAAGAGAATTTTGCAGATATGGAGTTCCAAAAAGATGTGAAGCATGATAAACAGATGATAGACCACCATAGTGCCTTGAGAAAACTCCGGATTGCCAAAGATACTTGAATATGATAAAGATATGATCACGGTATAACTCAAAATCACAGGAGATAACCGCCATCATCTGGAGGATGAAAATAGATAGCATTAACCATACTCCACTCATGATAAGTGTCATATAGCTATGTCGAGAACCAAATTACAATCACAAGCATCGGATCGACGCGAGTTATGTACTTAGCCCAAAAGAATTGAAGAAAAAGGAAAACTCCCAGATCAAGCGCCAGTGACAAAAGAATGAGTTAGCATGAACATGCCGATAAAAAGGAAGATAGATAATGTTTCACACACGACTGAAGAGGAGTGTGGAAACACAGATGTATCAAAGAAAAAATTCGCATTTTTTGGCATTAAAATACCAATAAATGCGCAAAACCACTTATCAGATAGGGATTAGCAACTCCACATTCTGTGAAAGCATGCTGGAAGGAAGAACACCCTTAACAAGATGGCACCGGTTAACCAAGAGTCGGATAGATGGCGTCAGTTTACAAAAGCCTGTCGGTATGGAATGTACCAACAGTTGATAACCAAAAGGCAGATAGCGACAACAAGTTGGATGCAACAGATAGACAAAGTATTACACACACACACACACTTTCTATGGTACTACGGAACCCAGAACACGTGAATCCTAGTTTGAATTTTTAGAAGAGGATTGAAAACGTTACACTTCCTTACCAGAAAAGGGTGGGTGGGTGGGTAAGAAGAAAAATGGAAGCAGTCCTACTCTCACGTTTTGTTTTTCCCTAGTATACATAACTACCAAAATATTTGCTAGACTGACAACGACCATTTGGCTGAGACCCTGAAGGGCGGGATGGCTCTGATACCAATTGTAACAACCTCGGACCCTATGCTCTAAGTTCAAGCCTAGATGAACCGGAAGTGGTTAAAATAGTACAGCGGGGGCCTCGAGGCCACCCACGTGTAGACCCTACGGCCGTCCTAACCACTTCCAAGACATCGGGACAAGAGCGAGCGGCGTAGGCAACAGGCAAAGAGATCAAATACATACACAAGTGAGTATGTATGCAAGCTACCTTACAACAGTTCTCAGAGCCATTCCACCTAAAAGAAATAGAAATATTGCAACGCCATACGGCAAGATCCAAATATCCTAGATAGAGATAATAGTGTAGGATAGTTCCTCATACATCAAACATCAGACTATCAAGCGGAAGCGGGAAACAAGATCCGAGTACGGACAAGAAGCAAATCGACATAAGATGCCACATCAATAAGCACATCCCGCCCATAGATCTCACGGATCCCCATCCCCGGAATCTCTACACCGAGTGATCGTTGCCAACATCATCTGCCTCCTCCACCCAGTATCCATCTTGCGAATACACCTGTTCATCTGAATCAAAATATTTATCGTGTGAGACCCTAGGGGTACTCGGCAAGTCTTTATGCCTCTAAAGGGGACATATACCTGGGGTGACGCAATTGTAGCAAAAGATAATAACTAACAAGTATATAGATACTCGCTAACCATCCGCCTAACCAAAGATAGTGGGATGTCCGTTGATTAGAAACAACAGTTATAACACTATAAAGTAACAGATGCATCCTCCTTCTCACTTACCAACGAGAAAGCGGATGAACAACCCATCCGTTGGCAGTTTTATTAACCATTCCATGAGTATCGCACTATTTACTAGTCCAGTATTTAGTCAAATTAAGAGCGGTACTTTAGTTATACTTGTCTATGTTCGATAAACTGTGCTCCAAGTCATCCATAACCGCGGACACGGCTTTCAGAAAGATTTACCCTGCAGGGGTGCACAAATAGCAACACACACTCGATCAACCTCGGAAAAACCAACTCAAAACCCAACAAGGCATTCACGACAAAGCGATCACCGGATTCAGAAATATTTCAGGGGACCACCCCAATAAGCTACCCGCAACGAAGTTGGCCGGCTCCGAGACGGACCCAGGGTTTGCGACAATGGCTGTAAACGACTGGGAACCCAAAAATGTGACTGGGCTTGTCGATACCGCAAAAACATTCCGCATTCTTAAACAATACAGGTGCTCCACGCACAATCTTAAATAAAACAGTAAGCATGGCATAATTACAGGATAGTAATAAAGCCCCAAACTACTTTGTGGCCCCAAGAAATAAAGTACAAATCAAGCTCTAGCAAAGGGGGATTCATAGAGTCTCCCGTATGTGGATAGTGCGAATAGTCAAGGAACAGGTATCAAGTACTCGGGGTCCTACGGGACACAAGTGGACATAAAAACCAAATGACAGATATTGCCCACCGGTGCCTCTTCCATTAGTTATCCCATTACTACTCAGGTTCAGTTGTTTAGGTACCTCGTTATCCATCAGACACTCACATACCCTACACATGCTATTCTAAGACTCGCATGGCTCAAACAACTCTTGTAGTAATGGCTCATAGGATGGAGTAACAAGCTTCGGTGGGGTTTAAAAGTAAAGGTTATGCAGTACTTGGGATTCAATTTAATGCAATCGCGACTCAATGATGCAAGAATAAGATAGAGGCAATAGGTACTATATGTATGCAAGCATGTGGTATTGCTTGCCTGGCAGCTCAGTTGAAGCGAGAGACGAATCTAGGTAGTACTCCTAGGATTCCTAATATTTCCCCTGCTCGGCGTCTATTCGAAAGAAGAACCAAACAAACAAGGACCAACAAAAATAAAGTGCACAAGCATATATAAATAAAATGCGACAAGCATGCCATGATGAATGATGCACAATTTACATGGCAATAATGTAGCATGGCATGGGTGAGGTGTGGGGTACAAAAATAAAGTGTTTTATTAAGTTTTAGTCATGTTTTGCCCCCATAACCCTTGCTGTCCACTTAATATTTATATGATGCATGCTGCAATTCAGAACAAGGAATGCATAGTTAGAACGGGCTCGTCGCGCTGATCGATTTAGACATATTATTTGTCAAATTTGGAGTTATAGAATTAAAGTTATTAATTATTTAAGAAAAGGCATTTTTATCACAATTAAACAATTTTGAAATTTTAAATTAGTCAAACATTATTTTGGATGGCAAATTTGAATTCCTCACATTTTTGTGATTCAAAAACATATGTCATTTGTCAAATTTGGAATTACCAAATTAAAGATATTAAAATCTGGATAATAAAACATATTAAACAATTTCTGGAATAATATTTTTATTAAACCGAAAAGGCCTCAGACTTTCGGTACCGCGGCAGACCTAGACCTAGCCACTTACGGGTGGACCCGAGCTGCTGAGTCAGCGTGGAGGGCAGCGGGGTACTCCTCTGGGCGTTTCGCACCAAGGTGCTATCCAGCCCCAGAGACTGACGTGCGGGCCCTGAGGTTGGCGGGGCCACTATGCGCGCGACCCAGCCAGGGCGTGCCACGCGGAAGGGACAGGGGCTCGCTCGTGCTGGCGCAATAAAACCGGGTACCTCTCTATAAAAATTACACCGAGGCAGACAGGTGGGCCAGGATGGAGCGCGGGTTGGTGAAAACAAAAAGGGCAGGGGGTATTTGCAAAATGTCCACAGCTACTGTTTTTCTTCCTCTGTTCTCTGACGGAACTGACGCCGCGCACGCGACGGACACAGAGGCGCGGCCGGGACTCGAACGCGCGACTTCGCGCTCGCGCAGCAAGGGTGAAACCACTGCGGTGGCTACGGGGTGATGTTAGCTAGCGGTGGCGCAGCGAGATAGCCTACTGCGACGCGACGGCGGACGAAGCACCCAGCGCGCGCCGTGCACGGAGAGCGTTCGATGAAACGATCTACGCAGGTGGGACGCAAAAACGAACAGGGGCATGTCTAGGGGGGTCAGTGGCTCACCGCGGGGAGGTTGGTGGCGGTGGATCGGGCAGGCGCGCAGCGGGTCGGTGGTGGAGCTGGAGGACGACGAGCTAGGGTTTCGCTCGGGCGACGTTGGTGTGCAGCGGTCTGGGGCTCCTCCTCCTCGACGGTGTGGACAGGGGCGATGCAGGGGTGCTCCTCGGTCTTCCTCGACAACCAAACGCCACGCCCGTCGCCTGGTATGATGTGGTCAAGAGGAAAACCGTCGATGGCCGCTGGAGTTGGAAGAGAGAGGGGTAGCGGTAGGTGGGGTAGGAGGGGTAGAAGGCCAGTGCCCTGGCTGGATCTAGGGTCACGCATGGCAGAGGGGAGGGGTAGATAAGGCTGAGGCCAGTGGGGGAGCACATGGGGCTCGGGGTGGACAAGGTGGCGTGCTCCTTTCCTCCTTCTCCCCCTCACGTGGTGCAGCGAGGCTAAGGGGTCCGGGGTGTGGCTGTAGCTGGGGCCAGAGGAGAACGGCCAGAGGTGGCTCGGGTGAGCCTCGTTTGTTGTTGAAAGAGAAACAGAGAGGGAGGTGAGGCACGGCTAGGGTTTAGGTGAGGGGTGGCATAGTGGCTCGGGCTAGAGAGGGTGATGAGCAAGGGGGTGGCTCGGATGGGACCGAACCAGGTGGGGGTTGCGACTGGTGGAAAAGAGATGGGATAGGGTGTGAGGTGAGTGTGCATAAGCTAGGTTTAGAGAGAGAGAGAGAGGACTCGGTTTAGATAGAAGAAGAGAGAGCGCAAAACCACATGATGGATGAGCTAGATTTTTGATTATCTAAGAAAACCAAAGGTTTAACCTATGCCAAGGAAGAAAACAATAGGACCAAAAGAGAGAGAGGTAAAAGAAAGAAAGGATCTTGCATGCCCCATGCACATGATCATATTTTGTGAAAACAAAATATACCCCATGTATACTTGGCAAAGAGGAAAACACTAAAAGAGAGTAAGGTGGAAGCCAAGTGGACAAGAAGTGTTTAAATGGGTGCATTTGTTCAATTGAGTTCAAACAAACACCACCCAAAAATATTCCAAGGAACCCAAAATATAAGAACAAGTGAGAGCCTTGCATGAGCCATGCACAAGTATTAAATGCCACTAATCCTATTTGTGAAAACAACTATCTTCAATCATGGTCATATATTCTTGCATGCATGCCAAAGTGTTTGACTAAAAACGTTCAAAGAAGAAACTTGCTTGACATATGGAAATAATTAGTATATGCATATGTATGAGGATAATTGACCATGGTAGTGTGCATTTTTCCACTAGAGCACTTGTAGCCAAATATAGCTCCATACATGAGCATATAGTAAATAAAATCCATATAGAACCTTAGATGCAACATTTCTACTCACATGTCATGCAAAAGTGGACATAAGGCTTCCCATAATAAATATTGTGAGAACAACATGTATCATGTATGGAAGCATGTAGAAAGAAGTGGATCCACCCCAACACATATGAGCTAGATTTAAATGCAGCTCATGTATAGTTAGGATGGTAGAATTATAAGGTGGTGACAAGAAAAGGTGGTGGAGTTAAATAAAAGATATGCCCCCAACTCAACTTGGGCATCAAGCATGTATCTAGAACCAAATACAATATATCAAGAGGCAAATACAATTAATAAATGCATATGAGTTAAGAACCAAATGAAAAGGGTTTTATATGATGCTCAAATGCAAGGTGGCATGATGACATGAGCATGATATAATTATGATGCAACAATTATATGTAGGAAGGTAGCATATATACAGACTAGGCTAGTAGCATAGCAATTGTTAGACAATTGGGATGCTACAATATCCACTTGTGCTAACAAGATTATTATCTAATGTACTAATACAACTAGCTTTCTCATAGCTCCTCAATTACTAGCTCAACCCTTGAGTTTAGGTATTGCTTCTAGTTAACTCGTGAGTGAGTTAACTCCTCCAACAACAAATGGTTTGATCTCCACTAAGGATCACATTCCATTGATGATGGTACACTCAACCATATCTAGTTATTCCTTTAGATTAATTTACTTAAGGTATTTGGAAAGTTAATATAATAGGTCAAAGGCTATGAGTCAATAAGTGCTAGGTCAAGAATTGATCACACACATTTATGATAAATAGACACTAGGATTTGGTTAAATAGGATTGTCACCTCTTAATATCATATTAAGAGTATATGCTGGATGGTCTTGGCTTGACTCCCTTTTCTACTCTATCTGTGTAAGAGTTAATGTTTAAGAACTACCTTGATACCCATGGTATAATTAACTACGGCAAGCAAGTATATCAAGGTTTAGTTATGAGTTTATTTACTTAAGTTATACACTTCACTTGGGATTCAGGGTTTGTGGTATATAAAACCTTGATATCACTTTTAGAAGATTAAGTATTCATCCTTGAGTTGTGATATGGAATACCATGTGATGATCTCTAGAAGATCAAGTACTCCTTATTAAGTAGGGTGTTGTGACTTAGTTTTATTACATTTGATCTTCCCTTAGATCAAATTATATTACCCAAAGATAAAGTTTTACCAAAAGTCATATTCAAACTTATCGCAGTCAACTTGATGATCTACTTCAGTTCCACCAAGTTAAGAGAAGTTTCACTCACTTTGACAAGTTTTATTCAAAAGCACGAAAATTATCCGGATTTTTTATGCATGAATGCAATGCACACACCTGTGTTCAGCTTATTTCTAAGCTCTAATGCTGGGGTGTTACATAAGCCCCATATGGGGTGATGAATGTTGTCTTTATTTGATCAGCAGGTTTCAGCCAGATCTGGTGGTAGCCAGAATACGCATCCAGAAATGACAACAGTTCACAGCCGGTCGTGGAGTCGATCACTTGGTCTATCCTTGGCAGGGCGAATGGATCTTTGGGGCATGCCTTGTTGAGGCTGGTTTAGTCAACACACATGCGCCAGGTCTTGTTATTTTTCAACACCAGCATCGGGTTTGCTAGCCATTCCAGGTGGAAAACCTCCATAATGAATCCGGCTGCGAGCAGCCAGGTGATTTCTTCACCAATGGTTCTTCTCTTCCGTGAAGCGGCATAGTGATTGATTTACCGGCTTTGCATCCATCCTAACATGTAAGGAGTGTTTGGCAAGCTCCCTCGGAACACCATGCATGTCCTTGGGGGACCATGCAAAGATATCTCGATTCTCACGGAGGAAGTCGACGGGCGCGCTTTCCTATTTGCTGTCAAGGCCGTCTCCAACAAGGACGAACTTGTATGGCTCGGAATCGTTGAGCAGGATCTTCTTGGTGCCCTTTGATGGCTTGAACTACGCCTCTCCGGCCGGCTTTGTCTCGCCAGCTGGCATGTCCACCTACAAGGCCGCCATGTTCTGCATGATGACGCGCTTCTCCTCCGCAATGATCATGGCCCTGGTGATCTTGGAGCCGTCGGTGGCGCAATCCACCGACCACTTGTAGTCACCTACGATGGTGATTACTCCCTTTGGCCCGGGGAGCTTCATCTTGAGGTACGCGTAGTGGGGCTTCCATGAACTTGGTGAGTGCGAGGCGTCCTAGGATGGCGGGTAAGCACTGCAGAGGTTAACCACCTCAAACCAAATAGGCTCACGGCGGAAATTGTCCTCTGTTCCGAAGAGGACGTCTAGCCGGATCATGCCGATGGGCGAATGTTATGGAACAGGAACGGCTCCGCGGAAGGAGGGTTGGACGGTTCTAGCTGGGGCTCACTGATGCCGAGCCGGTCTAGGGAGCTGCGGTACAGGAGGTTGATGATGCTTCCTCCGTCCACCAAGACACGGGAGAACCTGCACGAGTGCTTCTTAGATATGATGATGAGGTCTAGGACCATGGCTTATTTGCCTGGATGCGGCAGCACGTCCGACTGGTCCTTCCGGATCCACTTGACCTCTTTCTCGGACCAGTTCATGAACTGAGGAACGGGGGGACGATTTCGTTCACCTCCGCCTCACAGCGCCCTTTGTTGTGCTTGGTTTCTGGCTTGGTGGTGAAGATGTGTTAATTCCCTACCCGGCGAGGATAGTCTCCTCCGTCTTCATCCTGGTGGTTCTGGCGCTCGCTGGGTCTTGCTGGCCACCGGCTGGCGGAGGTGGAGGTGGCAGGGGTAAACCACAAACCTCGGCCATCTTCTTTGTCCAGGTGCATTGGCGAGTTGTATGTGTAGCCAGCTTGTTGCCACCACTGTGGAACTTGCATGGGCCATCAAGCATCGATTCGATGGTGTACTTGGGCCGAGGTGGCCGACCGTCGGGCTTCTGTCTCCAGTTGCCGCCTACAGTTGGGTCCTCTTGGATGGCTGCTACCTGCCTGGAACCATATTGGTTATTCGGCTGGTCGTCTTTCCTTTTGGCATGGTGATTGTCATGCTGCCAAGAGTTGCGGTTGTTCCCTTCTGGCTGGCGTCAGTCCGTGGCGACCTCCATGATGATCTGCCCCTAGTCGTCCAGCCGGATGGACCATTTCATCGCCGTTTCCACGGTGGCATACTTGTCGGCGGTCTCCATGGTCTTGGACATGGTGCCGGGCTCCACCCGGCGAAGCTTATGCTTGAGCATAGTGCCATCTCTACAACTGTTGATGAAGAAGTCGACCGCTTGGTGCTCGCGCACCCCCTCGCGAGAGTTGTGCATACTTGTCCACGAGGTGATGTAGGAGCGGTCGGTCTTCTCCTTGCCTTGAACACAAAGGGTGAGCTTGCCGGGCGACCCGGGCTGCCAGTGAAGTTGCGGACGAATGCCTGCTCGAAGTCAATCCAAGCGTTGATGTTGTTGTCGAGGAGACTGTCGAGCCATGTCCTGGCTGAATCGAGGACATGAGCGGGACATGGCGCACAACTACCCGGTGGTTGACGTTTGCGATGCCCACCATGGTGGTGTAGTCCACCAGCCAATCCTCAGGTTTGACCGTGCCGTTGTATTTTGGCGTGTCCCTTGGGAGCGAAACTCCCCTTGGAAATGGTTCGTTCTGGATGCGCGGTCTGAAACACCTTGGGCCAGCTAGACTTTCCTCTTCCAGCGCGCGTGACCGGACCAACAGGTTGATGCGCGCACGCATCCCGCGGCTCCTTCGGCTTGAGCGGGCCAAGCCGTCCTAAAAGGTGGGACTTGGGTGGCGCTTTGGTTCTTCCGCCTTCATCAACGGGATTGCGGGTTCTGCTGGTGATGGCTGCGGCTTCCTAGGGATTTTGCCCGTGGCTATCTGATCTGCCATGTGGGCGGCTGTTCTGCTTTGTAGCGTTCGAAGAGGAGGCCTTTCTCCCACCTACAGCCGGATCACTGATGGCTCAATGCATGACGCCCAGAAAAGTGCTAGTGCGTTGTTGATGTAGAGCTCGTTGGGAACCCCAAGAGGAAGGTATGATGAGCACAGCAGCAAGTTTCCCTCAGTAATGAAACCAAGGTTTAATCGAACCAGTAGGAGTAAGTAAACACCCCAAAGGTGTTACTAGCTGAGCTTTGGCAGGGCGCACTACCGGTGCTAGTAGCTACGTGGAGACCTACACAACACAACCACAGAACTTTGTCCCCAACTTGTGATGAGGTTGTCAATCTCACCGTGTTTTGCGGAAACAAAGGATTAAACGTATCGAATGGAACGAAGTAATAGTTTGCAGAAAGTAAACACAAACCAGTAAACAGTTTATAGATCGTATGTGTTTTGAAGAACTTCTGTTGCTCAAATCAAAAAGTGTTGAACTATCGAAAGTTAGATAACAACCTGGGGCAAAAGAAAAAATTCATGCCTCAAAAAGACGTTCAGAGATTTTACGCGAATTTTTATGGTGAAGCACAGAAATCTGTTTCGGGACAGCAATTTTCCCAATCATTACTTCTCTCTCATTAGAGGTTACTCTTGGCACAAAAGGCAAATAAAATGGATAAGGAGAGGTTATTACAGAGGTAATAACTTCCAAGACTCATTTAAAACTTTTGGGTTATCTCCCAATAAGTACTTTTCTTTAACGCCTTTAAGTTAGGCATAAGAAGCAAGAAAGAATCAAGTGTTCGAAGAAGCATTAATACCAAATTTCTTGCCCTTACCTCTCTTAGTTTTATTCTTAACCTTGGGGAAAATATGATTGTTTGGTGGAGAATAAAGATGCATAGTCCCCTTTCCCACATCTATTATTGCTCCAAGGAGTTCTAATAGGGACCTTCCAAGTGTAATTTGTCCTTTTCCTGCACATTCAATAACAAGATAATCAATAGAAATCGTTTTCCCAAGGATCTTTGTAAACACTCCTTCAGCTATTCCAAGAGGTAATATGGTAGTATTATTAGCAAGAGATATTTCTTTTCCTCCTTCAGTGAGCCCCCAAGTATTTAGAGATTTATAAATATCTTTGGGCATAAGACAAAATTCAGACATGATATCACAGCGAGCTTGAAAAGTTTCAGTGTTCATCTCAATCTTTACTGTAGGGAGCCACTTTGATGGTTCAGAATTTATTGGAACATGATTGTGATGCTCCCTAAGCGTATTATAGCAAATTTCTAAGCTAGTAGTGCTAGTCTCAAGAGTGTTCAACCTAGCAAATATTTTTGCGAAAGAAATATCAGTTTGGCTAAATTTGTATGGATTTTCCCAACTATCTGGCTAATGTTACCGTGATTAAGCTACTATAAGTTCTTTAGTTAATATGTTTACATGTATGCTGAATCATGATTATGTGTCATGTCAGCTATTATCGAGTTCAAATTAGCATGCTATTATTTAAAATGGTTTACACACACTAGAGACGGTCACTTTAAAAGCCACTTCGAGGCACACTAGTTTTAGAGACGATCTTTGTTATCCGACTCAGGTCGCCTGACTTTTTGAGACGGTCCCTAGTATCGGCCATCTGAGGTTGAGAAGTTCTTACAAGCGGTCCAAAATACGAGTCGTCTCGGTCTCGTACATGTTAGAGGCGTTTCCTTTTTACAATGTTTGAGGTCTCATATCTTAGAGCCGCAAAGAAAAACCGGCTCAGGTGGTGTGCTCTTAGAAGCTATACGCTTGAGCCGGAACGACAAACTGGTTGAGGCCCATGGGAAATTGATGTCTCTAAGTAACGTGTTTGTAGTAGTGTTATGACCTGTTGAAGATTGCCACCCGGGTTTTTAATCCCAAATGCCCGTTATGTCATACCTCGCAATCCAAGGATTACCATTTTTGCGAGACATAACGGATTGGATATCACAGTACATCATCCATTACAAACCATACATAAGGTCTTACACAAATAAGGATCTCATGATCCAGTCTTAATACAACAAGCAGCGGAAATAAAAGATAAGCGTAGCGGTGGGGTCCATCTTCAGGGGCACAGGCAATGCTGACGAAGGCAGATAGTCCTAGTTATCATAGCCGTCCTGTTGGCCATCATCTTGATAGTCTCCTTCATAGTCTGGCCATGAGAATAGCCAGGGACAAAAGCCATGAGTACTCTTTAAGTACTCGCATACTACCTCTAACAAGTAATACAATTCTAAGCTAAAGTGCTAAATCTAAGTTTAACTATACAGTTAAGTTTGAAACCTAAGCTGAGTCCAGAAGCAAAGAAGGATAAAATAAAGTTCTAGAATCACTTAAGTTGGGAAGCTATTGTCATAAACACAACCCTGTCGTGGTCAAGTCAAGATTCATCATTCATTTCGTAAGTCATTTTGAAAATATCTGACAACGAAACAGTATGACCATTCCAACTGTCCATAACCGCGGACGCGGCTATTCGAATAGTTTTACACTCTGTAGAGGTGGTACACTTTCACCACAAGATTCGATACATCTGTCAGGGGTAACCCTGAATCATCATACTTAGTATGCAGATAATCAAACATAACTTTCCCTTTACACACCCTAGTATAAGCACCTCTCCTATGAGCATGGCCTCCCAACCCTGACCATCAGTCATCTTGGGCACTGCATAGGTGGAAAACATTGAGAGGTAGCCTCAGCTCAAACCTCTCCTACGAGGGAACTAATACTAATGCATATAAATTTCTAGCTAAGCCTTACCCAATTCAGGTAATGTGGGTGTACGGTAAATTTGGAATGGTATCGCATCCGAATCCAACCATCAGTTTTATAAACGGGTTAAGGCTCATGCCTCATCATTTCACCATCATAAACCATTTGTGTTTCTCAACACATGTCAAAACATCTCAATAGAATGACTCATCATTCCAAGGTTTTCATAGTTCATTTTCACAAAGTGTTCCCATCTAAAGTGACTCAAGTTTTTGATCTACTCTAAACTACTAAGTTAAGAGTGTTCACTAAGGTGGGTAAGGTGGGTTCAATCTCATGCCATAGAATGACATCTAAAGGGGTTCTAAATAGGTCAAGTTTTATACTCTTTATGCTACCTTCAAAATAAGTAAAGAACTTTGTGTAAACTAAGGGAGGTAAAACTTGTAAATAATACTTGGGGTAACTAATAGTCAAAGGAGTGTGATCAAAGTATGCCTATAGCATCTTGGATCAAGTTAACTAGCTTAATTCTAGTTTGCTAAAATAGCTTGCCTTGGTTGGTGCAGTGGTTGAAGTTTTCGTCTTCTTCTTGGTAGAACTCCTCCTCCTCGAAAGCTTGGTCGATACTATCGTCTATAAAGACATACAGAGTACACAATCACCAAACAATACTTAACTAGTCTAATTAGCATTCTAAAACACTCATTGGATGATCTATTATCATCACAAGCATCACAAGTTTAATTCACTAGTTTCATTCTTTTTAATTTAGAAAAGTAATTTCTACTCATTGAAAAATTAACTAAGATTTAACATTCACCACTTAAAATATGGGACCATGTGGACACATGTCATCACCACATATTCTAACATGTGGGAATGTGATTTACAGGTTGGACTTTGGTTTAAGTTCATTATTTAATGATTTAAAGTGACTAGAAATGCCTATATAGCATTATTTTGGTACTAGTCCAAAGTCACTGCATGTAAACCTTAATATTATTACATATTCAGATAGGTATGATGAAATGTGAATTTTTAGAGTTGGAATCAACTCAAAACCTATCTTGGTTGATTTTATAAAAATGTGCAAGTTGCAAATAATTCTGTTTTGTTATTTTTACTAGGAGAGATCTATAACTCTAATTGAATTAAATCCAACGGCCTTGGATAGATCATTCCCATACCTTTCAGGCAAAAAATAATTCATGCAATTTGGATTTGTCAAACTCCCAGAATTGATTTTTAAACTAGTGGACAGAAACTAGATTAACTCTAAATAGAAAAACTAAATTTGAATCTCTAACTCGTGCGGGAACTAACTGGGCCGGTCCAGCTACGCACAGTGAGCGGAACGGGCTGCCTGACATGCGGGCTCCACCAGTCAGCGGCACAGAAACACCGAAACGGTATCTAACATCCTAGGCCACACGATGTAAAGATGATCCAACGATGGATAGTCATCATCGACGACGGATTACTCCGGCGAGAGTCTGACCTAGACACGGTGGTGGGGGTCGATTGGGGGCATACCAGGGCTCCACCAAGGTCGGTGAGGCGGGCGAACGGTCTGGTAGACGACGACGAGGTGGGCCACGGTTGCGACGGAGCTTGGGGTGCCCTAAATCGCAGACGCCCTTCTCCTCCTGCTGCGGCGGATTCGGCTCCAATTCCGGCGAGACAGAGCTCAAGCGGCTTCGGTGAGAGGTGGGTGAGGTTCAGTGAGAGGTAGGGAGTGAGTGACTGGGGAGAAATGAGGCTGGGGTGGCCGCTTTATATAGGGTCGACGAGAGGGTAGAGCGGGCTCCGGTGAGGTCATCGGTGACGACGATGCGGGGCGCTCTCGGCATGGGCGAGGGCGGCGATGGATTCTCTATCCCCCAACGGTCCTCTGGGGCTTAAAGGCGTGACAAGGCGCGGTCTGTCCTAGTCGGGAGCATGCGGTGAACTGAGCGCGGGCGGCGGTGTTTGACGCGGTTCTTCCGGGCTGCTGGTCTCGAGGCGGCGAACGAGGATGTCTGGGCGGTTGCTGGGCCTGCTGCGGGTGCTACCACGCAAGGCTAGGGCTTGGTGAGGCCGGTGCTGCTCTAGCGGGCGCGGCGCTCCAGGGTGATCGGCATGGCGGACATTGGCATGGGCGCGAGCAAATGCGGCTGGTCCTCCGCTCGATTTTGGTCGGGGGCTGGTCAAGGCGGTGCGGTGTGATGGCGCTTGTCTGCCAGCGAGCGAAGGAGAGCGCGGGACGGGCTGGTGCGAGCCGTCCATGGTCGACCTGGCGCATGGCGTCGGGCGGCTTGGTACTGGAGCAGATAGCGGAGAGGGAGAGAGAGCTAGGGCCGGGGTTTTAGCTGGGGGGACAAGGGGACCGAGTTAGGCCCAAATGGTGACCAAAACCACTGCTCACTATAGTGTTTTGGAATTTGCAAGATTTTTGTCTGCCACATGTTTGATGAAATGGCCGCAAGAGACCAAAGTTTGAATTTTGGTTTCAAAATTTTTGAGTGTTCTCCACTGGTGCTAGTAGTCTCTGGTTGCAAGGGTTTTGAAAGTGGAGCTCAAATTGATGGTTTTTGAAATAGGGGTGATCTAGGCATATGCATTGAATTCAATTTTCACATGCCATTTAAAATAAGTATTTGAAGGTTTTTAGCAGATCAAAAGGGGGCCTTGGTACCTCATTATGTGTACTAGCAAGGGGTGTAAAGATCCATAATTATTTCTGTTGAGAAATGAGTGCTAGGAACACTCAAAGTAGTGTAATGGATTAAAATGTCCAAAATGACCATTCCTCATTTTTAATTGTTTTTTATTTGATTTTCTTTGGTATTTGCTTGGGAAAGATTTATATGATGTTTAAATCACCTAAGAAACATTTTACCAGCAAGGAATCACAGAACCATGGCAATTCAAATCAATTCCTAAATTAAATGCACATACACATGAATGCTTTCATTTTTAATTTGGAAAAGTTTTTGTTAACCCTAATTTTGATGATTTGGATCTTGATAAGCTTGGATTAAAGTTTTGGGATGTTACAAACCTTCCCCCCTTAAACAAAATCTCGTCCCGAGATTTACAAAGGAAACTAGGAACTAAAGAGATCTGGGAACTCTGTCCTAATGTAATCTTCACGCTCCCAAGTGGCTTCCTCCTCGGTATGGTTGCTCCACTGAATCTTGAGAAACTTGATACTCCTAGTCCTGGTGGTTCTGTAGGCTTCTTCTAAGATACAAATGGGTACTTCTCTATAGGTCAGGTCATTGTTGATTTCCACAGCTCTGTGATCGATGTTCTTGAAAACTTTAGTCTTCTCCGGCACTTCCAGGCATTTGCGAAGTAACGAGATATGGAACACATTGTGGATGGCTGACATCTCTTCGGGTAGTTCCAGTTGGTATGATACTTCTCCTCGATGGTTCAGAATCTTGAATGGCCCGATATATCTGGGGGCTAACTTTCCTTTTAGACTAAAGCGTTGGGTTCCTTTAATGGTGAAACCTTGAGATACACAAAATCTCCGACATTGAAAGTCTGGTCTCTCCTTCTTTTGTCAGCATAACTCTTTTGTCTGGATTGGGTGTTCTTGAGGTGCTCACGGACTTTGTGAACCTTCTCTTCAGCTTCTCGGAGAATGTCGGGTCCAAAGATCTGACTCTCTCCTACTTGCGACCAATTCAAAGGGGTACGGCACTTTCTTCCATATAGGAATTCAAAGGGTGCCATCTGCAAACTAGCTTGATAACTGTTGTTATATGAGAATTCTGCGAAAGGCAGGCAGTCTTCCCATTTTGATCTGTATTCCAACACACAAGCTCTAAGCATATCCTTTAGGATCTGGTTGACTCTCTCAGTCTGTCCATCAGTTTGCGGGTGATAAGCGGTACTGAAGTTCAACTTGGTTCCTAATCCTTCTTGGACTTTCTGCCAAAATCTTGAGGTAAACTAAGTTCCTCGATCTGATATTATGGTCTTGGGGGTTCCATGCAGACTAACAATTCTAGCGATGTATAGCTCTGCTAGCTTCGCACTCTGGTAGGTAGTCTTGACCGGTATGAAGTGGGCTACCTTGGACAGTCTATCCACTATGACCCAGATTGAGTCATTTCCCCTACTAGAAGTAGGTAAACCGGTGATAAAGTCCATTCCGACGGAATCCCATTTCCAGTCCGGAATCTGCAATGGTTGCAGCAGTCCTGCAGGTCTCTGATGCTCTTCTTTGACTCTTTGACAGATGTCACACTTGGCAATGTAGCTTCCGATTTCTCTCTTCATCTTATGCCACCAAAATTGCTCTTTCAAATCCTGATACATCTTTGTTCCTCTGGGGTGGATAGAATAAAGAGTATCATGAGCTTCCTTCATGATAACTTGCTTCAGCTCCGAATCTGCTGGCACACAGATACGTCCTTTGTACCACAACACTCCTTCGTCTTCAGTGAATCCAGGTACCTTTCCTGTACCAATACGACGATTGATTCCGTCGATACTTTCATTCCCCTTCTGGGCTTCCTTGATTTGGCTAATCAAAGTGGGTTGAAGTTCAATGCTAGCTAAAAATCCTTTGCTAACTAATTCAGTCCTGAATTGCTCCAACTCTTCATACAAACTTGGTTGCTTCTCCTTGATCATGGTGTTTAGCCGACACGGCAATCTGCTAAGAGCATCCGCTACCACATTGGCTTTGCCGGGGTGATAGTGAATGTCAAGGTCATAATCCTTGATTAACTCTATCCATCTCCTTTGCCTCATATTCAGTTCTTTCTGAGTGAAAATATATTTCAAGCTCTTATGATCTGAGTAAATCTCACAGCGATTACCCATCAGATAATGACGCCATGTCTTTAACGCTAGAACCACAGCTGCTAGCTCAAGATCATGGGTAGGATAGTTCTGCTCATATTGCTTTAGTTGTCGAGACAGAGACGCGATGACTTTGCCTTCTTGCATCAGTACACATCCTAGACCAATCTTGGATGCGTCACAATACACATCAAATGGCTTCTTGATATCTGGCATGACTAATATTGGGGCTGATATCAATCCCTTCTTCAGCTCCTGAAAACTGGCTTCACATTTGTCTGTCCATTCAAACTTCTTGTCCTTCTTCAACAATTGGGTCATTGGTCGGGCTATGCTCAAGAATCCTTCTACGAACTTGCGGTGATATCCCGCTAATCCGAGAAATGCACGGACTTGGGTCTGAGTGGTTGGGGCTTCCCATTCTTCGACATCTTTGATCTTGGCGGGATCAACAGAGACTCCTCCGGCAGACACAATATGTCCTAGGAATCCTACTTCTTTCAACCAAAACTCACACTTGCTGAACTTGGCATATAACTGATGCTCTCTCAAGGTTTCTAGGATAACTCTCAAATGTTGCTCATGCTCTTCTTCTGACTTGGAGTAGATAAGGATGTCGTCAATAAACACAACTACAAACTTATCTAGGAAATTCATAAAAATATTATTCATGAGATTCATGAAATAAGCAGGGGCATTGGTTAATCCAAAAGACATAACCGTATACTCGTATAAACCATAGCGAGTAGTGAAGGCGGTCTTCGGAATATCCGTTGCACGAATCTTAAGTTGGTGACAACCAGTCCTAAGATCAATCTTTGAGAATACCTGAGCTCCCAGTCAACTGATCAAATAGATCCTCTATCTTTGGCAAGGGGTACTTGTTCTTGATGGTGACATCATTCAACTTTCTGTAATCTGTCCACAGACGGTTGCCTCCATCTTTCTTGTTGACGAACAATACTGGTGATCTCCATGGCGATGCGCTTGGTTGAATCAAGCCTTTGGCTAACATAGCATCCAACTGCTTCTTCAGTTCCACTAACTCTGAGGAGTTCATGCTATAGGGTCTCTATGTTATGGGTCCGGTTCCGGGGATTAGTTCGATAATGAACTCAATATCCCTATCCGGGGGCATACATGGCAATTCATCTAGGAATACGTCGGGGTATTCACATACTACTCTAGCTTGGTCCATGGTGGGCAGGGCTACACTCTTGTTGCACTTGAATTGACGGGGTAAGGTTTTAGATATGTGCTCTACTGTTACTCCAGAACTACTGGTCATGGTGATGGCTTTCTTAGCACAGTCTATCAGTCCCTTATGCCTTGACATCTAGTCCATACCTAGTACTAGTTCCAATCCTTTGGTTCCAAGTACAATTAGGTTGGCATAAAAATCTATCCCATGTATTCTGATAGGCACATCTTTGCAAATTTTTCTAGCCTTGGTTGTTGAACCGGGGATTTGAACTATCATGACATGCTTCAGGTTGGTTGGGTGAATCTTACTAGTGCATGCAAATTCTTCGGTGACAAATGAATGCGATGCTCCAGAATCAAACAGTACTCTTGCTAAAACTGAGTTGACAGAAAACATACCCATCACTACATTTGGCGCTTCCTGGGCTTCCTCTGCGTTCATGTGGAAGAGACGGCCGTTGCGGTTGTGAGGGTTCCTTGGGGCAAATCTTCTTCTTGGTTGAACACGACGCTGCTGTTGCGCTGGGGCATTCACATTGACATTGGCTACAGTCTTCTTGGGACACTCATTTGAGTAGTGACCCTTCACTCCACACTCGAAACAGGTGATCTGGGACTTGTCCTTGACTGCGACAGGTACAGCATTGCTGCCAGTTCTGGGTGCAGTGTTGTTGATGTTGCTGGTGTTCTTGGGAGGTGCACGGTTGAAATTGTTGGCATTGCCAGAGTTGTGATTGTTTCCTCCGGACTTCCCATTGCCTCCGCTACGGTTGAGGTAGCTTGGGCGAGACGTGGGGGGTCGGTTGTTCCTTGGTGCATATCCCGATGAAGGGTTGGGGCGGTACTTCTGGTGACTGCTGCATCAATAGACGCTTGCGGTTGTCATTTGCCTAATTAATCTTCCCTTCCATCTGAATGACAGAGTCGACTAGCTCTTCGAGATCCTGGAAACGGATGTTGACAAGGACAGTCTGCATCTCATCATGCAGTCCGTTCAGGAATCTCTCCTTCTTCTTGGCCTTCGTGTTGATCACATCAGGTGCATACCTGGCAAGTGATAGGAATCTATCACGGTACTCCACAACAGTCATTCTTCCTTGCTTCAGTTCGCGGAACTCATCTCTCATCCGGTTGACTAGACCTTGCGGCATGTGGGTGCGGCTGAACTTAACCTTGAATGCTTCCCATGTCATCACTTGACCATGGTTCATATTGCGGATACTATTCCACCAAGCTCTTGCATCTCCTGCCAGATAGTGGGTGGCAAAAAGAACTTTCTCATTGTCATCAACTCTTGCAACTTCTAAGTTGTTTTCTATGGTTTGTAACCAATCATCAGCATCTAATGGAGCAGGCAGGCGCGCAGCGGATCGGCGGTGGAGCTAGAGGACGACGAGCTAGGGTTTCGCTCGAGCGACGTCGGCGTGCAGCGGTCTGGGGCTCCTCCTCCTCGACGGTGTGGACAGGGGCGACGCAGGGGTGCTCCTCGGTCTTCCTCGACAACCAAACGCCACGCCCGCCGCCTGGTATGATGTGGCCGAGAGGAAAACTGTCGGTGGCCGCCAGAGTTGGAAGAGAGAGGGGTAGCGGTAGGTGGGGAAGTAGGGGTAGAAGGCCAGTGCCCTAGGTGGATCTGGGGTCACGCACGGCAGAGGGGAGGGGTAGATAAGGTTGAGGCTAGAGGGGGAGCACATGGGGCTCGGGGTGGACAAGGTGGCGTGCTCCTTTCCTCCTTCTCCCCCTCACGTGGTGCAGCGAGGCTAAGGGGTCCGGGGTGTGGCTGCAGCTGGGGCCAGAGGAAAACAGCCAGAGGTGGCTCGGGTGAGGCTCGTTTGTTGTCGAAAGAGAAAACAGAGAGGGAGGTGAGGCGCGGCTAGGGTTTAGGTGAGGGATGGCATAGTGGCTCGGGCTAGAGAGGGTGATGAGCAAGGGGGTGGCTCGGATGGGACCGAACCAGGTGGGGGTTGCGACTAGGTGGAAAAGAGAGGGGATAGGGTGTGAGGTGAGTGTGCATAAGCTAGGTTTAGAGAGAGAGGACTCGATTTAGATAGAAGAAGAGAGAGGGCAAAACCACATGATGGATGAGCTAGATTTTAGATTATCTAAGAAAACCAAAGGTTTAACCTATGCCAAGGAAGAAAACAATAGGACCAAAAGAGAGAGAGGTGAAAGAAAGAAAGGATCTTGCATGCCCCATGCACATGATCATATTTTGTGAAAACAAAATATACCCCATGTATACTTGGCAAAGAGGAAAACACTAAAAGAGAGTAAGGTGGAAGCCAAGTGGACAAGAAGTGTTTAAATGGGTGCATTTGTTCAACTGAGTTCAAACAAACACCACCCAAAAATATTCCAAGGAACCCAAAATAGAAGAACAAGTGAGGGCCTTGCATGGGCCATGCACAAGTATTAAATGCCACTAATCCTAGTTGTGCAAACAACTATCTTCAATCATGGTCATATATTCTTGCATGCATGCCAAAGTGTTTGACTAAAAACGTTCAAAGAAGAAACTTGCTTGACATATGGAACTAATTAGTATATGCATATGTATGAGGATAATTGACCATGGTAGTGTGCATTTTTCCACTAGAGCACTTGTAGCCAAATATAGCTCCATACATGAGCATATAGTAAATAAAATCCATATAGAACCTTAGATGCAACATTTCTACTCACATGTCATGCAAAAGTGGACATAAGGCTTCTCATAATCAATATTGTGAGAACAACATGTATCATGTATGGAAGCATGTAGAAAGAAGTGGATCCACACCAACACATATGAGCTAGATTTAAATGCCAAAGGGAAAAATGTAAAAGCTCATGTATAGTTAGGATGGTGGAATTATAAGGTGGTGACAAGAAAAGATGGTGGAGTTAAATAAAAGATATGCCCCCAACTCAACTTGGGCATCAAGCATGTATCAAGAACCAAATACAATATATCAAGAGGCAAATACAATTAATAAATGCATATGAGTTAAGAACCAAATGAAAAGGGTTTTATATGATGCTCAAATGCAAGGTGGCATGATGACATGAGCATGATATAATTATGATGCAACAATTATATGTAGGAAGGTAGCATATATATAGACTAGGCTAGTATCATAGCAATTGTTAGACAATTGGGATGCTACAACTCTCCCCCACTAAACAAGAATCTCGCCCCGAGATTCCTAGGAAAAAGAAACCAACACAAGGAGAGACGGGTGTTCGGAATGAAGGTGACCCTCACGTTCCCAAGTTGATGAACAACAGAATGGTGCGACCACTACACCTTGCAAACTTGCTAGACTTGTTGCGAGTCTTGCGTTTTGCTTGAGACACAAATGGTTAGAAGAATTGAAGGATTGTCGTGAGACAAGAAGGATAGGATGAACGTAGCTCCGGTTTTCTCGAGAAACATGATAAAAGAATAGAACCACTTGTGAAAGAAATAGAAAGATGATGTATCACGAAGAAAGGAAGGACACACCATTAAGATTAAAGATTTACAGATACAAGAGAAGATAAATCTTGTCTCGCCGAAAGAAAAGAGCTACTTTGGAGAAGTTATCGACCACTATGAAAATAGCACTGTACCTTCCCTCAGATTTGAGAAGGAAGTTCAGAAACAATATCGCCTTCAAACAATAGAGTTCCTTGATATCAACGGAAAGATTTAGTTAGACGTTGTCGGATTAGATTCTTATTGCACCGGTAAGAACCAAGGATCACACAATTGAGATGTGCGGATATATCTTCTAGACAAGGAGGTGATGCTCGATTATGGTGGAATCCCGAGAAGAAAAGAATACGAAGGATCTGGAATTTATTGTAGAGATACTTATTGCTTTCTTTAGCCTTGAGGCTAACGCAATAGATTTGCGGCTGATGGAATCAACCATAATTGGCTTTACCACAGAAAAAGAATTGATGAAACAAAGAGAGAAATAGTTTCCTTTCATCTTGTTTGGGGATGTCGAGCATCGGTAGAATGACGAGGACAGAAAAGAGTTTGCGTTTGTTCCCACCAGATAATTGAAGATTTTGCTCCATCTAGAATAGACAGACCACCAACAAGAGATTATTGATTACTTTCTTCAAGAGAGCACTTCGGAAAAACAAGGACGAAAGTAAAAGTATCGAGGAATAAAGGCCACTTCTAACTTCCGTGGAATGAGTGAAATTGCATTAATCCGCCCATCCAATGTACAAGAGCGAATGATAAGAGTAGTGGTATGGTAGCTACTCCATCCCGCACTCAAAGCATTACTCCGTACATGAATAAGAAAATCATGTAACCCAACTCCCAAAGACAGACTGAAGATCTTGACAAAAAGAACTCATGGAACTCCGTAAGAAAACAAAGATATGATGCAAATGATTCGCCGGATCCCAGATAGATAAGGATGATGATGTTGTCGTCGTGTCGGAAGATCCAAACCACCGGAAAAATATGAAGAAAGATTACGGAGAACGGCTTCAAGATTCAATAGATTAAGAAAAAGATAGCACCAACTTGAACAGAAGGATTACAAAAGATCTGAAAAGTCTTCGCGGCCTTCGGTGGATTGAGGATAGGAGATGGAACGAGAGGGTTTCAAAAGATTACTTAACGAGACAGAGGTGAAAAGAACTCCATGTTCTTCTTGAAATGATTGAGAGAGATTTAGCAGTCTTGAGGAAATCTTCAGCGGAACGACGATGATAACTCACCAACAAGGAAAGACTCCGGGTTTGATTGAAGGTGGAGGATGGAATTAACAATGGGCTTGCTAATTCCAGAATTGTAGCAATGTATTTAGCAGAAGGACGTGGTCGAGATAGGTGACTTCAAAAAGTCAGGATTTACACTCTGAGAACTTTTCACACTGGCGGTGTTCACGAAGCTTGAGAGAAGAAAACACAGATGATCTTCCATGTTCTTCCATTGATATAGAATAGGCAAGCATATCATCAAGATATACCACCACGGATTAACAAGATATTCCAAGAATATCAAGTTCAAGAGGCGGGAGAAACGAACAAATGCTCGAAACACTTTCTGAGACCAATGCTCTTTCGAAAGATCAACATCAAGAGCATGGATTCGTGTTGAAGAAGATGTATTGGCAGACTAGATTATCTGGTCCTTCGGAAAAGAAAAAGAGTTGTCGCCTGGTTCACATACTTGATCGGATCACCGGTTACAAAGATAAGGAGATCTTGGGTAAGAATGATTATAGCCCATACCTTAAGAAAAGCTATCAGAGACGAAAAATGCAATTCCCTCGTATCAAAGAGAATTTTGCAGATATGGAGTTCCAAAAAGATGTGAAGCATGATAAACAGATGATAGACCACCATAGTGCCTTGAGAAAACTCCGGATTGCCAAAGATACTTGAATATGA
This sequence comes from Avena eriantha, assembly GCA_910589775.1. Lineage (NCBI taxonomy): Eukaryota > Viridiplantae > Streptophyta > Magnoliopsida > Poales > Poaceae > Avena > Avena eriantha. The sequence goes on along the minus strand of OU342744.1, from coordinate 310,247,381 downwards.
TAAAGATATGATCACGGTATAACTCAAAATCACAGGAGATAACCGCCATCATCTGGAGGATGAAAATAGATAGCATTAACCATACTCCACTCATGATAAGTGTCATATAGCTATGTCGAGAACCAAATTACAATCACAAGCATCGGATCGACGCGAGTTATGTACTTAGCCCAAAAGAATTGAAGAAAAAGGAAAACTCCCAGATCAAGCGCCAGTGACAAAAGAATGAGTTAGCATGAACATGCCGATAAAAAGGAAGATAGATAATGTTTCACACACGACTGAAGAGGAGTGTGGAAACACAGATGTATCAAAGAAAAAATTCGCATTTTTCGGCATTAAATTACCAATAAATGCGCAAAACCACTTATCAGATAGGGATTAGCAACTCCAAATTCTGTGAAAGCATGCTGGCAGGAAGAACACCCTTAACCAGATGGCACCGGTTAACCAAGAGTCGGATAGATGGCGTCAGTTTACAAAAGCCTGTCGGTATGGAATGTACCAACAGTTGATAACCAAAAGGCAGATAGCGACAACAAGTTGGATGCAACATATAGACAAAGAATTACACACACACACACACTTTCTATGGTACTATGGAACCCAGAACACGTGAATCCTAGTTTGAATTTTTAGAAGAGGATTGAAAACGTTACACTTCCTTACCAGAAAAGGGTGGGTGGGTGGGTAAGAAGAAAAATGGAAGCAGTCCTACTCTCACGTTTTGTTTTTCCCTAGTATACATAACTACCAAAATATTTGCTAGACTGACAACGACCATTTGGCTGAGACCCTGAAGGGCGGGATGGCTCTGATACCAATTGTAACAACCTCGGACCCTATGGTCTAAGTTCAAGCCTAGATGAACCGGAAGTGGTTAAAATAGTACAGCGGGGGCCCAGGGGCCACCCACGTGTAGACCCTACGGCCGTCCTAACCACTTCCAAGACATCGGGACAAGAGCGAGCGGCGTAGGAAACAGGCGAAGAGATCAAATACATACACAAGTGAGTATGTATGCAAGCTACCTTACAACAGTTCTCAGAGCCATTCCATCTAAAAGAAATAGAAATATTGCAATGCCATACGGCAAGATCCAAGTATCCTAGATAGAGATAATAGTGTAGGATAGTTCCTCATACATCAAACATCAGAGTATCAAGCGGAAGCGGGAAACAAGATCCGAGTACGGACAAGAAGCAAATCGACATAAGATGCCACATCAATAAGCACATCCCGCCCATAGATCTCACGGATCCCCATCCCCGGAATCTCTACACCGAGTGATCGTTGCCAACATCATCTGCCTCCTCCACCCAGTATCCATCTTGCGAATACACATGTTCATCTGAATCAAAATATTTATCGTGTGAGACCCTAGGGGTACTCAGCAAGTCTTTATGCCTCTAAAGGGGACATATACCTGGGGTGACGCAATTGCAGCAAAAGATAATAACTAACAAGTATATAGATACTCGCTAACCATCCGCCTAACCAAAGATAGTCGGATGTCCGTTGATTAGAAACAACAGTTATAATAGTATAAAGTAACAGATCCATCCTCCTTCTCGCTTACCAACGAGAAAGCGGACGAACAACCCATCCGTTGGCAGTTTTATTAACCATTCCATGAGTATTGCACTATTTACTAGTCCGGTATTTAGTCAAATTAAGAGCGGTACTTTAGTTATACTTGTCTATGTTCGATAAACTGTGCTCCAAGTCATCCATAACCGCGGACACGGCTTTCAGAAAGATTTACCCTGCAGGGGTGCACAAATAGCAACACACACTCGATCAACCTCGGAAAAACCAACTCAAAACCCAACAAGGCATTCACGACAAAGCGATCACCGGATTCAGAAATATTTCAGGGGGCCACCCCAATAAGCTACCCGCAACGAAGTTGGCCGGCTCCGAGACGGACCCAGGGTTTGCGACAATGGCTATAAACGACTGGGAACCCGAAAATGTGACTGGGCTTGTCGATACCGCAAAAACATTCCGCATTCTTAAACAATACAGGTGCTCCATGCACAATCTTAAATAAAACAGTAAGCATGGCATAATTACAGGATAGTAATAAAGCCCCAAACTACTTTGTGGCCCCAAGAAATAAAGTACAAATCAAGCTCTAGCAAAGGGGGATTCATAGAGTCTCCCGTATGTGGATAGTGCGAATAGTCAAGGAACAGGTATCAAGTACTCGGGGTCCTACGGGACACAAGTGGACATAAAAACCAAATGACAGATATTGCCCACCGGTGCCTCTTCCATTAGTTATCCCATTACTACTCAGGTTCAGTTGTTTAGGTACCTCGTTATCCATCAGACACTCACATACCCTACACATGCTATTCTAAGACTCGCATGGCTCAAACAACTCCTGTAGTAATGGCTCATAGGATGGAGTAACAAGCTTCGGTGGGGTTTAAAAGTAAAGGCTATGCAGTACTTGGGATTCAATTTAATGCAATCGCGACTCAATGATGCAAGAATAAGGTAGAGGCAATAGGTACTATATGTATGCAAGCATGTGGTAGTGCTTGCCTGGTAGCTCAGTTGAAGCGAGAGACGGATCTAGGTAGTACTCCTGGGATTCCTAATATTTCCCCTGCTCGGCGTCTATTCGAAAGAAGAACCAGACAAACAAGAGCCAACATAAATAAAGTGCACAAGCATATATAAATAAAATGCGACAAGCAAACAAGCATGCCATGATGAATGATGCACAATTTACATGGCAATAATGTAGCATGGCATGGGTGAGGTGTGGGGTACAAGAATAAAGTGTTTTATTAAGTTTTAGTCATGTTTTGCCCCCATAACCCTTGCTGTCCACTTAATATTTATATGATGCATGCTGCAATTCAGAACAAGGAATGCATAGTTAGAACGGGCTTGTCGCGCTGATCGATTTAGACATATTATTTGTCAAATTTGGAGTTATAGAATTAAAGTTATTAATTATTTAAGAAAAGGCATTTTTATCGCAATTAAACAATTTGGAAATTTTAAATTAGTCAAACATTATTTTGGATGGCAAATTTGAATTCCTCACATTTTTGTGATTCAAAAACATATGTCATTTGTCAAATTTGGAATTACCAAATTAAAGATATTAAAATCTGGATATTAAAACATATTAAACAATTTCTGGAATAACATTTTTATTAAACCGAAAAGGCCTCAGACTTTCGGTACCGCGGCAGACCTAGACCTAGCCACTTACGGGTGGACCCGAGCTGCTGAGTCAGCGCGGAGGGCAGCGGGGTACTCCTCTGGGCGTTTCACACCGAGGTGCTATCCAGCCCCAGAGACTGACGTGCGGGCCCTGAGGTTGGCGGGGCCACTATGCGCGCGACCCAGCCAGGGCGTGCCACGCGGTAGGGACAGGGGCTCGCTCGTGCTGGCGCAATAAAACCGGGTACCTCTCTATAAAAATTACACCGAGGCAGACAGGTGGGCCAGGATGGAGCGCGGGTTGGTGAAAACAAAAAGGGTAGGGGGTATTTGCAAAATGTCCACAGCTACTGTTTTTCTTCCTCTGTTCTCTGACGGAACTGACGCCGCGCACGCGACGGACACAGAGGCGCGGCCGAGGCTCGAATGCGCGACTTCGCGCTCGCGCAGCAAGGGTGAAACCACTGCGGTGGCTACGGGGTGATGTTAGCTAGCGGTGGCGCGGGGAGATAGCCTACTGCGACGCGACGGCGGACGAAGCACCCAGCGCGCGCCGTGCACGGAGAGCGTTCGATGAAACGATCTACACAGCTGGGACGCAAAAACGAACAGGGGCATGTCTAGGGGGGTTAGTGGCTCACCGCGGGGAGGTTGGTGGCGGTGGATCGGGCAGGCGCGCAGCGGGTCGGTGGTGGAGCTGGAGGACAGCGAGCTAGGGTTTCGCTCGGGCGACGTCGGTGTGCAGCGGTTTGGGGCTCCTCCTCCTCGACGGTGTGGACAGGGGCAACGTAGGGGTGCTCCTCGGTCTTCCTCGACAACCAAACGCCATGCCCGTCGCCTGGTATGATGTGGTCAAGAGGAAAACTGTCGATGGCCGTCGGAGTTGGAAGAGAGAGGGGTAGCGGTAGGTGGGGTAGGAGGGGTAGAAGGCCAGTGCCCTGGCTGGATCTAGGGTCACGCATGGCAGAGGGGAGGGGTAGATAAGGCTGAGGCCAGTGGGGGAGCACATGGGGCTCGGGGTGGACAAGGTGGCGTGCTCCTTTCCTCCTTCTCCCCCTCACGTGGTGCAGCGAGGCTAAGGGGTCCGGGGTGTGGCTGTAGCTGGGGCCAGAGGAGAACGGCCAGAGGTGGCTCGGGTGAGCCTCGTTTGTTGTTGAAAGAGAAACAGAGAGGGAGGTGAGGCACGGCTAGGGTTTAGGTGAGGGGTGGCATAGTGGCTCGGGCTAGAGAGGGTGATGAGCAAGGGGTGGCTCGGATGGGACCGAACCAGGTGGGGGTTGCGACTAGGTGGAAAAGAGATGGGATAGGGTGTGAGGTGAGTGTGCATAAGCTAGGTTTAGAGAGAGAGAGAGAGGACTCGGTTTAGATAGAAGAAGAGAGCGCAACCACATGATGGATGAGCTAGATTTTAGATTATCTAAGAAAACCAAAGGTTTAACCTATGCCAAGGAAGAAAACAATAGGACCAAAAGAGAGAGAGGTGAAAGAAAGAAAGGATCTTGCATGCCCCATCCACATGATCATATTTTGTGAAAACAAAATATACCCCATGTATACTTGGCAAAGAGGAAAACACTAAAAGAGAGTAAGGTGGAAGCCAAGTGGACAAGAAGTGTTTAAATGGGTGCATTTGTTCAATTGAGTTCAAACAAACACCACCCAAAAATATTCCAAGGAACCCAAAATAGAAGAACAAGTGAGGGCCTTGCATGGGCCATGCACAAGTATTAAATGCCACTAATCCTATTTGTGAAAACAACTATCTTCAATCATGGTCATATATTCTTGCATGCATGCCAAAGTGTTTGACTAAAAACGTTCAAAGAAGAAACTTGCTTGACATATGGAAATAATTAGTATATGCATATGTATGAGGATAATTGACCATGGTAGTGTGCATTTTTCCACTAGAGCACTTGTAGCCAAATATAGCTCCATACATGAGCATATAGTAAATAAAATCCATATAGAACCTTAGATGCAACATTTCTACTCACATGTCATGCAAAAGTGGACATAAGGCTTCCCATAATAAATATTGTGAGAACAACATGTATCATGTATGGAAGCATGTAGAAAGAAGTGGATCCACCCCAACACATATGAGCTAGATTTAAATGCAGCTCATGTATAGTTAGGATGGTAGAATTATAAGGTGGTGACAAGAAAAGGTGGTGGAGTTAAATAAAAGATATGCCCCCAACTCAACTTGGGCATCAAGCATGTATCTAGAACCAAATACAATATATCAAGAGGCAAATACAATTAATAAATGCATATGAGTTAAGAACCAAATGAAAAGGGTTTTATATGATGCTCAAATGCAAGGTGGCATGATGACATGAGCATGATATAATTATGATGCAACAATTATATGTAGGAAGGTAGCATATACAGACTAGGCTAGTAGCATAGCAATTGTTAGACAATTGGGATGCTACAATATCCACTTGTGCTAACAAGATTATTATCTAATGTACTAATACAACTAGCTTTCTCATAGCTCCTCAATTACTAGCTCAACCCTTGAGTTTAGGTATTGCTTCTAGTTAACTCGTGAGTGAGTTAACTCCTCCAACAACAAATGGTTTGATCTCCACTAAGGATCACATTCCATTGATGATGGTACACTCAACCATATCTAGTTATTCCTTTAGATTAATTTACTTAAGGTATTTGGAAAGTTAATATAATAGGTCAAAGGCTATGAGTCAATAAGTGCTAGGTCAAGAATTGATCACACACATTTATGATAAATAGACACTAGGATTTGGTTAAATAGGATTGTCACCTCTTAATATCATATTAAGAGTATATGCTGGATGGTCTTGGCTTGACTCCCTTTTCTACTCTATCTGTGTAAGAGTTAATGTTTAAGAACTACCTTGATACCCATGGTATAATTAACTACGGCAAGCAAGTATATCAAGGTTTAGTTATGAGTTTATTTACTTAAGTTATACACTTCACTTGGGATTCAGGGTTTGTGGTAGATAAAACCTTGATATCACTTTTAGAAGATTAAGTATTCATCCTTGAGTTATGATATGGAATACCATGTGATGATCTCTAGAAGATCAAGTACTCCTTATTAAGTAGGGTGTTGTGACTTAGTTTTATTACATTTGATCTTCCCTTAGATCAAATTATATTACCCAAAGATAAAGTTTTACCAAAAGTCATATTCAAACTTATCGCAGTCAACTTGATGATCTACTTCAGTTCCACCAAGTTAAGAGAAGTTTCACTCACTTTGACAAGTTTTATTCAAAAGCACGAAAATTATCCGGATTTTTTATGCATGAATGCAATGCACACACCTGTGTTCAGCTTATTTCTAAGCTCTAATGCTGGGGTGTTACATAAGCCCCATATGGGGTGATGAATGTTGTCTTTATTTGATCAGCAGGTTTCAGCCAGATCTGGTGGTAGCCAGAATACGCATCCAGAAACGACAACAGTTCACAGTCGGTCATGGAGTCGATCACTTGGTCTATCCTTGGCAGGGCGAATGGATCTTTAGGGCATGCCTTATTGAGGCTGGTTTAGTCAACACACATGCGCCAGGTCTTGTTATTTTTCAACACCAGCACCGGGTTTGCTAGCCATTCCAGGTGGAAAACCTCCATGATGAATCCGGCTGCGAGCAGCCGGGTGATTTCTTCACCAATGGTTCTTCTCTTCCGTGAAGCGGCATAGTGATTGATTTACCGGCTTTGCATCCATCCTAACATGTAAAGAGTGTTTGGCGAGCTCCCTCAGAACACCATGCATGTCCTTGGGGGACCATGCAAAGATATCTCGATTCTCACGGAGGAAGTCGACGGGCGCGCTTTCCTATTTGTTGTCAAGGCCGTCTCCAACAAGGACGAACTTGTATGGCTCGGAATCGTTGAGCAGGATCTTCTTGGTGCCCTTTGATGGCTTGAACTACGCCTCTCCGGCCGGCTTTGTCTCGCCAGCTGGCATGTCCGCCTACAAGGCCGCCATGTTCTGCATGATGACGCGCTTCTCCTCCGCAATGATCATGGCCCTGGTGATCTTGGAGCCGTCGGTGGCGCAATCCACCGACCACTTGTAGTCACCTACGATGGTGATTACTCCCTTTGGCCCGGGGAGCTTCATCTTGAGGTACGCGTAGTGGGGCTTCCATGAACTTAGTGAGTGCGAGGCATCCTAGGATGGCGGGTAAGCACTGCAGAGGTTAACCACCTCGAACCAAATAGGCTCACGGCGGAAATTGTCCTCTGTTCCGAAGAGGACGTCTAGCCGGATCATGCCGATGGGCGAATGTGATGGAACCAGAACGGCTCCGCGGAAGGAGGGCTGGACGGTTCTAGCTGGGGCTCACTGATGCCGAGCCTGTCTAGGGAGCTGCGGTACAGGAGGTTGATGTTGCTTCCTCCGTCCACAAAGACGCGGGAGAACCTGCACGAGTGCTTCTTAGATATGATGATGAGGTCTAGGACCATGGCTTATTTGCCTGGATGCGGCAGCACGTCCGACTGGTCCTTCCGGATCCACTTGACCTCTTTCTCGGACCAGTTCATGAACTGAGGAACGGGGGGACGATTTCGTTCACCTCCGCCTCACAGCGCCCTTTGTTGTGCTTGGTTTCTGGCTCGGTGGTGAAGATGTGTTAATTCCCTACCCGGCGAGGATAGTCTCCTCCGTCTTCATCCTGGTGGTTCTGGCGCTCGCTGGGTCTTGCTGGCCACCGGCTGGTGGAGGTGGAGGTGGCAGGGGTAAACCACAAACCTCGGCCATCTTCTTTGTCCAGGTGCATTGGCGAGTTGTATGTGTAGCCAGCTTGTTGCCACCACTGTGGAACTTGCATGGGCCATCAAGCATCGATTCGATGGTGTACTTGGGCCGAGGTGGCCGACCGTCGGGCTTCTGTCTCCAGTTGCCGCCTACAGTTGGGTCCTCTTGGATGGCTGCTACCTGCCTGGAACCATATTGGTTATTCGGCTGGTCGTCTTTCCTTTTGGCATGGTGATTGTCATGCTGCCAAGAGTTGCGGTTGTTCCCTTCTGGCTGGCGTCAGTCCGTGGCGACCTCCATGATGATCTGCCCCTAGTCGTCCAGCCGGATGGACCATTTCATCGCCGTTTCCACGGTGGCATACTTGTCCGCGGTCTCCATGGTCTTGGACATGGTGCCGGGCTCCACCCGGCGAAGCTTATGCTTGAGCATAGTGCCATCTCTACAACTGTTGATGAAGAAGTCGACCGCTTGGTGCTCGCGCACCCCCTCGCGAGAGTTGTGCATACTTGTCCACGAGGTGATGTAGGAGCGGTCGGTCTTCTCCTTGCCTTGAACACAAAGGGTGAGCTTGCCGGGGCGACCCGGGCTGCCAGTGAAGTTGCGGACGAATGCCTGCTCGAAGTCAATCCAAGCGTTGATGTTGTTGTCGAGGAGACTGTCGAGCCATGTCCTGGCTGAATCGAGGACATGAGCGGGACATGGCGCACAACTACCCGGTGGTTGACGTTTGCGATGCCCACCATGGTGGTGTAGTCCACCAGCCAATCCTCGGGTTTGACCGTGCCGTTGTATTTTGGCGTGTCCCTTGGGAGCGAAACTCCCCTTGGAAATGGTTCGTTCTGGATGCGCGGTCTGAAACACCTTGGGCCAGCTAGACTTTCCTCTTCCAGCGCGCGTGACCGGACCAACAGGTTGATGCGCGCACGCATCCCGCGGCTCCTTCGGCTTGAGCGGGCCAAGCCGTCCTAAAAGGTGGGACTTGGGTGGCGCTTTGGTTCTTCCGCCTTCATCAACGGGATTGCGGGTTCTGCTGGTGATGGCTGCGGCTTCCTAGGGATTTTGCCCGTGGCTATCTGATCTGCCATGTGGGCGGCTGTTCTGCTTTGTAGCGTTCGAAGAGGAGGCCTTTCTCCCACCTACAGCCGGATCACTGATGGCTCAATGCATGACGCCCAGAAAAGTGCTAGTGCGTTGTTGATGTAGAGCTCGTTGGGAACCCCAAGAGGAAGGTATGATGAGCACAGCAGCAAGTTTCCCTCAGTAATGAAACCAAGGTTTAATCGAACCAGTAGGAGTAAGTAAACACCCCAAAGGTGTTACTAGCTGAGCTTTGGCAGGGCGCACTACCAGTGCTAGTAGCAACGTGGAGACCTACACAACACAACCACAGAACTTTGTCCCCAACTTGTGATGAGGTTGTCAATCTCACCGTGTTTTGCGGAAAACAAAGGATTAAACGTATCGAATGGAAGGAAGTAATAGTTTGCAGAAAGTAAACACAAACCAGTAAACAGTTTATAGATCGTATGTAAAATAAAAAGGGTCGGGATCCATAGTTCACTAGAGGTGGCTCTCCTTAAGATAGATAACATGCTGGGTGAACAAATTACAGCGGGGCAATTGACAAACATCAAGAAAGCAATACATGCATATACTAATCATCTTGACTCCTTTGCGATTCGATTGGGCATTACAACATAATACATAGATCGCCATCCAACTACATCTATGACTAATAATCCACCTTCAGGTTATCATCCGAACCCCCTCGAGTATTAAGTTGCAAGCAACAGATTATTGCTTTACAAACTGCGTGTAAAGTAAACAATACGATTGTTCTATGAACAAAGGATTGTTGTTTTCTCCCTAGTAGCAACAGCACATCTAGTACCTTAGAGATTTCTGTCACTTCCCCAGATTACCAGAGGCATGAACCCACTATCGAGCATAAATACTAACTCTTGGAGTTGCTAGCATCTACTTGGCCAAGATAGCTACTAACAACGGAAAGCATGCAAGATCACAAATAACAAAGACATGATAGAATCAATAATCAATCCAAAATAGCATCTCAATATCCATCGGATCCCCGCAAACACAACATGCAAGAATTACAAATAGATGATCTTGATCATGAAAGGAGCTCACAAGATCTAAACATGAAAGCACAAAGGAGGAGAACCAACCATCTAGCTACTACATGGATCCGTAGTCCAAGGATGAACTACTCACGCATCACACCGGAGGCTTGCATGGTGATGAAGAAGGCCTCCAGGGTGAATTCCCCTCTCCGGCAGGGTGCCGGGAAGAGCTTCAGATCCCTCTCGATCTAGGGATGGAGATGACAGCGGCTACAGACTCTTTCGTGGATTTTTGATCGGGCCCTTAGGGTTTTCGTCCCGAGGGCATCTTATAGTCGGAAGGGGAGGCCGAGGGGGTGTCGGGAGCAGCCACACCACCCCCTGGCGCGGGCCAGGCCTGGCCGCACGGCCAGGTGGTGTGGTGGACCCCTGGCCCCTCTCCGTCTCGTGTTCTGGCACTTGATGACTTCCGGAAAAATAGGCACTTGGCTTTTGTCCCGTCCAATTCCAAGAATATTCATTTTCTTACTTTCCTGGAACCAAAAACAGCATAAAACGGGCAGCTGGCACTGTGGCTCTTGTTAATAGGTTAGTCCAAGAAATCATATGAAAAGTACTCTAAAGTTGGAACAAAACACAAGAAAGTGGATAAAACTAAGCATGGAACATCAAAAATTATAGATACATTTGCAATGTATCAACATCCCCAAGCTTAACTCCTGCTCGTCCTCGAGTAGGTAAGTGATAAAAAGAAAGAATAATTTTTGAGGTGACATGCACCATCAAAGACTTGATCAAAGTATTTGTAAAACATTCAAAGCTGGGATCATAGTACTTCAATCATAACATGAAAGACAAAGTTCTAGCAATAAGACAAAGAAACTATGATGCAACATGAAAAGGCACAAACAAAAGATTCATGAATAACAATGCTTTGCAAGACGTTTGTTTGTTTCACATAAAGAAAACATAGCATAATAGCATTCAGCTTATCCCTCATAGAGTAGCAAATATAAATGCGTAGGACACCTTCAAAGTTCATAAGAGTGACTAGATACAATAGTTTAAAACAAGCAATAACAAGTTATGCATCAATCAACTAGTCATGGGACAATGCACATAGAACTAAGAATGGCCACTATGCTCTCAAAGTAGGTGCATAAAGATAGAAGGTGGAGACTCAATATAATGTTGGAAGAAAGGCCTTTTGTATAAAAGAAAGTCGGGATTCATGTCTCATAAAGAGCTTCCAAAAATTATGGTACTTATAGCTTTCAGCTCTCATTGCCCCTATCATAAGAATCTTTAAGGCTATTAAGGTTAAAGTGACACAACTAAGAGGATATGCTTGACAAGTTATAAAACGAAATCTCATGCCCCTTACTTACGAAGACCGATCCTCATGCTACTCAACTTCAGTCACGAGTAAGCTCTTGTCATTGTAAGTACATGTGTATCATTAAGAACCGCCAACGGGGTACCCCTTGCACATGATACAGGAGCTTTCCCATAATCAAAATGACAAGGCAAGCAGACAATGAGCATCTCAACAATCTTTTTATTTGCTATTTGCATAGGTTTTTATTGAGGATGCTTCATAGAGTGCTCATTATGGTGATGCTGCAAGTTTCTACCATGATTAGGCATGGCTTAGGCTAGCGGCCCAGGCATTTCTCTAACACACATACAAACTCCATGATCTTACAAGTTCCACTTTTATTTCACACCGCCGGGATCCGTAAGCAAAAGAACATGATATCAACGGGGTACAAAGTACAAGTGCAATGTTGAAAATGTTCCCCATGAAACACGGTTTTGCTAATTTCAACTTATAAAGCGCAAGCATATACGCAACAAAGAAGGACCCAATGGTTCAAGTTTATTAGATGCAAAAAAGTAAAGTGTGCCATCAAGTTCGTGAGAGCTTTAATCACTAGTTTTCTCATAACAAGTTTAATTTGGAAGGTAAACAAGAGCATGAATATACTTGGAATAGCATAAGCTAGTAGGTAGGTATGGTGGACTCTTTGGAATAACTTGGTTTAGGGAGTTGGATGCATGAGTGGAACTCGTACTTGGTTGTGGAGGCTAGCAAAAGAGTGGGAGCGACAAACTAAGAGAGCAATAACGGCCATAATCATGCAGAGCGACAAAACATCATTGATCAAAGCATAAAGTGATACTACAAGTTGAAAACTAAAGGATCATAAAGGCTATGGTGACTTGATATAGTCATAACATGGTGTGAGCATGCGCCAAGTCAACCCAAATAAAGCATCAAAGGAGAATACCACTATAATATGCTTTAATATGCTAAAACAACACATGATTCATCTAAGGCACATTAAGCAATCTCAATTGTTTATAACAAGTCATGCTATAGCAAAGAATACTAAGCATAAAGCCAAAACAATATCAAGCATGGCATGGCAAAGCATAGGCCATAGTCAAAAACAAGCTCTTTTTACCACATAAGTATGAACTTTCCTACTCTTTTCCAAACCAAACCAAACTATTTGCAAACCAATGTATGAAAGAGGGGGTCCAACCAATTTATTCAGAAAACTAAGCAAACCAAGAAAACAAAAAACCAAAACGAAAACGAAAAAGAAGACGCTCCAAGAACAACACAACTGTGCATGAAATAATAAAAATGAAGCGTTTGGAAGAAACCTGGGATTTTTATTGATGAAGAAGGGGATGCCTTGGGCATCCCCAAGCTTTGACGCTTGTACTTCTTGGATATTTCTTGGGGTGACACGCGTGGCATCCCCAAGCTTGAGGTTTAGTCCATCCTTCATCTCATTACTCATTCCTTCCATACACGTGAAAATTTTCCTTCATACAAAACTTCACACAATCTTTATTAGCAACATTAGTGCGCTTAAGATAAATAAGTCTAAAGGTTCAGTTATAAGACCAAATAAACTTCCATTTGAACACTAGCTACTGTAGCACTTCCCTCAAAAAGCTCAATTCCCCAAAAGAACTCAAGAAGGAACCAACAAGAAGCAAATGCAGAAAATGGCAGAAATCTGTCAAAACAGACCAGTAGGTAAAGACGATTGTTTTGAAGAACTTCTGTTGCTCAAATCAAAAAGTGTTGAACTATCGAAAGTTAGATAACAACCTAGGACAGAAGAAAAAATTCATGCCTCAAAAAGACGTTCAGAGATTTTACGCGAATTTTTACGGTGAAGCACAGAAATCTGTTTCGGGACAGCAATTTTCCCAATCATTACTTCTCTCTCATTAGAGGTTACTCTTGGCACAAAAGGCAAATAAAATGGATAGGGAGCGGTTATTACAGAGGTAATAACTTCCAAGACTCATTTAAAACTTTTGGGTTATCTCCCAATAAGTACTTTTCTTTAACGCCTTTAAGTTAGGCATAAGAAGCAAGAAAGAATCAAGTGTTCGAAGAAGCATTAAGACCAAATTTCTTGCTCTTACCTCTCTTACTTTTATTCTTAACCTTGGGGAAAATATGATTGTTTGGTGGAGAATAAAGATGCATAGTCCCCTTTCCCACATCTATTATTGCTCCAAGGAGTTCTAATAGGGACCTTCCAAGTGTAATTTGTCCTTTTCCTGCACATTCAATAACAAGATAATCAATAGAAATCATTTTCCCAAGGATCTTTGTAAACACTCCTTCAGCTATTCCAAGAGGTAATATGGTAGTATTATTAGCAAGAGATATTTCTTTTCCTCCTTCAGTGAGCCCTCAAGTATTTAGACATTTATAAATATCTTTGGGAATAAGACAAAATTCAGACATGATATCACAACGAGCTTGAAAAGTTTCAGTGTTCATCTCAATCTTTACTGTAGGGAGCCACTTTGATGGTTCAGAATTTATTGGAACATGATTGTGATGCTCCCTAAGTGTATTATAGCAAATTTCTAAGCTAGTAGTGCTAGTCTCAAGAGTGTTCAACCTAGCAAATATTTTTGCGAAAGAAATATCAGTTTGGCTAGGCATGTTGTAAGTGAGGATGAATTTCTTTATAGCATTAGTAGCATCATCCTCATTACATTGGAGGAAATCTCGTCCCACAACAGCATCTAAAGCATATCTATAGCAAAGAGCAATCCCAAGGTAGAAACTGCTAAGGAACAAGCTTTGAGTCATTTTAGGCTCAGTTTTTTCATGTAGATCAGAGATTCTAGACTAAGCTTCTTTAAAACTTTCCTCAATTCCTTGTTTAAAAGTGAAAATCATTTCCTCGGGTGACATAGTGACAACTTAAGAAAGGAACTAATTTTTTTTGTGTTTTTGAATGAAGAAAGCAAACTTGTAAAACTAATTTTTTGTGTGTTTTTGATAAAGAAACAAGCAAAACAAAAATAACAAAGTAAAGAGATTGGTTATGAGGGACTCCCCTTGTGAAGATGTCCTTGACACCCCGGCAACGGCGCCAGAAAAATGCTTGATGGCTCAATGCACGGCGCCCAGAAAAGTGCTAGTGCGTCGTTGATGTAGAGCTCGTTGGGAACCCCAAGAGGAAGGTATGATGAGCACAGCAGCAAGTTTCCCTCAGTAATGAAACCAAGGTTTAATCGAACCAGTAGGAGTAAGGAAACACCCCAAAGGTGTTACTAGCTGAGCTTTGGCAGGGCGCACTACCGGTCCTAGTAGCAACGTGGAGACCTGCACAACACAACCACAGAACTTTGTCCCCAACTTGTGATGATGTTGTCAATCTCACCGTGTTTTGCGGAAAAGAAAGGATTAAACGTATCGAATGGAAGGAAGTAATAGTTTGCAGAAAGTAAACACAAAGCAGTAAACAGTTTATAGATCGTATGTAAAAGAAAAAGGGGCGGGATCCATAGTTCACTATAGGTGGCTCTCCTTAAGATAGATAACATGCTGGGTGAACAAATTACAGTGGGGCAATTAACAAACATCGAGAAAGCAATACAAGCATATACTAATCATCTTGACTCCTTTGAGATTCGATTGGGCATTACAACATAATACATAGACCGCCATCCAACTACATCTATGACTAATAATCCACCTTCAGGTTATCATCCGAACCCCCTCGAGTATTAAGTTGCAAGCAACAAATTATTGCTTTACGAACTGCGTGTAAAGTAAACAATACGATTGTTCTATGAACAAAGGATCGTTGTTTTCTCCCTAGTAGCAACAGCACATCTAGTACCTTAGAGATATCTGTCACTTCCCCAGATTACCAGAGGCATGAACCCACTATCGAGCATAAATACTAACTCTTGGAGTTGCTAGCATCTACTTGGCCAAGATAGCTACTAACAACGGAAAGCATGCAAGATCACATATAACAAAGACATGATAGAATCAATAATCAATCTAAAATAGCATCTCAATATCCATCGGATCCCTGCAAACACAACATGCAAGAATTACAAATAGATGATCTTGATCATGAACGGAGCTCACAAGATCTAAACATGAAAGCACAAAGGAGGAGAACCAACCATCTAGCTACTACATGGATCCGTAGTCCAAGGATGAACTACTCACGCATCACACCGGAGGCTTGCATGGTGATGAAGAAGGCCTCCAGGGTGAATTCCCCTCTCCGGCAGGGTGCCGAGAAGAGCTTCAGATCCCTCCCGATCTAGGGATGGAGATGACGGTGGCTATAGAATCTTTCGTGGATTTTTGATCGGGTACTTAGGGTTTTCATCCCAAGGGCAATATATAGGCGGAAGGGGAGGTCGAGGGGGTGCCGGGAGCGGCCACACCACCCCCTGGCGCGGGCCAGGCCTGGCCACGCGGCCAGGTGGTGTGGTGGCCCCCTGGCCCCTCTCCGTCTCGTATTCTGGCACTTGATGACTTCCAGAAAAATAGGCACTTTGGCTTTTGTCCCGTCCAATTCCGAGAATATTCATTTTCTGACTTTCCTGGAACCAAAAACAGCAGAAAACAGGCAGCTGGCACTGTGGCTCTTGTTAATAGGTTAGTCCAAGAAATCATATGAAAAGTACTCCAAAGTTGGAACAAAACACAATAAAGTGGATAAAACTAAGCATGGAACATCAAAAATTATTGATACATTTGCAATGTGTCAATCACCCACCCGGCGAGGCTGCTAGCTCTTGCCCTTTCCTTCGAGGCTTGCGCCTGCCTTAGCCTGTTGCTTGTTGGCCATAGCGACAAGGAGTTGGACGCGCGCCAGCTGGCGACGCAGCTCGTCACCCTCCAGGTGGCTAAGCTCCACAACGACAGCTTCCGCGGCCCTCATGTTCTTGGTCGGAGTACTGTAAACCGGCTGAGCCGCGAGGACACGTGAGTCAGCAGCATGCTCTAGCTCTAAACCCAAGTTGCGTCCCTAGGGCGGTGCCTTTCGGTTGGCACCAGGTAAGCGGGAGAAGCCGTGCGCGGTGTTGTACTCGCGCATGGTTGCATCCAGGCGGCGTTGGTGGGCAGTGACCTTGCTGGCTTCCTCCAGGAGGTTCTGGCACGTGGCTTCCAGCGCAGCTGCTGCAGCCGCTGGGTCCACCTCGGGGCGATGGGGATGCGGAGGTTCTGGATGGAGGCCATCAAAGGGTCTGCTTCTTGCTCAAGCGGTGCGGCGTCGTTGGCGCCCGCGTCACGCTCCATAGTTGGGCGGCAACCATCACCTGCACCGTCCATCATGACCTCGACACTGCCACTGGCGAGAAGCAGGGCGGAGAAGCTAGGAGGCGAGTCGGAGATGATGATGACCTTGCGAGGGAAATCCTCGGCGATGGTGATGACGTAGACGTGGTGCTCGCCGAAGTGCATGATGGAGCCGTCACTTGGGAAGGTTTCCCCGTTGAAGCAGGATGCATTGTCGAGGATGCAGTCGAAGGATCCGAAGGTGAGGACAAGCCAGAGGCGACTCGCTCACCGGCGATGAGCGGAAGTCCCGTGCGAAAGATGACCCCAGCCAAAGTGGTGTGCCCCACGGTGGGCGCCAACTGTCGTGGTGTGGAACACAGCAGTGCCATCGAGGATGGCATGAGAGGGGGCAATCATGATGCTATCGGTGGCTATTCGCAACGGGCTGGGCACAGAGACTGCAAACACAGCGATGTACCCAGGTTTGGAGCCCTCTTCTCGAGGTAACACTCCTACTCCTGCAAGGATCTACTATATGGGGAGCTGGTGCTCAGTACAAGTGCTCCTTAAGCTGTTTCTCTAGCCGCTATTAAGAGCTAGAGGAAGATGAACTACTCAACTTGTCGATTTTGGCTAACTTCCAACTTGTAATGCCTTACCTAGAACCCTGGCACTACCCCTCCTTATATACTGGTGGAAGGCTAGGTTACAATGTGGGCTCTAGGGTTTACTGTTTGGGCTTTGGGTTTACAAAGCAGGTCGGCAGCTGCCGGGTCCAGCCGGTGGTCCCGGACTCGGTCAAGCTCCAGTACAGGTGGGGACAGTGCCACAGAGTCTCAGCGCCACTGCTTTGGGCGTCACTCGATGCTTTATCCATCATCTTGGTGCTTTATCTGTCAGCCGGAGCTTTATCCGTCAGCCAGTGCTTTACTCGTCAGCCTCTAGCCTTGGTGTTTTGGCATCCTCGTCTGATAGTGCTGGCAGGGTGGCGTGCCGGCCTGTCTGGTCAAGGGTGCGCTCAGCATGGAGCATCACCCTCCCCCTTACCTTTGTCCAATGGATCCAAGGCGGCCGGGTAGAGGTGGCCACCCAGCCGGCTCTCTTGGCCACCCGGTTAGACGGGCCAGCCAGGGAATCTCAAGGCGGACCGGGTGGAGAGTCTCACCTGGCCGTGGTTCGTTGTCTTGTGGCCATCCGACCTGGTGTCCCTGGAGCCGACCAGTTGAGCCTGGCTTGGCCTACCTGGGGGTCATCCCCCCGACACCATATGTTAGTGCAATTGGTGCACTAATGTATCTAGCAAACTATACGACACCTAATATATCGTTTGAAGTTAATCTATTGGCTAGATATAGTGCATCACCAATGAAAAGGCATTGGATTGGTGTGAAGAATATTCTAAGATATCTTCAGGGCGCCAAATATCTTGGTTTGTTCTATCCGAAAAATCAAGAGAGAACCATGGTGGGATATTGTGATTTTGGATACTTATCAGATCCCCATAATGCCATATCTAGATTTGTCTTCTTACATGGAGGTATAGCCTTCTCTTGGAATTCAACAAAGCAAACATTGGTGGCTACATTCACGAATCATTCTGAGATAACTGTTTTGTATGAAGCATCACGGGAATGTGTATGGCTCCGCGGAATGATGAACTTTATCCAAGGTTCAAGTGGGATTGGTTCGCTAGAATCGCCCACCATTATCTATGAGGATAATTCTGCTTGTATTGTATAGATGTAGACAGGTTATATTAAGAGCAATATTACAAAGCATATTGCTCCTAAGCTATTTTATCCCCATGAGCTACAAAAGAGTGGTGAAATAGATATTTTGCAAACGAAGTCATGTGAGAACCTTGCTGATTTGTTTACAAGTCCTTACCAAGCTTGTTGTTTCATAAATATGTACATGGGATTGGTATGAGGAGACTTCGTGACTTGCAAAGTTCGGGGAGAGAAATATCCCAGGTTACACTAGTACAAACTCGTTACTTAAAGACTGTGCCTAGAGCCGGTTTACCTCAAAAATACAAACCACCGGCTATGTTCATCAACCTCAGGCAATCGTAATTTTTTGACCGTCTCTAACTTTAATCTCAAACGGTTTTGAATCTGCACCGTCTCTAGTACGAGTCTCCCCTCGGCCAGTCTTTAAAACAAACTGCCTCTAGATTGAACCTGAGACGATAGAAATTATTGGCCATCTCTCTAGATCACTCAACCACAACCTGTCAGAAATATTAATCGCCTCTAGGTGTTTACTGAGGCGGACCATTATACCGCCCGTCTAGAAAACTGCCATTGTGAACCTTACCGAGGTAGCATGCACATGTTTTTTTAGGAAAAGCATGCGTGTGTTGTTAATGCAGTTAGAAAGTGGAGATCGTGCTAGCCCCCCCAGCCACACAAGTCCACACCCACGTGTCCACTCAAGGACTACCAGTGGTCCCGTGTATACAAACCCGCTCGACCTTCTTGTTCCACGAGCTCATGTCATTTTCCCTAATCTGTCTAGTCACAAAACTCCAATCTGCACATTCCGCATGCGCCGAAGCTCCTTCTCTTGCACCACCGCCCTCCCTAGCCATGCCATAAGGCATATGCGGGGAGACGAGCTAGAGGTGAAGCAAGTTGGACGCGCAGTAGCATATGGCTCAGTCATTGTCGAGTAGGCAGAGGCAGCTTCTACGGGCACGCACGCCGCTCGTCACTGTGCCATCAAGGCTTTGGGCTCCGTCCAGCCAGTTGCCGTCGCCATCGAGCAGTAGGTGGCTGACAACATCATGGTTCCAGCGGCTGATCTAGATGAGGGGCATGCGGCAGGCGGAGGCAACCCGGTGCTCTACATCAACAACCCCATCCTCCACCAAGAAATCATCGACACAAATTATGGAGAAGGAAGAGTTTGAGGAAGTGGTCTCTGATGAGGCGTCTGAGGTACTACTTTGCTAGCTTCTCTAGTCGCAGCCCCAGATTTCACTGTTCATATGTAGGATTTTCTCAATCGTCTATAGATTATTTTGCTCTTTATATAGGGAATATATATGGTTTGAATGGTCGATTGTTTTGGAGATTTGATTAGATCTGCTCATCTTCTATCTAGTAAATTTACATTTGCTTAACTTGTTGTTGTTCATACGGTTCTTCTTGTGCTATAAATTTAATCAGTCTATAACATTTGATTTAGGGGTTTTAGGGTTTGCTAGTTGAGTGTTGATTTTGATGCACAACATGCATATAACATTACATTTCTATTCCTTATTGAGGCCAATGATTCAAGTTTGCCCCAAAAGAGTCAAAGGGAGACACATATGATGGTGTCAGATTTTTTTAGGGATGGTTAGTGAACCTGAGGCAATGTACAACAATATAAATTGTGCAATTGGTACTTTGGTTCGCTAACTCCATCTCTACAAAAATTATGAGGTCCTAGATTTATTCTACACATATGAACTATGCTTTGAACTGTTTCTCAGTGAGGCCGATGATTGAAATTTGTCCAAAAGAGTGCAAGGGGAGACACATATGATAGTGTCAATTTTTTAGGGATGGGTTGGTGAACCTGGGGTAGCAATGTACACAAACAATATAGGTTGTGCTGTTGGTACTTTGGTTCTCCAACTCCATCTCTAAAAAAATCATGAGGCCCTTGATTTATTCTCATATGGAACTATATATATGATCTTTGAATTGTTTCTGATCTTTGAATGATTTGTATGATGCATATGTATATGCATGGTTTTTATCATAAGTTGTTTCTACATGTACCTAAAGATTGTTTGGTTTTTGTTATTTATAATTACAATATTTAGGATTGTTTTTGTACCTAATATGTAAATCCCTGAATATTGTTTCATAGGATTACATTTCAATTTCTTATTATGGACAATGATTCAAATTTGCCTCAAAAGAGAGATAGACACATTGGTGTCAGTTTTTTTAGGGATGAGTTAGCGAACCCGAGACAATATACAAGAACAATAGGTTGTACACTTGATACTTGGTTCACTAACGCCATCCCTGAAGAAACTTATGAGGCTCCCAGATTTATTCTACATTCATAGACATTGATCTTTCAATTGTTATTGCATGCATTCATGGTGTATAAGAATTACATTTCAGTTTCTCACTAAGGCTGATGATTGAAATTTGCCCCAAAAGAGTGAAGTGGTGACACATTTGTTGGTGTCATTTTTTTAGAGATGAGTTAGTGAACCTGAGGCAGCAATGTACACAAATAATATAGGTTGTGATGTTGGTACTTTGGTTCGCCAACTCCATTTCT
The DNA here is from genome assembly GCA_910589775.1 of Avena eriantha. Taxonomy (NCBI): domain Eukaryota; kingdom Viridiplantae; phylum Streptophyta; class Magnoliopsida; order Poales; family Poaceae; genus Avena; species Avena eriantha. The sequence goes on along the minus strand of OU342744.1, from coordinate 310,226,477 downwards.
AAAAAAAATTATGAGGTCCTTGATTTATTCTCATATGGAACTATATTTATGATCTTTGAATTGTTTCTGATCTTTAAATGATTCGTATGATGTATATGTATATGCATGATTTTGATAATAAGTTGTTTCTACATATACCTGAAGATTATTTGGTTCTTTGTTATTTATAATTATAATATTTATGGTTCTTTTTGTACCGAAATATGTATATCCCGGATTATTGTTTCGTAGGATTACATTTTAATTTCTTATTGTGGCCAATGATTCAAATTTTCCCCAAAAGAGAGGCAAACACATTAGTGTCAGATTTTTTCAGCGATGAGTTAGCGAATCGGGACAATGTACAAGAACAATAGGTTGTGCAGTTGTTACTTGGTTCGCTTACGCTATCCTTGAAGAAACTTATGAGGCTGCAATCTTTGTTCTACATATACTCTGATCCAATTAATTGTTATTTTGTTGAGATAAAATGATATATGAACTGATCAAACTATTGCTGAGATATATTCTCTTTGATATCAATTTAATATTGTCTTACATATGTTGTTAATTCTTGAGTTGTAATACAGTTCAATCATATGTATGAGTCCTAAGTTATGTTCTTAAAAATCAACAAGAGGATTCTGATGAAGTGGACGATAGCAAGTATTCTAAGAACAACAAGAGCCGGTACGTGCTGAGGCAGTTATAGTGTGGACAAATCCCTTTCTACCATAGGGAAATTGTTTTTTTCCCATTATGTTGCAAAGCCATCGACACAGACCTCGACAACATGATCCAGCACGCGGTGGATGTTGGAAAAGGCCGAGGCCAAAGGCATTAGCCGAAAACCTTGGCGCGGCATGCAGCCTTTGGCAAATTCCTCCGAGAATATGTCAGGACTGACTTGTATCCCCTCCGGCCTCCTACTACTGCCCCTGCTAGGCGTATCCGTGTCCTGACCTCTTGCTGCTGTCCCTGCTTTTATTTTGTTTAAGTTAATTATTACCTGGTTGCATATAAGACAATATATTCGCGGTATCTCTAGTGAACCACGTCTATCTATATATTATATTAATCTACTCCTTTATACGGAGTTTCTTAAAATTTCTAGTGTTCAATTATATTATTGATCATGCTCTTGCATACTACCAAATATTTCTAGTGCTCGATTATATTATAATTGTCAAGGAATACATCAACAAGATTTTAAATTGGTGGAAAATTCATATTGAAGTAACTAAATGATTTCACATCGACATTAAACATTTGAATTAGTCAAATTCAAAACAGTTACACCTTATTGTTCTGCAGTATGGTATGAACCTCATTTACTCATAGGACTCAATTCCACTCTAGCAAGCATGTGTAAACACGTTCCTTTACCTTTAAATTATGAATTATTCTCAAAATTTAAGATTAACAAAATCTGGAGTTCTAAATATATCCGGATGTTCGAGTATTCACTCAACGATATTTCCTTCAAAAAATACATGAAAAAAGTTTATATTGGTGAAAATTTCATAATTAAGTAACCAAATGATATCACTTCATGATTAAACATTTGAATTAGTCAAATTCAAAACACTTGCACCTTATTTCTCTACATCAAAGCGCATGAACACTAGTCGTCATGCCTTTCAGGATAAAGATCCAAGGTTTATACTATGCTAATTATTTTCTTCAATTTATGAACCTCATTTAGTCTTAGGGGACTCAAATTCACTCTAGCAAGCATGTATACACACTTTTCTTTGCCTTTAAATTATGAATAATTGTCAAATTTTAGGATAATCAAATGCAGAGTTTTGAATATATCCAGAGTTCCGAATATTAGCTCTCTGCAATTTACTAGTCGTCAAGTACTTGGCAGAAAAATGTGAAATATTCGAAGAACGGACGTTCTTAGAGACTTTTTACACTTGCAGCCGTCTGAGACTAGTACTTGGCACCAAATATCTGAAAATATTTGGACAGATATTTTAGATCTATTCCACTTCTGTTCTTCCCTGCTCGCCTAGACCACTGTCTACCGTCGTCGCGCTCCACCACTGCCGCCTCTGGTCCCCTGCCTCTCCACCACCGCCGCCTCCATTCCCCTGGGGTGTGGACGCTCTCCCCTCCCTCCAAGGACCCCTTCATCGTCCAGATAGGTATGCGTGAAAACCAAATCCCCAAAACCCTAAATCAGTAGTTTCGGTTTAGGAATTTTGCCATGGAATTTGTCATTTTGCTTCTAGAATTTAAGGTTGAGGGTTACCGAGCTGCATAGACCCGACGTCACCATCGGGAGAGCCTCCCCTAGCCGTCCTACATCTGTCCCAACTCTTTTACCCTTGAATAAATCTCAAAATCTGCAATTGTCACTTCCAACAATAGAGATTTAACTGTCACTTCTAGCAATAGAGATTTAATTGTCACTTCATTGGTCTATTTTAACTGTCACTTCATTAGTCTTCTTGCATCTTGATTGTATTAAGATGCTCTTTGTCTGTATCTATTTAACAGATGGGAACCTGTAGTGACGATGTAGTCATGCTCTATAGCGATGACAGTTTTCTCATTAACTTTGCTGGTTTTGAATTCCAGTCAATAGACGAAGAGTCCACTAAGAGGATTGAATTTAGAGGTATCAAAAGAACATCAAACTGCAGTCATCTATTTTGTATGTGTTTATATGGTAGACATTAATATTCCACTGCATTGAAATTTTTATGTGTTGTTGTATCAGGGCCTCAACACAAGGGACGCTCTCATTTTGATAAGGAGAGCCTTTTGGAATCGACATGTATTTGAAAGAAGTTTATGTAGACTTTCTCTTAGACTGGTGTGAACCCCAATTTCCACCAAAAATCAAGTACTACGTCTACAGGATGTCCTATTCATCTGTCATGAAAAGAAGTGCAAGTTGGTAAGATGATATTGTATTGATCATGTTATCAACAAACTACCCTATGATATTTAATACTTACAACAATCACAAGCATGCAAATTCTTCAACTCTCTGTACTTGCCTAGACATTTGGAGATGACTTCACAAGAAAATACCTAAAGAATCGCCTTGATGAACCTATTAATGTCCATATTTGGCAAATGAAGAGCAAAAAGCCAAAGATGGTTAGGATGAAGATGGGAGCTGGATCAAATGCAATCTTGATGACTGGATGGGAGAAGGTTGTGAGAAGTTTCAACCTAAAGCAGGATAACATTGTCATTTTTTCCTTTGATAAAAAAGATAATGGAGAGGTACATATTCTGGTCCAGCAACTTCTACCGGACGGCCGATTATAAATGCAATACTGTTTTGTTATTGAGTACTAATTATGCTAGCTGAATGGTTTATGAACTGCACTTTGTATATACTGCCATAACATGTAATGGCTAAATTTGTATGGATTTTCCCAACTATCTGGCTAATGTTACCGTGATCAAGCTGCTATAAGTTCTTTAGTTAATATGTTTACATGTATGCTGAATCATGATTATGTGTCATGTCAGCTATTATCGAGTTCGAATTAGCATGCTATTATTTAAAATGGTTTACACACACTAGAGACGGTCACTTTAAAAGCCACTTCGAGGCACACTAGTTTTAGAGACGATCTTTGTTATCCGACTCAGGTCGCCTGACTTTTTAAGACGGTCCCTAGTATAGGCCATCTGAGGTTGAGAAGTTCTTGCAAGCGGTCCAAAATACGAGTCGTCTCGGTCTCGTACATGTTAGAGGCGTTTCCTTTTTACAATGTTTGAGGTCTCATATCTTAGAGCCGCAAAGAAAAACCGGCTCAGGTGGTGTGCTCTTAGAAGCTATACGCTTGAGCCGGAACGACAAACTGGTTGAGGCCCATGGGAAATTGATGTCTCTAAGTAACGCGTTTGTAGTAGTGTTATGACCTGTTGAAGATTGCACCCGGGTTTTTAATCCCAGATGCCCGTTATGTCATACCTCGCAATCCAAGGATTACCATTTTTGTGAGACATAACGGATTGGATATCACAATACATCATCCATTACAAACCATACATAAGGGCTTACACAAATAAGGATCTCATGATCCAGTCTTAATACAACAAGCAGCGGAAATAAAAGATAAGCGTAGCGGTGGGGTCCATCTTCAGGGGCACAGGCAATGCTGACGAAGGCAGATAGTCCTAGTTATCATAGCCGTCCTGTTGGCCATCATCTTGATAGTCTCCTTCATATTCTGGCCATGAGAATAGCTAGGGACAAAAGCCATGAGTACTCTTTAAGTACTCGCAAACTACCTCTAACAAGTAATACAATTCTAAGCTAAAGTGCTAAATCTAAGTTTAACTATACAGTTAAGTTTGAAACCTAAGCTGAGTTCAGGAGCAAAGAAGGATAATATAAAGTTCTAGAATCACTTAAGTTGGGAAGCTATTGTCATAAACACAACCCTGTCGTGGTCAAGTCAAGATTCATCATTCATTTCGTAAGTCATTTTGAAAATATTTGACAACGAAACAGTATGGCCATTCCAACTGTCCATAACCGCGGACACGGCTATTCGAATAGTTTGACACTCTACAGAGGTGGTACACTTTCACCACAAGATTCGATACATCTGTCAGGGGTAACCCTGAATCATCATACTTAGTATGCACATAATCAAACATAACTTTCCCATCTAAAGTAACTCAAGTTTTTTATCTACTCTAAACTACTAAGTTAAGAGTGTTCACTAAGGTGGGTTCAATCTCATGCCATAGAATGACATCTAAAGGGGTTCTAAATAGGTCAAGTTTTATACTCTTTATGCTACCTTCAAAATAAGTAAAGAACTTTGTGTAAACTAAGGGAGGTAAAACTTGTAAATAATACTTGGGGTAACTAATAGTCAAAGGAGTGTGAACAAAGCATGCCTATAGCATCTTGGATCAAGTTAACTAGCTTAATTCTAGTTTGCTACAATATCTTGCCTTGGTTGGTGCAGTGGTTGAAGTTTTCTTCTTCTTCTTCTTGGTAGAACTCCTCCTCCTCGAAAGCTTGGTCGGTACTATCATCTATAAAGACATACAAAGTACACAATCACCAAACAATACTTAACTAGTCTAATTAGCATTCTAAAACACTCATTGGATGATCTATTATCATCACAAGCATCACACGTTTAATTCACTAGTTTCATTCTTTTTAATTTAGAAAAGTAATTTCTACTCATTGAAAAATTAACTAAGATTTAATATTCACCACTTAAAATATGGGACCATGTGGACACATGTCATCACCACATATTCTAACATGTGGGAATGTGATTTACAGGTTGGACTTTGGTTTAAGTTCATTATTTAATGATTTAAAGTGACTAGAAATGCCTATATAGCATTATTTTGGTACTAGTCCAAAGTCACTGCATGTAAACCTTAATATTATTACATATTCAGATAGGTATGATGAAATGTGAATTTTGAGAGTTGGAATCAACTCAAAATCTATCTTGGTTGATTTTATAAAAATGTTGCAAGTTGCAAATACTTCTGTTTTGTTATTTTTACTAGGAGAGATCTATAACTCTAATTGAATTAAATCCGACGGCCTTGGATAGATCATTCCCATACCTTTCAGGCAAAATTGTTTTTATGCAATTTGGATTTGTCAAACTCCCAGAATTGATTTTTAAACTAGTGGACAGAAACTAGATTAACTCTAAATAGAAAAACTAAATTTGAATCTCTAACTCGTGCGGAAACTAACTGGGCCGGTCCAGCTACGCACAGTGAGCGGAACGGGCTGCCTGACATGCGGGCTCCACCAGTCAGCGGCACAGAAACACCGAAATGGTATCTAACATCCTAGGCCACACGATGTAAAGACGATCCAACGATGGAGAGTCATCGTCGACGACGGATTACTCCGGCGAGAGTCTGACCTAGACACGGTGGTGGGGGTCGATTGGGGGCATACCAGGGCTTCAGCAAGGTTAGTGAGGCGGGCGAACGGTCTGGTAGACGACGGCGAGGTGGGGCGCGGTTGCGACGGAGCTTGGGGTGCCCTAAATCGCAGACGCCCTTCTCCTCCTGCTGCGGCGGCTTCGGCTCCAATTCTGGTGAGACAGAGCTCAAGCGGCTTCGGCGAGAGGTGGGTGAGGTTCAGTGAGAGGTGGGAAGTGAGTGAGTAGGGAGAAATGAGGCTGGGGTGGCCGCTTTATATAGGGTCGACGAGAGGGCAGAGCGGGCTCCGGTGAGGTCATCGGTGACGACGATGCGGGGCGCTCTCGGCATGGGCGAGGGCGGCGATGGATTCTCTATCCCCCGATGGTCCTCTGGGGCTTAAAGGCACAACAAGGCGCGGTCTGTCCTAGTCGGGAGCGTGCGGTGAACTGAGCGCGGGCGGCGGTGTTTGACGCGGTTCTTCCGGGCTGCTGGTCTCGAGGCGGTGGACGAGGATGTCTGGGCGGTTGCTGGGCCTACTGCGGGTGCTACCACGCAAGGCTAGGGCTTGGCGAGGCCGGTGCTGCTCTAGCGGGCGCGGCGCTCCCGGGTGATCAGCATGGCGGACATTGGCATGGGCGCGAGCAAATGCGGCTGGTCCTCCGCTCGATTTTGGTTGGGGGTTGGTCGAGGCAGTGCGGTGTGATGGCGCTTGTCTGCCAGCGAGCGAAGGGGAGCGCAGAACGGGCTGGTGCGAGCCGTCCATGGTCGACCTGGCGCATGGCGTCGGGCGGCTTGGTACTGGAGCAGATAGCGGAGAGGGAGAGAGAGAGAGCTAGGGCCGGGGTTTTAGCTGGGGGGACAAGGGGACCGAGTTAGGCCCAAATGGTGACCAAAACCACTGCTCACTATAGTGTTTTGGAATTTGCAAGATTTTTGTCTGCCACATGTTTGATGAAATGGCCGCAAGAGACCAAAGTTTGAATTTTGGTTTCAAAATTTTTGAGTGTTCTCCACTGGTGCTAGGTAGTCTCTGGTTGCAAGGGTTTTGAAAGTGGAGCTCAAATTGATGGTTTTTGAAATAGGGGTGATCTAGGCATATGCATTGAATTCAATTTTCACATGCCATTTAAAATAAGTATTTGAAGGTTTTTAGCAGATCAAAAGGTGGGCCTTGGTACCTCATTATGTGTACTAGCAAGGGGTGTAAAGATCAGAATTATTTCTGTTGAGAAATGAGTGCTAGGAACACTCAAAGTAGTGTAATGGATTAAAATGTCCAAAATGACCATTCCTCATTTCTAATTGTTTTTATTTGATTTTCTTTGGGATTTGCTTGGGAAAGATTTATATGATGTTTAAATCACCTAATAAACATTTTACCTGCAAGGAATCACAGAACCATGGCAATTCAAATCAATTCCTAAATTAAATGCACATATACATGAATGCTTTCATTTTTTATTTGAAAAAGTTTTTGTTAACCCTAATTTTGATGATTTGGATCTTGATAAGCTTGGATTAAAGTTTTGGGATGTTACAAAGATCATCAGATCTTCGGTATTGCACTCTTTTCCTTCATGAGTTTTTCCTAAAGATTTCTCACATAAGGTTTTTAATGAGGCAATATCAATACAAGCATGGATGACATATATCATTTTCTCCTTATTTTCCCACAGGGTTTTTAGCAGGAGTTTTTCATGGCATATTGTATCTTTCTCCTCTATTTTTTCCCACAGGGTTTTTGGACGAGGTTATTCCCAAGATGATCGGTCGCAAGGACAAGAAAGAATTAGGGGGAGTATTAGGATTTATTTTATTCATTAATAAGAGGACAATCGTCCGCTTGTAAAACCATGTACGGTTGATCAGTATAACAACCGCCAAGGTCAGTTCCTTGCTCCCATCTCTCCACAATCGGACGTGACCCCTGGTACGCATCCCTTCGGCTTGTATACAAACTTTCGTCATAGATGGAATAGAACATAGTTGATTCATTTTCCCCATTTACTGTAATAGGAGTATCATAGCTAGTATCATACATGCCATGTTAGCAAAAAACTGATATGACACAACAATTAATAAAGAAAGAGATGGTTAGAGTATCATAGTACGTAAAACTAGAAATTCTAATGCATGTAAATCTTGTATACAATTTTATTGAGATTCTACAAATCATTAAATATAGTACTAATATAATCCTACTATATGATACCATGTACTATAGAGATAGTATCATACACTAGTATCAGTATGATACTCCAACTATGATCAACCTTAACCAAGAGTCCACTCATCTTCTCTCCTCTTCTCTCTCATCCAACTATGTATAAATATATTTTAAGTCTTATAACTTACTGACTATACCTTATTACACTTGCTCTTAATTGTTGTGCCACATTATCTTTTTGCCAAGGTGGCATGCATGATACACCTTAGAGCAAGTACAATAAGCTGATGTAAGCAGGCTATAAGCAATTAAATAATATATCTTAGTCTAGTTGGAGGAGAGAGAAGAGAAGAGAGAAGACGAGTGAGCTCTTTGCTAAGAGCCAGCTATATCACATGCTTCTAGGCACCATGTGAGAGTGAAAAGTGAGTCATGCTACTAATAAGCTGACTATTAGTGAGGTGGACATTTCTTATAGCAAATCGGGTTTACTATTGTCCTTGCTCTTATGATACTACCACTAGGACCAGCCTCAATCTTAGATTTAGAATTCCCACTCAATTCAGGGTCTGTTTGATTTAAAAGATTTTTAAAAGAATTCTATAGGATTCTAATCCATAGGAATTTTTAAAATAGAGTGTCTTTGTTTCAAAAGAATAAATCCTACGAAATTTCTATGTATTTCTTTCCTACACTACAATCCTATAGGATTTCTAACAAGAGGTGAGACCTCTTGCAAAAAATCCTATGTGTTTATGACAACTATGACATGTACCTAAATCGTCATAAAAAATTGCACGTTTCCTGGGATTCTGAGTGTCATGTCATTATGTTCCTTCACTTTTCCTATTCCTATGTTTTATAAATTATTTGAATCAAACAAGCACTCAATTTTAAACCCCAATTCAATTCATTTAAATGTAGTATCACATCTTTCGTGACAGAAAAGGTATATGAGGCATTTGCCAATGGACGTCTTTTAGCACGATGTCATAAGCAAATTGCGTATGTGGCACCATACTTAATGAAAAGAGAGGGTGTTGTTGTATCTTAGCTTACATACAAGCCTTGCACGGTATCATAGACAAAATACTACCTATGTTTGGTATTATTAGTTCTAAGAGTTTTTTATATTGTTTGCAATTATAAGGCTATCTCATTTATTAGTCTCTCTTGTTCAATGCATGTAAAACTATTGGCGCATGTATATATTAATGAGAGAGTGTTATGTCTTGGTATTAGCAATTTGTCTCTTAGGCTGGCCCTAGTGGGAGCATCATAACTAGTATCATGCATGCCATGTTGGCAAAAATCTGATGTGGCATAACAATTAATAAAGAAAGAGATGGTTAGAGTATCATAGGTAGATACCGTATCATAGCACGTAAAACTAAAAATCTTAATGCATGTAAATCTTGTACACAATTTTGCATTAGGATTCTACGAATCATTAAATATAATAATACTATGATACTACCACATGATACCATGCACTATAGAGATTGTATCATACACTAGTATCATATACATGATAATACTCCCACTATGACCAGCCTTAGGATTAAATCCTAAACAGAGGTGGTAGTACATGGTTAGCCCAATCACATACATGATGTAACCAAATTTATTAAATGTAAATACATATCCTAAGATCCTACCTCTGTTTGAGATTATTAGTCCGAATGCCGAAGTTGCTAATACCAAGACATTTCATAACTCGCTCATTAATCTATGCATGTATCAATAGTTTTACATGCATGAGAGAAGTGGGAGGAAAATGAGAGCATGATTAGACGAGACGGACTAATAAATGAGATAGCCCTTATAATTTCAAACAATATAAAAAAGCTCTCTAAACAGTACAAACTATTATACTAGTTGTTTTTTAAAACCTAGAATAACTTGATAAAAGACCCCCATTATAAAAGGCGTCAGTAATTTTGAAAAAGAAGTACAGTACTCCGGGTGGTTTTATATTTCTCGGTTGGAGGGTTCACGCGTGGCATCAATGCAGGCACCGTTGGCGACACGTCTCAGATCTGCCGGGGTCAGTTTGGGCCCACACTCTTGCCCTCCAGTCCTCCACCACACTGCACTAACCCCTGTGTGGCGCCACATACACCACTACCTTTCCCCTCTTCTCCAAAGAACCCCACACCTCTCGTGGCGCCGCGCCAAGATCTTCTAGAACCTTCCGCAACCCTACAGCCCCAGTGAGAGACTTTCGCCGCCGGCATGGCCCCCAATCCTGCCGCCATCGCCCTCCTGGCCGCCCTCGACGGCAACCTTCGCCTCCTCAAGAGTAAGTAGCGCCGCTTAATATCCGCGTCTCCAGTCCAGTGTCTCGGATGAAAGCGCTGCCACTGCTCTCGCGTGATGCTTATGTACCGTAGTAGGGACGAATTTGGTGTAGGGTGGTAGCGAATCTGATATTCTCGGCGGTTGATTCTGAGAAAGTGGGTTGTTAGTTCCCTCCATTTTGTTCGGCGGAGGCCACCAAACTTGAGACTGCATGGATCCATTTCGCCAGATTAGTCGTGAACTCCCCAATGTAGACCGATTTGGAGATCCAGGCGTGGGAACTTATGTTTAGTTTTCAGCGCTATCTTCTGTTTGTGACTCACACATGATTTTGGTATTTGACATCTGTTTCGTCTGCAATCTCTCCATGCTAGAAATGTCCAAAAAGATGGATTTACGGGAAACCAAGGACCCGAAAGGGCTAAACGCACTTCATTTTGCTGCGAATAAGGGGTCCCTGGAGATCTGCAAGTTCCTGGTAGAGGAAGTGGGGCTCGATATCAACTCGACGTCAGGCGTAGGTAAAAAATTGTGCATACAGGTAGCAGGGGTGTTCTCAGTGTTAATACTTAGCACCTAAAAACAGCATTCTCCTTGTAGGCGCTACACCGATGTTCTACGCCGCACTCAAGGGAAACGCTCAGGTTGTAAGGTATCTTCTTGATCATGGCAGTGATCCGGCAAAAGCTAGCGAGAGGGGCTTAACGCCGCTGCACAATGCAGCAGAGCATGGTGAGTTACTCGTTCTTTAGTCCACTCATTCTCTGGAGCAGAAGGGGGGCTTACAGGATATTATCTGCTCACAAGGGATTTCCTAATATATTTGTTGTGCTTCCAGGGCATTGCGAGTCTGTAAGACTACTGCTGTCCAAAGGAGTTGATGTGGATGCTATCAATTATAGAGGGACACCATTGCACATGACTGCTGCAAAGGGCCAGCATCAGGCCATGAAAATTCTGCTGGAGCATGGTGCTGATGTAAGCTATTGATTTCTCACTTAATTGCATTACTCGGAACTTTATAAAATTAAAAAGAAAATGCAATTAATTTATTTTTTGTTTTGATGGTAAAATAGTTATTCTAGAAATGCGACAGAATACTTGGTGGGCACATTTTTTAATTATCATTAATTCTGCTACTGACTAATTTTGAATTCATTTCCCTTTTCAGCCCAACAGAGTTGTTAATCATGTCTTCTCACCACTCATGATGGCATGCTGTGGGAACAACTTGGAATGCATGAAGCTACTGATTGAGGTCCAGTAACTTATCTGCCTAACCTGATGTATTCTAGCTATGTTTGGCTGGCCAATTATATCCCTGTCTCTAAACAAGTGTCAAAGCAGGCATATTAGTTAGCTGAACTTACTGTGACAATTGAATGTGCAGATCCTTTTTCTAAAGCTATGTTTTGCATTTTTAATCAATAGGCTGGTGCTGATGTGAATGGTAATACTAGCTCTGGACCAACTCCTTTAACGGGAGCAGTTGATGATGGCTCAACTGAACTTGTCAAGTTCCTGCTGGAAGCTGGAGCTGACCCTAACATTCCTAACCAGGTAACTATAGCTCTGGCTTTGTCACTCGTGTTTATCTTGCCTCCCCATACCTATGGTTGGGTGATAATCCTTTAAACTATTTCTAAGGTTGCATTTGGCATTGTGGTTGATTATGATATCCCAACTTTTCTAACTGCTTTTGCCTTTGTGTTTGGTAACCAACTTTTGCCTGCTTTCGTGGCTAGTTTCCCACAACGGGTTATAAAATAGTTTCAGCATAGCAAAAGAAGAGTGCTGTATAACTATGGACTTTGAACGTGTCAAGTATTGTGCAATCAGTGTGTATTCACGTGCACCTGTTGGGGTTTGCTTCTGACTGCATGATTTGCAGATTTAGTGATAGGTTAGGCCATGGTATGGAGTTTTTTCACAATACATACAACATGGTATATCATCAATCGTGATGCCAATCCCTGTAGTTTTCATACCGAGCATACCAACACTGGAGAGTAACTTTACTTACGTTTTTCTCCAAAATTTGTTAGGTTCTTACAGCCGTTGGGATGATTTCAGGAAAATATTGTTTTGCGATTTTTTTCAGGATTGGAGAGAACTAGTAATTGTGCATGCCAAATTCTTTTTCACAATGTTAATCTTTCATTTTTCATGCGATGTTATATTGCATCTTCTGATTTTATTTTTGCAATATAGCACGGGGATATTCCAATCAAGAGAGCAGCAGCTCGTGGTCTACGTGAGATTGTTGAACTTCTTTTACCTAGGACAAACCCAATTCCGTCTGTGCCAGATTGGAGTGTTGATGGGATAATTACTACTATGAGTTCTCTTCATACCAGGATTCAGGTATCTATGCAATTGTTACTTCATTATAGAGTAACCTGTATATTTCAATTTTGATCGGAGTAATTCATGGTGCTCTTGGATGGTCTATGCTGCATTTTACTTGAAAATATTCCACAGTGCACTCACTCATGACCTGTATTCAGCGACCCCTTCATCCCGTATTTTTTTGTTCTCGACTTATTTTCACTTGGAGAAAGTATCCTTGGAAAATATGTTAATTGACACATGGTAACATTGCTTTTTGTGGCATTCATGTCCTTTCTGCAAGCCTGTATGGATGAATAAATGATAGACATTGAGGTCCTTATATCTGTGCTGGCATTAGGAAGTCAGTGAACACAGTGTCCCAGATATTCTGCATGTACTCAATGGAGGATGTTACATCTCAATTGAATTTTCTTTTGGAATTTTTTGATCGGCAATTTCGTAATAGCAAAATTTTCACAGAAACTCCAGTTGGGTTGGTCATATGGGCACTTCCTCCAGAAAAGTATCATTATTATTATTTTATGTATTTGGACCAGGGGGCACATTTTCCAACTGTAACACTTACAGTGCTGCTTGAACCTGTCATTTTCTATGCAAGTTCAACTAAACATGCCACTCCTTTCAGGATGCAGTTTCTGCGGAAGAACGAATAGCCGATCTGAAGTCAAAAGGAAAGGAAGCATTTGCTAAGAAGGACTACTTTACAGCAATGTACTACTATGGAATGGTGAGTGTATGAACCAATGTTATACTCCCTCCGTTCCATATTAACTGTCGCAGATTTGTCTAGATACACACGTTTTAGTGTGTAGATAAATGTGAATCTAGACAAATCTGGGACAGTTAATATGGAATGGAGGTAGTACTCGTTTGGAATAATATAAGAGAAAGTTGCAAACAAAATAGTAGTTCTGAAAGTCAGGTTCATGATCGAAACTGTGGTGAACTTCAGATTTCCCTGTGGCAGTACAACTTAATGATTGCTCATAAGATTGACTGATGATTCATGGTTTATGTCGAAATGTTTGTGGGTGCCTTACAACATGATCAGATAATGTAGGCTCGGTTTGTCATTGCTAAACTGTGCTTTGCTGAACATATTTCATAGGGGAGTTACGATAATGCCTTTAGTTCCCTCTGAAACTCTGACAGCGCTCCTGCTTTGTGGTTAATTACGGAAATGCTGTTCATTCATCATTTTTAAATGTTTTTGCCGCTGCCATCAGGTTTAGGCTGTTAACATCCATCTATCCGTTTTATTTCACCATTCAGTCTTTTTACCACAAAGTCATGGTCTTCGTTGCTTCTCCTCCTATGCTGGCCTCTCCTCCCAAGCACTCATGCCTAAGTATGTGGGAGGAGTCGGCGTGGAGGCGAGTTTGACTGCATGTGGGTGGAAGTAACGATAAGTTGGTTAAGCAAACAGTGAAGTGGACAAAAGCTGGTTAGATAAGCTGGATTATCATAATCCACAGCAATGCTGAACGGTGAAGTGGACAAAAGCTGGTTAGATAAGCTGGATTATCAAAATCCACCTGAACGCAGCCTAAGCCTGACTCATGCTCATCTGTGTTTTTCTTATGTTAAAATTAACTAAAATATGCAAAAATGTTCTACACAGAGCCTGTTAGACCCATTTACCATTGCTTGAAAGAATTATGCGAAGCTGAGCACCATCCTTGCTGGTTGATAATGTAGGTGATGGAGATAGACCCTCTTGATGCCACCCTGTTTGCCAACCGGAGCCTCTGCTGGCTGCGGATGCGAGAAGGGGACAGAGCTTTGCTAGATGCCCGACAGTGCAAAACACTGCGTCCTGGTTGGGCCAAGGCATGGTATCGAGAGGGCTCAGCTCTCAGTTTCATGGAGGTATAACTCCTGTATCAAATCTAACCTTCCAATCTAATTCAGTCTCTTGACCTGTCTCTTACTTGCTCTAATGCCATTCCTCCATGTACAGGACTACCGAGGAGCAGTCAGTGCGTTCCAGGAGGCGCTGAGTCTCGACCCTGCGAGCAATGAGGTCAAAAAGGCGTTAAGGTAATGATGCTGTTTCTAGGATCTTGTATCGTTACCCTGTTTGAAATCAATCATCCATGTGGGAAGATAATTCCTAAATCCTTGTTATCTCCATAGAGCTTTGAGATTCTGATGTATTTTGACGCCATTCATTCTTGCAACTTGCAGCGAGGCCACGAGCAAGGCTGCTGCTCGCTCTTTTTAAGAGAGCAGTACCATCGACGGTGCAGACATATAATATAAGCAAGTGCCTTTGTTTCTCTGGATCAACCTTCCTTTTTGTCGTCTACTAATCTACTACAAGGCCTGGTTGTATTGCAGTTGTTGCACTAACAAGAGAGCTACTTTCGAAGCAGCCGTGCTCGGAGCTTCAACAGAAATCAAGAGGGGTCCTAGCTATTGAACTATGTATTAGCGGTGAAGAAATATGAGTTGTTAAGAGAGATACAAAAAGTATGTGTAGTTCATGAATAATTTCCTTGAAGTAGATGTTGACCTGCACTAGGCCCCATCGCCATTGCTCAAGGGTTCTGAACTTCTGACATTGGGCAATGGAACACATATCCGTGCACTTCGGGGGTGATGTACACAGGTGCTTTCTTTCCATGTCAGAGTGTGGGAGCAAAATAACCATCTATGTGAACTGGAGAAAACGAGTCTGTTTTCCATGTGTGACTTGGCATTGATATGACGTCACAGGAGAAAGAATACTCCTGAATTGCAGCTTGTACCGCTCCAGTTCTCTCGGAACCACTATAGGGAGCATGCATGGGCATTTACCTAGGTAAGAGCACCTCCAGCCGTTGTGCTCCCCCCAAGCAGAATCGACGGAAGAAAAATAGACGTTTTGGTGTCCCCAGGACACTGCCGGCGGAAATATGAGACCAACTTCCCAGTCGCACTCCCACACCAAAAGAATGGACAAGCAAAGGCACGTCGGCGGCACTGATTCCTCCTAGCGACCCGCACCCTGGCACGGCTGGTGCTCGTGGAGGACGTAAGAACTCTTGTACGTTGTCGATGGCCAAACTAGGCCTGACAACCTTGGGAGCACGTCGGCGGCACTGATTCCTCCTGGCGACCCGCGCCCTAGCACCCGCCCTAGCACCGCTGGTGCTCGTGGAGGACGTAAGAACTCTTGTACATTGTCGATGGCCAAACTAGGCCCGACGATGTGTGTATATATTAGCTAGCACAACATACAGGAGATCGGTCATCGTGTGCTACTCATACACGGACACTACTAATACACGGACATGTCATCGTGGACTACTCATACACGGATAGGTGCAACTCGTACCAAGAACTGACTAGAGTACAACACGTTTTAACACCCCCCTCAATCATAACTTAACTTAAGTTAATATTGTGTCTAAACATCTCTAGCAGTCTACTAGAAAGTGATTTAGTGAACCCATCGTCTAGTTGATCCCCTGACGATATAAATCGTATATCCAAAAGCTTCCGAGCCACCCTCTCACGAACAAAGTGATAATCCACTTCAATGTGTTTCGTCCTCCCATGAAACACCGGATTTGCAGAGAGATATGTGGCTCCAAGAGTATCACACCATAAACATGCAATTCTTAGCTGTGCTACACCCAATTCCTTTAGCAAAGTTTGCACCCATATAACTTCTGTTGTTGCATTAGCCAAGGCCTTGTATTCTGCTTCTGTGCTAGAGGAGAAACAGTGGCCTGCTTTCTGGCACACCATGAGATCAGATTTGATCCCAAAAATACAGCAAAGCTACCTGTAGATCTCCTATCATCTGGACAACCTGCCCAATCAGCATCTGAGAATGCACTCACAAGAATAGAGTCAGACTTACTCAGCCGCAACCCAACAGAGATAGTTCCTCTTAGATACCTTAAACTCGTTTTTACTGCAGATGAAGCGTAGTAGGTGCATACAAGAATTGACAGACCTTATTAACTGAAAAAGCTATATCAGGCCCTGTAAGTGTAAGATACTGCAATGCTCCAACAATACTCCTATATTGAGTAGAATCATCACTACTCAAGACATCTCCACCAGTTATGGATAACTTCTCATATACTAACAAAGGAGTATTAACGACCTTGCATATTGACACAAGAAAGTAGATCACGTGCATATTTCTGCTGCGAGAGAATTATACCATCTGAAGTCTTCAGTACTTCTATTCCTAGAAAATAGTGTAATTCACCTAGATCCTTTAGTGCAAAGGACATGCGAAGATCATGAAACAAGGCATCAACTGCTTGACCAGAGGAACTAACTACAACAATGTCATCAACATAGATAAGCATATAGATAGAAGTCCCCCTTGTTGTACAAAAAGAGTAAGGTGTCGGCCTTGGAAGCCGAAAAACCAAGAGCATGTAGCTTAGAACTCAACCGTGCATACCAAGCACGAGGAGATTGTTTAGGCCATAAAGGGCTTTATCAAGCTTGCACACATGTCCCACACGGTCACGATCCTCATAGCCAGGAGGTTGCCGTATATAGACCTCTTCTTCTAGAACACCATGCAAGAACGTGTTCTTCACATCTAGTTATCGCAACCACCATGCAAGACCTCTTCTTCTAGACAGCCAGAGCCAAAACTAATCGAATAGTAGCCGCCTTGACCACATGACGTGTCCTCGTAATCAATACCATAGCGTTGCTTAAATCCCTGAGCAACAAGACGAGCCTTATACCGATCAATAGTTCCATCAGCCTTCTTCTTGACTTTGTAAACCCACTTGCAATCAATACTATTTCGTCCGCGAGAAGGAGGAACAAGATGCCAAGTCTCATTGCGCATAAGAGCGGAAAATTCTTCATCCATAGCTTGTTTCCAATGAGGGGAACTCAAAGCTTCCTGCAAACTAGTTGGTTCTCCAGTAGCAGAAAAATTTGCAAACTTAATCATGTCATACCGAATTGTACCGTCGGTAATAATTTTTGGTTGAAATACGCCACGCTAAGAACGTGTAACAGGACGCGTAATAATCAGCTCAGCAGCCATAGAAGATCTTGAACTGGACTCATCAGATCCAACACTGCCAGGTGAGCTAGAACTAGCAAACGTAGAAGATCCCGTCTAAGAAGTAGGCACATAATTGTCCACAGAAGATATAGGATGCAGGGAAGAGACAGCATCGTGCGTAGCATCTCGTGCGCCCGTCGTAGTGTCGCGCTCGGCTCGTGCGTCCGTCACCATCAGGGGGCCCACCGAATCGCTCAGGGGGGAAGTGTGCAGACCAGAGGGCGCCGCATGTCTGGACGGAGCTGGAATTCCATCGGATGCCGTGTTTGCACGCAGATCGCTATAGGAGGAGGAACCTGACGCTGATCCTGAGGAAAATTGTGTCTCTGCTGAGGAAACTCCACCGAAACTCAAAAAATCTTCTGATTCCTGTATAATAGACTCAGCGGGCAAATAATTAGCAGGATTAGCATCAACATTAGCTCCTAAATCAGGACCCCCAATCATAGGTAAATGAAGATCTGGTGAGAGAAGCGAGATTTCAGCACGATAATTGTGCACCAGCATTAGGATGAAGCTCATCAAAGGGAAAAATAGACTCATCAAACACAACAAATCGCAGGAAATATAGGAAATATACACACGACTAGTGTATATATCAAGACACTTATAGCCCTTGTGAAGATTATTATATCCAAGAAAGGCACACTATTTAGAGCGAAACTCAAATTTAAGGGCATTATAAGGACGGAGGTTGGGCCAAACCGAACACCCAAAAATACGTAAAAACGAATAATCATGTTTGGTTTGAAAAAGACGCTCAAGTGGAGACTGATCGATGTTTAGGCGTCCACCTTTGCAACTGTGTCGTCGGCCATGACGATCGGGGGCGGTATAGTGAATAGAGATCGTGTAATCACTAGAACCCTTCTAGGGATAGGATTTTTTTAGTGGAGTTATTATTTTAACTCATATAATTATAAACTTAGTCTAAATTCCTTTTGCAATTATAAATATAGAGATGGCTCACCGTGAAGCTTACTTTGACGTTGATGAATGGGTAGTTGGTGAGAAACTTAGACTTGATGGATTCAACTTCCTGGTTGGCTTGTGCGCCTGAATGATCTCCTTACTAGGAATAAATGTGGTAGATTACATACGCGACACGACGGAATTGGCCGATCCGGATGGCTATGAGACCCCAAGAGAGCGGGCAGAACGCTACTATCATCAAGAGATGTCAACTTTCATCTAGATAATAATGTGTTACGTGTTGGTGGATGAACTACATCCGCTCATGGGTGATCTTGATCCATATGCGATGATGAATCAACTGAGATCAGAGTTCATAAGCCATGTGCGCATGTGGAAGCATGAGTTTCTTGGAGATTTCCTTTCCATACAGATGGAGGAACACATTTGTCTGAAGAGTCACTTGGAGTGCATGCTTTATGCACACATGAGACTGGTATACTTCGTGGACTACTGGATGACCGTGTCATTTGCGATAGGCGTGCTGCTTCGATCGCTGCCTCCCAGCTATAAAGGACATGTCCAGAGTAGCATTATGAGTGGTGACATGGAAACCATGGATTTCTAAATTTCATATTACATTTCAAAAACGTAAAGGTTGAACCAATCGCCGGAGAGGTCGTCGAGGACAAAGGTATATATTTGATATATAGTTTTATAAATGTTATAATCTTGCAAACACATATTATAGTGTTAAAGTATTTGGTACTTACTCTGTTTTGGTGAAAACATGTCCTTCTGCATGAGAGCTGCTTGCTAGAGAGGAGGTGACGTTGCATGTTGATGGAGAGCATGATGATGATGGCCAACGACACTCTCCCTCAATATTTATCATTTAGTTTATTGTTTTAGATGATTGTAATCGATGGATTGCGAACTTCTTTAGTGTGTCTCACATTTCGTGAGATGGTTATTCCTACGAGTTTGTAACAAACAGTTGTTCTACTTTTATAAATAAATTCTATTTGTGTTCATATCTTGTTCGATTATGTGTGAATTATCCTGGTTATGAAACTAATTGATAATACATGAACATTTGTAAAATATTGCAAAATGCCTTGAAAATACCCAACTTAATGATATATTCATTTTGAATGAAGCCATTGTTTAAATTAAAGTTATGTTGATAATATGTGAAAGACAATTGTTTTCTTGTCACATATGAATCATGCCCAAGTTTGGCAAGATAACTCAAACACCATGTATTGCATGAATGAAAAGCGTTTGATGAATTGTTCAAAGAGAATGCATATTCGATGTATTGTATTTCAACGAAGTGGTGATTCTCATTTTGTGATTGTTTGAATTTTGTAAAGAGGTTTACCAAAGGAAACATGAGCATGAAACTATTTGATATAATCAAAATATTTAATCATCCAAGGGTATTAAAGATAAAAGAGAATCTAATTACTATGATTTGATCAATAGTAATGAAATTCGACGTTATTAGATTGGCATAAGGGGTTGTGAAATGCAATGCGTTTGAAATGTCAAAATGCAAAGCATCACAATGTGATATTTGATATCAAGTGGGTGAATAGATGGCGCCAAATAAATCGTTGCAGTGTAGATATAAAAGACCATTAGTTAAAAATAGTAAACGCTCAATTAGTATATATAGTGAACCATCTGAATTCGCTGAGATCAGCGCCATATCTTGTATGGATCGTTGTGAAAGTTTTGGAGTTATTCAATATAACCAAAACAATAGCGAATAAGTCCTTGTAGAGCATTCATTGGAAACTTTGAATACGAAATCCATGGCTAAAACCAAAAGAAAGGCAAAACTAGTGTTGCTTAAATTTTGGTGCATTTTCAAGAAAGGTTATGTTCTTAACTATGAAGCTTAAGGGAGATAGTAAAAAACACGATGAGGATTCAAAACCCTACATCAGAGTGTTGAGAAGTGCAACAGAAAGCATTCCTGAACGATTCTCTTCATAAAGAAAAGAATCAATGATAATGATCATTGTATTTCCCCACTAATGTTTTCACTACATAAAGTAGGATTCAAAATCTACTCCACATCTTTGATGGAGACGTTTGTGAATCACTTGTCATATTACCGGAATATGACATACCTATGAACTACGAAGGAAAGAAATGGTAAACTAAAGTTATGAGAAATCCCAGAGGAAAAATTCACTTAAGATTAGAAAGCAAATTATTGCTGAATCTTACCAAGTAATGGGGTTACTTAAGTTTTCCAAACGACTAAAAAGTCATGATGGAAAAGGTGAATGAAAAAGGCACGACTTGTCATGAATAATGTATTGGACAAATTCAAAAGAATTTGATTCAGAAGTGCTAAAAGTATAGTGCATTTAAAATTAGTAAGATACTAGTGTCTCATAATAAATCTCTTAGTTTGATAATTGATCAAAGGATTTTGAAGTCATTCAAAATAGTGAGAGGATATGCAATTTGCATGAAATTGAGTGGGATCTATGAAAGTCTTCCTAAAACAATATGTGTATAACATATTTTTGAGTGGGAGCAACATAAGTCTCGGACTCAAATATAACGGGAACATATTTTGAGTAGGAGCAATATAGGTCTCGGACTCAAATATGTTGGGAACATATTTTGAGTGGGACCTTAAAGATTGATTCTTAAGTGTGTATGACATATTAAGAATAAAAGCACAAGTACTGATAAATAATGATTTATGGAGATTATAAGTTGATAGTAAATATATTACGATATTATGTACTATTCCTAAAAGATATTCTAAAAAGAGTTTCGGAATAGAAATTGATTAAGGACTGGTCCTTGGCCACTCAAATTGGGAATAGTATTAAGTTAAACATCAATGGTTGGAAAGAAAAAGGATGATCTTCATCCACTATGTTGAGACATAGGTTCTATCCTTGAAAACCATGATGACAACTTAACATAATATATAATCCGAGAAAGAACGTTTGAAAAGTGATTAAGTATGAATCACGAAACGTTGAGCTAAGTTTGTCCATAGTGTCTAATTGAGAACTGTAGACATGTTACCAAATCCATGAAGGATGACATATCTTAAAAGCAAAGGGTTATGTTATAAGGGAATGTGTTAACTTTAGAAGATTGGAAACTCCTATATCGATAATACCGACTAAATTCAAGTAGGAAGCGAGGTGATAAAACATCGAAAGTTGCACAGGATGCACTAGTGTTTCGATGGTTACATTTATAATAATAGATAATGGTACCATCTAAAGTGATGCATACTGTTATGGCGGGACTAGTTCGTCTTTACACAGAAGGTGTGTCCCAGGGCACAGTGCCCCTGAGAAAGCTCAAAGTGGCTGATCTAAAGTCATTGTAGGCTCCTGGAAACAGACCTCATTCTGTTACCATAACTACGATGCATACACAAAGATGTTATCATGTGATGATAAAGTATTAATGTCAATGAATGTGACATTAGTAAGTTGCAAAGGATTTGGGACTGTAAAGTACAGACCCAAGACTCAACCTCTTCCATGAGAAAGCATGGTCAAAGGTGTCAGGATATATGGTGCCAATGATTAGGAACAAATGCAACTAGTTTATTTATACTCTAGTGCAAGTGCGAGACTATTGGAAATATGCCCTAGAGACAAATAGTAATTTGGATTATTATCATATTTCATAAAGTTTATGATTAAGTTTATATCATGCTATAAATGTATTGAAAGGAAACGTCAATACACATGTGATATATAAACAACCAGGAGTTCCCGGTGAAACTCTAGTCACTGGTTTATTGGTTAACAGATGATCAAGGTTTCTTGATCATGTGGCATTTATGCCAGTTGACAATGGAGTCACCTCATTATGAGAATGAGATGATGAGCTATACCCAACCTAAGCATCGTGACCCGATCATGTCATGAAGTTCAAGTTACGATGATTAGAATAGACTTAGTGTACTATTTCTTAGACCATGAGGCCATATCAATCACTGTTACCCGATGGTACTTTGATAGCATCAAACATCACTCGGTGACATGGTGATCATAAAGGTGTGTTCATGTGTTCTAAGGAACAGCTGAGGCAATATGCATCAAGAGAGGGATTTGTCCATCCGCGTGACAGAAAATATACTCGAGGGCCCACTCGGAGAAGTTATATCCAATAGCTACGCAACATGTGATTTGATCATGGGGATATCACTTCGGAACGAGTCAAGTAGCATTTGTTGGTAACGAGATTGAACATGAAATGGTGATGCCATTGATCAGATCTCGGATGATGCAAGTATCGAGAGACAAAAGGAATATGACACGGCGTTCATGGTTCAAACAACGAAAGATTTCGTGGAATGCATAGGGGTCACATGGCCATCCAGGTTCCTCTGTTGATCATTGGTGCGGGAGGGTCCTGACCATGTCTGGAGTGTTTCCGAACCATGGGGTATCATGCTTAAGGTATTTATGATGCTCAGAGAGTGTTTTAGGATTGGTAGAATCACCGAAGAAAAGAGAAGAGAGAAAACTAGAAGGGTTTCGGTAAGTCCGGAGGAAGTCCGGAATGAGAGGGAATGAGTTCCACATCAACGAGATTGAATAATATGTAAGTGAATGTTGAATATTGATTTAATCATTTAATTATATTTATTCAATAAAAGAAAAAGAATTAAAAAGGTCAAATACCTAACTGGGCCAAATCTGGAGAGAAAAGGGCCCATGAGGGAAAGACCGAAGGAAGGAAGGAGGAGGGGTGGCCGGCTGGGCCAAGGCACCCTGCGTGGGGCCCACTTGGGCCCTAGCCGGTGGCGGCCAAGCCCCCCACTCCCCCTCCCTTGTTTAGTCCCACATGACTAAGCTAGTTAGCTATGGGGGGAGGGGGTCCCCTATATAAAGAGAGGTATTTTGACAAAATAAATACACAATAATTAATAAATGGTTTCCTCTATTTTGGGAAGACCTCTAGTTGATTCTCTCTCTCTCCCATGATCATGGTCCCAAGTACGGATTGCATGATCAGGAGTCTTCTTCACCGCGGAGCGCCGTCGTGCTACGGTATTCGGATCCAGGAGCTCTAATTCCGCAACTACTGCTAGATCGAAGGAGCGGGAGTCATCGTCAGGCACCGAATGTGTGTAACTCCCTACGAGGTGCAACACTTGGGCACTAGGAGTCATTGGAGCCACAGGAGCTGCTGGGACTTCAACACGACCTTGAGGTCGGCTTCCGTTCATCTACACCAACCACGCTCTACCGAGCGTTGAAAATGCTTTTCGATCTTCAAGGGTAAGTTCTCGAAAAGCCCTTTCCGTTACTGTATTACTAATAGATAGGTCCTGGCAACTGGGGTTCTGGGTGTAGGGAAAATTTATTGTTTTCATGCGCGAACCCCTACAATGCAGCCATGACAGGAATGGTCAACAAAACTCTATATGCAATACTTGCATTGGGAAAACAACAGGCCACTTAAAAAAATCAGAACTTTGACCGGCCCCATATTTACTTTTGGAATGAGATCTTGAAGAAACTTCAGCTTAACATATAGATCAGGGGCATCAATGTCAGATTTTTTATCTTTTCTAAGGGAAGTCTCAAGATTCCCACATGAAGATTTCAAGCTATCATTATCCAATGACCGTAATTTTTCAGAGGTAAATAAGAAACCAAAGATTTTCTAGTAGTCCTTATATTATTCAAATCTGCTTGCGAGAGAGGAAATTGCTTGATCAACAAGAGCTGTAAAATAGTTGACTCGAAGTGATTCCTCTGCAGACTGTGTGGCAACATTTGTGTCATCTGGGTTCTCATCAAACTGTCTCTTTCTTTTAGTTTCTCAGCTTTCACGAACTGATGCACCAATATCCAACTCAAGTGCAATTTCCTTGGCTCTGTCCAATGCCTCTAATTAAGAAACCAGTTTCCCTATACCCCTCGAAGAAAGAAATAAGCCCTTGCACTTTTTCAATAGCAATATCCTTTGTTTGCAAGCTTTTGCTTACTAAATTAACAGCAAACAATACCTCATACCAAATGAC
Source organism: Avena eriantha (assembly GCA_910589775.1). Classification (NCBI taxonomy): domain Eukaryota; kingdom Viridiplantae; phylum Streptophyta; class Magnoliopsida; order Poales; family Poaceae; genus Avena; species Avena eriantha. The sequence continues at coordinate 310,201,802 of OU342744.1, read as the reverse complement.
TATTGCCACTATAAATTCATGGTCTCCAGTTCATTTTTTGCCAAACCTAAATCCTCACTACTTGTCTTTGGATCCCTATCAGTTTTAGAAACCTGAAATAAAAGAAAGGAAATAGATATTATAGTTTGATGTAGCCAAATCCTAAACAAACTACAACATTATCAATATAAAAATATTGTGTACCTGAAGTAGAGCCTATCGAATGTATGCACATTGAAATCTAATATATTTAGCACTTTTAACACGACTCTCCAAGTGCGTAGCTGACACTGATTTGAGAGTCCATCCTGATATGTTATCTTTCAGAATATGCCATTTCTTAGTAGAATTAGAAAAAGTTGTATAGATGCATTGGATGATTCCAAAGAAGTATTTAGCTCTACCACGAGTCTCGGCCATATCACAGAGAGTCAAATTAAGACTATGGCAACCATAAGCATAATAGAAAGCTAGGATTTACATTCAAAAGTTCCTTTTGTACCCCTTGATGCTTTCCTTTCATATTTGAACCATTATCATAACCTTGTCCTCGCACATCATTTATATCAAGATCAAGAAGCTTTAGTTCACTCTCTAGCACATCAAATAGTCCTTGCCCAGTCATATCATTTACATTCAGAAATCATAGAAAGGATTCTTCTATGCAAACATGACTTGAAGATAAATCCACATACCTTATAATTAAAGACATTTGCTCTTGGTGACTTGCACCAGAGGTAAAATCGAGTATGACAGATAAATACTCCGACCTCTTTATTTTGTGAATTTTTTTAGACCTAATAGAAGAAGAAAGCAAGTGTAGCAACTCATTCTGAATCTTATAATCAAGATAATGCGCATGAGTTTCTTCATTTGTAATACGACGAACATGCTCCTGAATAATGGGGTCAATTCAGCTAACATCTCTACCAAACCTAAGAAATTACCATTGATATCTTCAAAGTTTTTGCTATTACTATCACGAAAGGCTAGTTTATGCTTGGCAAGAAATTTCACAATGCAAACAATTCCGAACAAAACCTTTTTCCAGTGGTCCTTTTCTTTCTCAAATTGTCGCTGGGCAGTTGTATCAATTTTTCGGCTTGTACGGACTGATCCCTTCTTGGAGATCAGTGAAGGTCGCCTCCATGATCTTATTTAAGTCCGCGAGGTAATCTTCCGCGACCCAAAAATCTGGGCTCACCCTAGAAGGTTCAGATCACCCAGTATACTCGTACATCCAGTGGGCTCGGGTAGCGAGGGGCACCAGCCGCCGCCCGAGCCATCAATTGAAGATGTTGATATTCTTCAACCCCTCCTCTTCGAGCTCGGTCATCCGAGCATGCATCTCGGCCACGACCGCCTCATGGGCCTTTGGGAGCTTCTTCACCGACAACCGCCACGGGTTTTCTCCGCTCCGCGGGATCGCCACCTCTCCAACCAGGGTTGAATCCTTGACGTAAAACCAATATTTTTTCCACTCGCTTGCTGCTTTCTTGGGCAACATTAGCTTGTAGAAGCTGGCATGGGGCTTCACCTGGAAAGTAACTCCGCCCGTCGCCAGCAAGGCCCCGCCTTTCCCTTCGCGACTGGCCCGATCGTGGAACAGCTCGAGCCAGAGCTGAAAGTTTGGGAAACAACCCAAATAGCTCTCGTAGAAAGCGACAAAGACCACTAACTGCTCAATACCATGTGGCCCTAAATCGGAGGGTTTGATCTGGTAGAAATGAAGGAACTGCCTGAAGAACATGGATGTGGGAAACCCTAGCTCGTGCTCTAGATGACTAACGAAGGAGATAAACTCCTCGGATTGTGGCTTGGGCTCGCTCTCGCCTGCCGGCGAGACTTGCCACTGACCCTTTACGAGGATGCCTGCATCCTGGAAGGATTGCAGTATCGTTGTAGTGCACTTGGACTTAGTCCAGGCAGGTGCCATAGGAACGAGCTCGCGCAGTCTGAGATCTAGATCGGATGCTGGCGCAGAAAGGAAGAAGGAAGAAGAATGAGGAATGCGGGTGGAGACCCGTACTCTTCCCGCCACTCTCATTATATAGCGGCGCTATCCGGTGATCACGGACTAGCCATCACTTCACAGTAATTCCGCGAAAGTTACCGTTAGAAATTACCTAACGGCTAGTTTGACTGTGCTGACGGTCCAACTTCAATCAAATTGATCACTCGACTCGCTAACTCCACTTGCCCATTCCATTATCTTGGGGGAGGTGACTCGAACACCAACCAAATCGCCTAGCTATGACTGAGAACATACTGATGCTTCTCCCTTCATTGGAGGAGTTCGCCATCGATTCGACTGGGTGCCAACTCGGACTTGCCTACTCCGACTGTCAAGTTGACACCTTCGCCGAACCCCTGATGCACTTGGGGCCTACTGATGGGTATATACCAATCAGGGTATGCTCATGAGGATGATTCGACTAGCCCAGGACCATGATGAGTGGGTCTGCTGGCGCGGCGACTAGAAGGAGACTTCAATGAAGCCTAACGACTGGGATCTGAAGTCCCAAGACCTTAGTTAGGCCTAGTCGGATTAGGTCAAACCCTCCAAAACCTAAACTAATTCGGTTGTAATCCTGTAAATCCTAGCGAGGTGACCCTATATAGACCTCCCTAGGACACTCAGTGTAGTTACATGCTATAAGCTACCCCATCCAAGCGACTCACTGCCTAGCCGCCGAGCTTGCCGATATTGTAATCCACTCGCGATCAATACAATCAAGTAGCAAGTAGGTCTTTACCCGGGGGAGGGGGGGGGTGAACCTGGATAAACCCCTGTGTCTGCCCTCAATCTTGATCTACAGATGGCGACTTGCTCTTGCCCTCAATCGACTCAATCGCTACCCTGGTAGCGACTGCCGTGGCCATTCCCACAACAGGGGTAGTAGCAAACATACTCTCAAAAGGAGAAAAAAAGAAAGAAAATGGAGATAGAGGTGGGTCGAATAAGCGAAGGTGACCGGTAGCCATTGCACCTCATAAGAAGTACCACCACGCTCCTAGCACCAAATTGTTAATTACTAAGCAGCACCTTCAAGAAGGAAAGAAATGACGCTACTGCCTGGACCAGAGCATTGGTCCTAGGTTTCCACTGACACATAGAGGGAAGTGGATGCACGGTAGCCACAATGCCCTCCAAGGAGGAATGATGCCACCCGAAGGTGACACCGCGTCGGTGTTGGGTAAGCCGACAAGGATTTCTCCCAAAAACCCTATCCACAACCCTCGAGCGATCTTGCACAAGAGCCTTGCGAGGTCAAGGAATCGACACCACCAACTCGCCGCCCACTAACATGTGCCACTACGTTCACGATGTCTTTGTCGTGGTCTCACCGAAGCTACCGTTACAAGGTCTGCCAAACGGAGGCGAATATTAGCTTGAATCGGGGCCAACAGTACCATGGACGTGTGAGAGGGAATTACCTCTACAGGCGGTGGTTGACCGGCCGCGGCCACAGGGCATAGAAGCCGCAGTTAGGTCTGGTTGGGCTCACCGGGACCATAAAGCCCTTGTGAAGCCCAGAGGCACACCAGTCCCAAGAGGGACCGATGGGGCCTAGATCAGGCCCATAAAGCATGCCGCCACGCTGCAACAGGCTGGCCTCCGTCACCACTTGTCCCCTACACGAGCTACACCACCGCCACCATCTGCGAATGCGTTGCGTGCAGGACGAACCTGCCCGCCCCGACTCAAATCAAGCCCGAGGGGCCCATATCTGGGCTGAATGGGCTCATCCGGCGCCGCCCCGCAGCTACCCGCCACCCAATAACACCCGCGTCTGCACCGCCGTGTTACCACCACCTAGCCTAAGCCGAGATGCCACCACCTAGCCTAAGTCGAGCCGCTACCGCCCTGGGTACACTACCACCAGGACGGAGAGAGCCCCGAACCTGCCTCCATGCGCCGGGAGAAGCAGTCCGCCATCGCTTGGCGGGCCTCGGCAACACCGATGGGGAGAGGAGAGGGGGCGGGTGGGGGGAGGGGGGTTGAGATAGAGGAGATGGGTGGCGGCGCCTCGTCACCTCGGGGAGCGAGAGGAGCGCATGTTTTTTTTCCCGCGGACCAACCGTAACGAAATTACTCTTTGAGTTGAAATCAATTCTAGATACTTGTAGAGTTGCATATCTTATATTTGCACAATGGTCTTCACAATATGCAAGTGATCCAAAAAAAATTTGGACAGTACGATAGGAAGGTTTTGGTGGTGAGTACATCTTGGACGTTCTTTTTAAAGAAAAAGTAACCGTGGAGAGCATCACCATCAGAAAAAGAGAAACTCAAGTTGTAAAGAACCCAACAAAAATGTTGAAGATAGAAACAGAAAAAAAATATGTATGTGAACATTTCTTGTTTTTACATTTGCGAACTTATGTGTCGAGGGTAATATGTTTGTGTGGTATTTGACCACGTTGCAACAAAGTCATGCATAATATGCTTCAATGGATATTTACCTAGTACAATGAGCATCAAATTTACCACACGTGTATGTAGTCTTTACTACTTGATGTTAGCGGGATCATTTTGCAAAAATACCCTCGTAAAACTGCCGACATAACCTTAGTCTACGCAGTCGTTTTCCTCACTTTCTCGGTTGCTTCGCCCCACTCGCCGTGCAGCCGCACGCTTCGCAAAAAATAAAAACTTGGATGACTTCAAAATGAAATATTGTCACTTTGAACGATTTAAATACCTTTAATTTTCTCTGTAACAAGTCAACCGACAATCCCAAAAGTTTTAGAGTAAAATCTAACACAACCATACGTGTTATGACGTACACCATGAAATGAAACGTTCAAATAGAAAAAATATAGTAAATGGAAAACAAGAATTGATATTGATTAGCATGCATGCGGTTTTCGTGTAGATACATGGGAGTACGTACTAGTTAACTACGTACAATACGTCTGACATGTGGTGGATACCGGCCTGCGGTGTACTGGTGACGCCCAACTAATTCTGTTGCTCGGAGCACTCGAGCGGGGAAGGTAGGTTCGTTCTTGGATCGTCGTGTAGCCAGGTAGGGTAGGAACGGCGGCGTTGCTACACAATCGATTCAAAATCTGCCACGCTGAACGTTGCCTCTTCGACCGGTGGATGACGATCGGACAGCTAACTGAAGGACGATTTCACTTGGGACCTCGCCGATGGAGACCGATCATCGACGCCGGCCCCGGCCGGCGCACGCTGTGGCCTGCCTTTTAATAAGCGCGCCACACCCAACACGCTTAGTACTAGCTTCTTAGCTTCCATTAGTCTCTCTCACCTGCCGATCGCTATCCATCGCTCTCTCGCGGCAATTACTCGCGTCACATCCATCCTACTTACCGCTAGCTACATACGCCGGCTTCGCCAGAGCCAGCCCGATGATGAGAGCGCCGCCAACGTTGTTGCTCTTGTTGGTCCTGCTGGCCGGCGCGCTGGCCGGCGGCGGCGTCGTCGAGGCGGCGTTGCTGAAGGCGCACTTCTACCGGCACAGCTGCCCGGTGGCGGAGACGGTGGTGCGGGACATCGTGCAGGCCAGCGTGGCCGCCAACCCCGCCGCGCTCCCGGCCAGGCTGCTCCGCCTCTTCTTCCACGACTGCTTCGTGAGGGGCTGCGACGCGTCGCTCCTGATCGACTCCACGGCGGGAAGCACGGCGGAGAAAGACGCCGCGCCGAACAGGTCGCTGGGCGGCTTCGAGGTCGTCGACACCGCCAAGGCCGTGCTGGAGGCCGTCTGCCCGGGCGTCGTCTCCTGCGCCGACATCGTCGCGCTCGCCGCCAGGGACGCCGTCTCGTTCCAGGTCGGTCGGTCACTCTCTCAGCGTGCACGCATCGATCTTCACCAGTCAATGCACGCATGCAGTCATGGCTAATCTGGAGCTCACCCGTATTGAACGTGCAGTTTGGTCGGGACCTGTGGGACGTGCAGCTCGGGCGGCGCGACGGCGTGGTGTCGCGCGCGTCGGAGGCCCTGTCGGACATCCCTTCGCCGTCGGACAACTTCACCACGCTGGAGGCCAACTTTGCCAGCAAAGGCCTCGACGTCAAGGACCTCGTCATCCTCTCAGGTATCATCAAGGTCACGTCGTCAAACGTAAATAACGAATATTTTGGGCATGCAGTTCGTGCCGACACGTACGATACTGGCAGAGAAGTACGGTCACACTGACAGCTAAGTGTGTTTTCTATTGATGTAATTTTTATATTATATAATCTATATTAAATAAAAAAATTAATGACCGAGATACACGTAGGATTTATAAACCAGGACCGAGGAAGTACGTATTAAGAGTGTAGATGGACACGTTTTTAAACAAATCTTGAGTGCTAGAAGTATACTCTTTTGAAGAGCGCAGACGGCAGAGATAGGACACTAGAGATGGTCTCTTCGATCCGATACTTTTTTTTTAAAAAAATCAGTAAAGTACGTACACGCGCAAACAACGCTGTTAATTAGTTACGCTCACGGGTCTCACGTCTGACGAGCGAGTGACCAGTCTGCTACACCGTGACGACGGCGACCAACCGGGTGGCCATTGCATGCACGAGCACACTAACCGATCGACGTGGACGGCCGGCACCGATCGGTCGGTTTGGGCGTTTGGCGGCAAGTGCGCACGGGTGGTGTGGTGAGCATGCACGCCGGAATAGACGCTGCATGCACATGCACGCATAACGGAGCCAAGAGGCAAGTGTGGTGTAGTAGTAGCTGGCTAGCGATAGAAAGGGATGGAGCAACAACCATCCATATGCGTGTCGGTGCATCGACCGGGGCGATCGTAGTCGTCGCTCGACCGCTCGAGAGCCCGCCAGGCCGCCCATTCAGAGCAAGTTTAATAGTGTAGCCGGTTGTTGGATATAAGACGTTGCCACATCATCTATAGTTACTCATATAGCTAACATGTACAATAGTTGAACACAAGGATGTACTACTTTATTAAAGTGTGGCCCACCATTTCATTCTCACAAAACATCTAGGAGCATGTGCTAGAGCTGGCTCTTAACAGCCAGCTTATCTCCTCTCTTCTCTTCTCTCTCTTTCAACTCAGCACAAATACTATATTTTACTTCTTATAGCCATCTGACGTGACTCTACTGTACTTGCTCTCATGGCCGCTCGCTGCTAGTAAGCTAGCAGCAACCTATAGCTATAGCCACCACCGAAGGCTATGGCTGGCTCGTAGGCACATACTACTACTGTACTGTAGCTCATGAACCGCATCTGATTAAATCTGGAAATTGTAGACATTCTCTTCGGAGCTCTTCTCTTAGTTTCCATTCCGGAGCATCTTAAAGTAGCTCCGAGACGGTTAAGCTTGCAAGTATCCAACTGGGTTCAGTATATGACAAAAAATGAAGTGGTATATATAGCATTATTTATATACTCCCTCCGTCTTGAACAAGACGTGGAAAATTTATCTGAATTAGGATGTATCTAAACACTATTTATATATAGACACATTTAAATTTAAATAATTTTGTGACATCTTTTTAGGACGGACGGAGTTGATAAAATGTATATTTCATACTCCAGCCAACCCAAAACATACGGCATATAAATTTATTCGAAAGAAAAAAAACTAAATTAGCGACATTTATTGTAGATCAGAGGATTACTAAATTTGACCAAAATATATATAATAGAATGCCGAAAACTACACGATTGAATATATAGGTTATGGAGATATGTCTCATGTGGATCTGTTCATGCTGATTTCATATTCTAGATCATCATAATTTTGTATAGATAACCAGTCAAAGTTACATAGCATATTTCGGAACCAAGGGAGTAATGCATATATACTCGGTATTGTTTGAACTTGACCATACTGCCAATGTTAAAAATGGGATACTAGTATAAACATAATAGACACATGCTTGTAAACGTATACACTTTCAGTTTCAGAATATAAGGTTGACCTTGACTTTTCATAGTATCTCTAATACATAGTATTTCACCAAAAAATATGGACAATTGATATGCTTATAAATTAGTAAAAAGACATATGGCACAGAAATATCCAAGACAAACACATTGATATTATTTTTACGGTGCTCGGTCTACATGCTTTCACACATATATTATTAGTCGGAGCTTTATTACTTACCGCCATATATCCATGTCTTATGTTTTGGAATGGGGAGAGTATGCCATGGACTTGAAAGTGAACCTATAACAAAAAAAAAAATACAAGTGTGACACACATATCACTATATTATACTTCGTCCATCCGAAAATAAGTAACTCAGATTTATCAAGATTTAGATGTATCTACATGCTAAATTGTATCTAGACACATGAGCCAAATCCGAGTCACTTATTTCTGGACGGAGGAAGTATATATATAATCGGTGCGTACACACACTTATGCACTTTCAAAATGCTTAAACAATTTGATCGTATCACTCATCAGTGATTAACAACTGACGATTGACTTCCTTAAGAAGCCTATTTTAAGGCTTAAGAAATCAAACGGAAACAATATATGCACAATAATACTTTTTCATGGCAATAATGCTTATGGTGGCCTGAAATCTGTTAGTTATATGGCAAAGTCAAAAGCAAACTCGATCAAAGTTCTGCCCTTTCCACAAAAAGGCCATCACTGAGTGGCAATCCTTTCATGTGCACTGCTCAATCAAGCATGCAGCAAAACCAAGTGGCCGCTGTCTCATCGAGAATTATCACTTGATCTATATGTACCAGCTGCAACCAAATGAGCTGAGATCTTTGGCATCATGCATGCATGGGCATGGGTTAATGCAGCTGATACAGCTAATTGTCCTGTACTAGATAGTACGAATAAGTGCATGCCTCAGTGGTGGTTACCAGTAACTACCAACTACCAGCACTCCTAACCAACACCATATCAAATCCAAGAAACCGTGGCGCAAGAGATTGGATTCCATTTGGCCCATCGGCCATCATTGGTTAAGTGCTGTGGGCTCATCTTCTAGGGCATACAGTCCTAGTGAAGTGTGTAGTCCGAACAAGAGTAGACTGGTCTAGTCGTTTAGTGTAGTTCCAAGTGCCAGTCTATCATTATGAGCTGTTTAGCTCGCGATGACTCTTAGAATGGTCATAGTGAGTAACTTAGAGTAGTAACATGCATATATTACTAGTGTAAATTACTCGTTATAGTGAAAAATAACATATGTGTGGTACTCCCTTCTTCTCAAATTAGTACGTATATTAGTTTTGGTCAAAGTCAAATTTAATAAATTTTGACTAAATATCTAGAAAATAGTATGAACATCTACGATATCAACTCAATATTATTAGAATCACCATGAACTATATTTTTATATTATATGCATTTGATATTAGAAAAGTTAGTATGTTTTTACATATATTTGGTTAAACTTTATAAAGATTGACTTTGACCAAATCTAATACGCGTCCTAATTTGGGAAAGCGGAAGTATCATGCAAAATCTCATTTATTGCAATGTATACTCATTTTATTTTAAAATGTGTGATGTTATGGTAACATAGCTACTCCGGACGCATATTAGGTTTGGTCAAAGTCAATCTTTATAAAGTTTGACCAACTATATGTAAAAACATTAATTTTTCTAATGTCAAATGCATATAATATAAAAATATAATTCATCGTAATTCTAATAACATTGAGTTGACGTCGTAGATGTTCATACTATTTTTTGGATATTTAGTCAAAGTTTATTAAGTTTGACTTTGACCAAAACTAATAGGAATCCTAATTTGGAAAGGAGGGAATAGTTATCACAAGGCTCTCTACCACCATTTAATTGCATATCATATCATCTAAATTGGCAATACATGTAGGACTATGTTTTATCCAAGTTACTCCACTATGACTAGCCTTAGATTGCACCACCTGACCAGCATGGGCCGGGCTAGTTAGCAGCTAAGTGACCACGCTGTGCTCGAAATAGCGGTTCAATCGTGTGAATTAAGTGGACACATTCAAGAGTTTGAATCATTCGTTATTCTTCGGACTGGCTAGAGTGGACACTTCAATGAAACCAATGTACTAACCTCTACTTAGCTAGAAAAACCAGTATGAAATGCTCTATCACGCATGTCGTAACTGGAATTTTGTTGTTATCAGTTTGCCATGGTGCTTTTAAGATGTCGCACACTTTATGGACGAAGCTTCTCTTATTCGAATTTAGCTTGAAAAAATCACTTTTCTTTTCAAAATATTACAAAAACTGTATTTATACAATAATGTGTATTGCAATATGACATAGAATAATTTCACTCTCCATAAATCTAACTTCCACGCGCCGCCATTCATATCGCAATATGGCAGCATAGTATCACTACCAACAACGAATTTCTAATTTCCACATGCTGCCATGCTTACACATGTACCCGCAGGCGCGCACACCATCGGCGTCGGCCACTGCAACCTCTTCAGCAGTCGCCTCTTCAGCTCCACCACCACCGGCGCCGTCGCCCCGGCCACCGACCCGACCCTCAACGCTGCCTACGCCGCGCAGCTGCGTGCCGCGTGCGGGTCGCCGTCGAACAACGCTACCACCGTGCCCATGGACCCTGAAAGCCCGGCCCGGTTCGACTCCCACTACTACGTCAACCTCAAGCTCGGCCGTGGCCTGTTCCGGTCCGATGCCGCGGTACTCGCCGACCGCCGCGCCGCGGGCTTGATCCACGCGCTCACCAAGGAAGGGTACTTCCTCAAGGAGTTCAAGAACGCGGTCCGCAAGATGGGCCGCGTCGGGGTCCTCACTGGCGACCAGGGAGAGATCAGGAGAAACTGCAGGGTGGTCAACTCATGACTGGATTGTCAACATATTGTGGTGTTTTGGTGGTAATTAACCACGATGTGTTAATTTGCGTTTTATTCTTGTGTTGACGTGAGCATGAAGCTAGTGTATTGCAGTGTATTAAAGTACTAATAATTAAGCCATTTATTGTCCAAAAAGAAAAACTTAAGCCCAACTATGGATTGATGTGTAGTACAACTACTAGTCATAGTGGGTAGTATCGTACAAATGATACTATCGCCGTTTTAAAGCTTAAGACTTATTTTTTTTCAAAAATTAAATTACGTAAAGTTTGATCAAATTTTTAGAAATAAATATTAATATTTGCAATACGAAATCTGTATCATTTGATACATTATGATACATATTTTCACATGATATCTATATAATATCATAGTTCTTGATATTTTTCTAAAAATTTGGTTAAACTTTCCGTAGTTTGACTTTAAAAAAAAAAAGCTTTGAGACGGAGATAGTATTAGTGTATAATACTACCTCTATAATGCATCGTCTTATCATGTACTAGTATCATGGTTTTATTATATTTATTAATTTATAAAATCTGAAAGCAAATTTGTATTCAAGATCTCTTTGACATTATTTTTTCTAGTTCTATGTGCTACTAGGATATGGATCTATATACTAACCTACTATTTTATGTTCTGTTGGTTCAGTTTTGGCAGAATAGAATACAAACATCGGTTCAAAGTATTACGTAGTCGTTAGAAGATAGCTTAATTAGTTTTTGGTATTAAGAAATAAAAGTTAGAGATAAGTTAACTGCTGGTTTATATTTTTTTAACATCGAAAGTAAAGTATGTCATGGAAATTGAACTGCAACTCACGATACTAACTGTGTTATTTGATCGGGACCTAAACCAAATGCAGTGCTCTTATTATGCACATATGGTTTAACCGGTACGTACGGGTGCCTCAAGGGAGAGGCGACCAGGAGAGAAAATTTTATTTCTTTATACCAAAAACTAATTAAGCTAGCTTCTAACGACTACGTAATACTTTGAACCGATGTTTGTATTCTATTCTGCCAAAACTGAACCAACAGAACATAAAATAGTAGGTTAGTATATAGATCCATATCCTAGTAGCACATAGAACTAGAAAAAATAATGTCAAAGAGATCTTGAATACAAATTTGCTTTCAGATTTTATAAATTAATAAATATAATAAGACCATGATACTAGTACATGATAAGACGATGCATTATAGAGGTAGTATTATACACTAATACCATCTCCGTCTCAAAGTTTTTTTTTTTTTAAAAGTCAAACTACGGAAAGTTTAACCAAATTTTTAGAAAAATATCAAGAACTATGATATTATATAGATATCATGTGAAAATATGTATCATAATGTATCAAATGATACAGATTTCGTATTGCAAATATTAATATTTATTTCTAAAAATTTGATCAAACTTTAGGGTTTCCGCACCCATTGTCAACGATATCGCTGGTCTGCTCTGCTTCCAGTGGTCTTAGGGTCTTGGAGATGTAACGGACTACGGCCTCTCGCCGGCGGGAGGTTTTTCGTCTTTTATTTAGCCTATTTTTTATTGTCTTTTTCGGGAGTTGAGGCGACGGCTACGTCTTGATGTAAGAATAATATCCTTTCCGCTCTATCCTCGCTCGGGTGGTGCATCTAGCACCAATGGAGGGAGCGTGGAGTTGTTTTTTCGGCGGATCTCCGGAGAATTTATCCGTTTTTGTTTTCATTGGTTTGTTTGCAGGTCAGTCACTTCCAATCTACAATTGTCATCATTGACGATGTTTGCTACTTTAGTACGCTGGTCCTTTGTTTTAAACAGAAGGCACTTGCATTGCTTTATTTATAAAGACAACATGTCCACAAACATGGTCCGCACAGGCCCCTAGGACCCAAGTCACACCGACATGGCACCACAAAGTATACAAACCAAGGCCATAGATAGCAACACAAACACACACACACACACACCACACCACTAGCTGCCATAAGGTGGTAACCCAACATCATAGCCCCGTCCTCGACGCCTCGCAAACGTCACTTGTCCACCCCGTCGGCGCTCATGCCCTGAGCCGGGCATCTAGCTTTCTTAGCTCTGCTATAGCCCAATCCAGTGAAGGCCGGTCTCCTGATTTTCTTAGACATCTCTAGCTCTGCAAGGAAATGATCATTTTGTGTAAACAGTCCGTCGGATGAGCGATGAAAGAGTGTTCGATCATCATCTTGTTTCTAACATTCCACAGGGCCCATGCTAACGCTGCAAAGCAAATCCAAATGATCCTACTCGTACAGCGGATAGGCCGTGTGCATAGGATAGGAAATCCCCTGCCCCTGCAGGGTTCCACGAACATTCGAGCGGTTTCCTCACACAGGCCCACATGAATTTGGCCAGAATTTGACCAGAACGCATTGGAACACAATATGGTTTGCATTCTCTAGCTCCCCGCAGAGAACACAAGAGCCATTAGAGGGCTCTTTCCTCCTGGCAAGGTTGTTGTTTGACGACAGCCGGCCTCTGATCAATTTTCATTGGAATTTTTTTGATCTTGGTTGGTTCTCTCACCCGCCAGACCCCCCTCCCCCAAATCCACCAGAGTCGTGCCCCTGCACAGCTTGTGGTAAATATAATTGGTCGAAAAGGGACCTTAGGCCTCAAGAGCCCAACTGATCTGGTCTGGACCCTCAGATCTCCTATTAGCCAACATCTCTAGTTCCCTAGATAGGTTACCCCACTCGATGGCTTCGTTCTGACCAAACTGACGCCTAAACCCTAGGTCCCACCCATGGGTAGACGACGCATTAGCCACCGAGGTCTCAGGGTTTACGCAAATCCTAAATAGGTCTGGAAATCTCTCCTGTATCCGGGTTCTGCAAAGCCAGCGATCTAACCAGAACCTAGTTGAGCAACCGTCATGCACCTCAAACTTTGCCCCCTGGTGAAAGAGAGGTATGACCTATTGCAGGTTATTTCAGAACTGTGATCCCTTCACAGCCTTATCTGTAAGTAGTTTCCGTCCTCTCAAGTATTTTGCCTTGAGGAGGTCGACCCATAACCCCTGCTCGCCTTGGCATAGCCTCCACACCCACTTGATGAGGAGTGCCAAGTTCATGAGTCTCATGTTTGTGATCCCAAGGCCACCCAGCTCTTTAAGGGAGCAGACCGTGGCCCAGTCCACATGATGGTATTTCCTCTTGTCCCCAACCCCTTCCTAGAAGAAACAACATCAACACTTATCCATGCCCACATGGGTCCCATCATACAACTTGTAGACGCACATGATGTCATGCGTTGGAAGGCTTGATAGACATGCATTCGTGAGTGTTAGCCTAGCCGCGGATGACATAAATCTGCCTTGCTGAGGGTCCACCCTGTGACCCACCTTGCCCACCAAGAAATCCCAATCCTCGGTGCAATCTCCTATCACTCACCGACAGCCCTAAGTAGGTGGTGGGGAACTGACTCAGCTTGCAATTAAGGAGGTTGGCAATTCTAACCTGTTCGGTGGGATCTTTCCATAAGATGACCACCTCACACTTCGAGAAATTGATATTTAGGCCACTCATGTCTCGAAACAGAGCAAGAGAAATTTGAGATTGGCAATTCCCACGTCATCCGGTTGGATCAGCACCATCGTGTCATATGCATATTGCAGTTGTGACACACCCCTGGGATGAGGTGCGGGACCAGACCTCTGATGTGCCCAGCTTCCCTGGCTCTCTCTAGGATCATTGCCAAGGCATCAACCACGAAGTCAAAGAGGATGGGAGAGAGTGGATCTCCCAGTCGCACTCCTCTCGCATTCCTGAAGAACGGGCTAATCACCCCATTTATGTGAATGGCCGTTTGTCCTCCCTGAATAAGTTGCATCAACCTGTGAACCACCCCTGACTCGAAACATTTTTTTGCTAAGCACCGATCTGAGAAATTCCCAATTCACCCGGTCATACGCTTTCTGAAAATCGAGCTTGAGAAAGATGCCCCCAAGTTCTTCACTCTCACCTCATGCGCTATCTCGTTAAGGGACACGGTCCCCTCGTGAATACATCTACCTTTGATAAAAGCCGTTTGGCTATGGGTGAGATTCTAGAAGCATACGCCTTCGCAAAAAACTTAAAAATGACATTAATAAGGGCAATCGGTCTAAACAGCTTAATGTCATCGGCCCCGTCAATCAGGGTGAGAATTCCAAAGTTGAACCTCGAAACATCTATGTGTCCCATCGCAAATTCGTTCAGGATACGGAGGATTGGACCCTTCAAAATCCCCCAAAACCACTTAAACAAAGCCATCGCGAAGCCATATGGACCAGGTGCTGTGTCCACCTTCATATCCGCAAGCACTGCATCTAGATGGAAGGGCCTTTGTGGCCTTAGCACGACGACTTTCCGTCTGTCTACTACAATAAGCTCTACTATGACAAGCTTTGTTTGGCTCCGGTGATGGCGGGGCGAGGACGGCGGCGCGCCTTCAGCTCGCTCTAGTGTTTATAGTCATCGCTAGGTGGTCCAATTACATATTTGTAATTTTTATTATTTTTGGACCTTTTTGTATTGTTGTTGATGATTATTAATAGATCGGTGGAATTTCGAAAAAAAAATACAGTGCTCTTATTACCGAAGAGCCATCATTCAAGCAGGGAATGGAAAATTTATCATCAATTATATGATGGTGGCGGGCAGTTAGGGTTGCAGTCAGGGCAATAGTCCGTGCACTCATCCCGCGTCTCGAAACAATGTTCTTCCTGCTTCACGCAGCAGTAGCACGTACCATTGTACCCTCCTTCTAGACGACATCCGAAATGCCTGACGCAAAATTTAAGGTGAAGCTTGCTCTCTTCTACTGATGCCGACTTGAGCATGGTGGCGTCGATACTTGTGTTGGCATGACCATCCCGATAGATCACCATTTGCTGCGCCTCGACGCCACCTATTGAAGTTCGCATATCAAACAGATTTTATATACGTGTAGCGTAAATTTTTAGTAAGACTAGTTCCAATGAAGGTATCATAGGTAGTTTCATGTATGTCATGTTGATAAAATTCTGATGTGACATACTAATTAATAATGAAAAAGGTTGTGTTGGTATCATAGGTAGATACGGTATCATAGTTTTCGCAAAAAAAATGATACGGTATCATAGTACGTAGAACTAAAAAAATTAATCTCAAATAAATCTTATACACAATTTTGCATTGAGATTTTACAAAATAATAAATATACTAAGACTATGATACTAGTACATAGTACTATGCATTATAGAGATGGTATCATATAATAATTGTAGTATCATATAAATGATACTACTATATAATACTCCCCATTATAACTAATCTAAGGAAACAAGATTGTAATGCCGATATACATGTACTTACATTGTGCACGCCCGACTAGGTACCCGATGAACAAGATCATGATCAATGGCAACTGGCCGCTCCCTCTCATATTGGTATTCTCCTACTTGACAAACTCAATTCGATTAGAGTTCCATTGCAAGTGTGTAAATAGTGATGCTCACATATTAATGTCAATTAATTACTTACAGGATTGTAAGCCACTGGATATATGT
This sequence comes from Avena eriantha, assembly GCA_910589775.1. NCBI lineage: Eukaryota > Viridiplantae > Streptophyta > Magnoliopsida > Poales > Poaceae > Avena > Avena eriantha. Next base: position 310,185,482 of record OU342744.1, on the reverse strand, counting down.
CCATTAATTTTGAGATATTAGTGGTAATTAATCACCGCAGTGGCGGAGGACGGAAAAATTCTAAGATAGGACGAACACCAATGATAGTAAATACCAACTCGGTCTTGATGATATTTTTCATTGACAAAGCCTTTCAATTGTTGTTGTTGCTACGAGTAAAAGCAATACCGACTCAACAAGACGATAAACGATATGAAACATCTTGTATTATTTAAATACTAACATAATCTCCGAAGTATTTAATTCTTGTATATGAATAACAAATATCTAAAGGTTATCTTATATAGGCTCATGCTCATAATTATGGATGTGTTTGGTAGCCCGGGCCACTCCAGAATCAATATCTCTGCCGAGTCAAGGTGACTTCAGCATGTTTGAGTTCAGATTTTGCCATGTGTTTGGTAGCACATGTCTGTTGAGAAATTCTGAAGTCATCCGTTGTTTGGTGGGTTGTATGTGTTGAGATATACTGAGGAGGTATAAAATTTACACAAAAACCTCTAAATACACAAATAAAAAGCAATCAGGTGTCTATATACAAAAATAAAAAACAATCAAGTCCCTGTATACACAAACAAAAAGAAATTGACTCCCTATACACATAAATAAAAATCAATCCGGCACCGGCGAGCTGCGGCTAGGGAGCTCTGCCGGAGACGAGCCTCAGGTCGATCGACGCCGGTGAGACGAGGCTGGGCGAGGATGCGGTGCGAGGTGGCTCGAGGACGCGCGCAAGGTCGCTTGGGACGCGACGGTTCGCGGCGGCACGACCTCCTGCTGCTCACGGCAGCACGGCCTGCTCGCAGCGCAGGGGACGCACGAGGACGCGACGGTCAGCGGAGGTGGGACCTGCCGCTGCTCACGGCGGCAAGGCTGCGTGACCTGCTGCAGCTGCCTCTGCGGGCGGCAATTGCTGCTGCCTCTGCGAACAGCGCGACGGGCTGCTGCTGCTGAAGGCGGCACGGCGGCGCGACCTGCCTCTGCTCACGGTGTCGGGGTGGTCCGGGCGGGAACATTGATGGCCCAAAATATATTGAGCTCGTTGGGGAACCCCAAGAGAAAGGTATGATGAGCACATCATCAAGTTTTCTCTCAGTATGAAACAAAGGTTTAGTCGAACCAGTAGGAGCAAGGAAACACCCCAAAGGTGTTACTGGCTGAACTATGGCAAGGCGCACTACCGGTGCCAGCAGCAACGTGGAGACCTGCACAACACAACCACGGAACTTTGCCTCCAACTTGCGATGAGGTTGTCAATCTCACCGGTTTTACTGAAAACAAAGGATTAAACGTATCGAATGGAAGAAAGTAATAGTTTGTAGAAAGTAAACACAAAGTAGTAGACAGTTGATTGTAGATTGATTGTAAAAGAAAGGACCGGGGTCCATAGTTCACTAGAGGTGGCTCTCCTTAAGATAGATAACAAGTTGGGTGAAGAAATTACAGCGGGGCAATTGACAAACATCGAGAAAGCATACAAGCATATACTACTCATCTTGACTCCTTTGAGATTTGATTGGGCATTACAACATTATACATAGACCATCATCCAACTATATCTATGACTAATAATCCACCTTCAGGTTATCATCCGAACCCCCGCCAGTATTAAGTTGCAAGCAACAAATAATTGCATTACGAATTGCGTGTAATGTAAACAATACGATTGTTATATGAACAAATGATTGTTGTTTTCTCCCTAGTAGCAACAACACATCTAGTACCTTAGAGATTTCTGTCACTTCCCCAGATTACCAGAGGCATGAACCCACTATCGAGCATAAATACTAACTCTTGGAGTTGCTAGCATCTACTTGGCCAAGATAGCTACTAACAACGGAAAGCATGCAAGATCACAAATAACAAAGACATGATAGAATTAATAATCAATCTGAAATAGCATCTCAATATCCATCAGATCCCCACAAACACAACATGTAGGATTACAAATAGATGATCTTGATCATGAACGGAGCTCACAAGATCTAAACATGATAGCACAACGGAGGAGAACTAGCCATCTAGCTACTACATGGACCCGTAGTCCAGAGATGAACTACTCACGCATCACACCGGAGGCTTGCATGATGATGAAGAAGGCCTTCAGGGTGAATTCCCCTCTCCGGCAGGGTGCCGGGAAGAGCTTCAGATGCCTCCCGTTCTAGGGATGGAGATGATGGCGGCTACATACTCTTTCGTGGATTTTTTGATCGGATACTTAGGGTTTCTGTATTGGAGGCAATATATAGGCGGAAGCGGAGGCCGAGGGGGTGCCTGGGGCGGCCAGATCACCCCCTGGCGCGGCCCAGGCCTGGCCGCACGGCCAGGTGGTGTGGTCGGGCCCCAACCCCTCTCCGTCTCGTATTTTGGCTCTAGGTGTCCCTCGGTGAAAAGCTGACTTTGGCTTTTGTCCCGTCCAATTCCGAGAATATTCATTTTCTAACTTTCCTGGAACCAAAAACAGCAGAAAACAGGCAGTTGGCACTGTGGCTCTTGTTAATAGGTTAGTCCAAGAAATCATATGAAAAGTACTCCAAAGTGTGGACAAAACACGTGAAAGTGGCTAAAACCAAGCATGAAACATCAAAAATTATAGATACATTTGCAATGTATCAAACATCGGGGCAACCAACGGTTCAGCGGCGTCGGAGGCGGTTGCTACGCTCGGGTCTCAGGCGGAAAATGAGCAGAGAAAGGGAGGCGGGCTCGAGGATCGGGTGGGGGTTGGGGGCGTAGTGCTACAGTGGATTGCGGGATGGACTCAGCCTGGGCAAGTTGCGAACCTTGATCTGAGCTTCTCTCCTCAGCCTGGCTGAGAGCTATTTTCGGGGTGAGGTGGGCAGTGCTGAGATGGCCCAACCCGGGCTAACAAACAACAAAAAGGCTCTTAGCTAGGTTGGAGAGAGAATATCTGGGCTCACCCGGTCTACCAAACACGTCCAATATAAATCTTCGTAAGCTGTGAAATTTTATTCACATTGAAACTATAAAATGAGTCACTTGAGTCAAACAAGAAGTTCTGAAACAACTCTAACGACAACTCATCAAAGCAACTATCAAAATTAGTTGTAATAGATTCTATAGATAATGTGAAGTGTACATACTCCAAAATAATCAATAGTGACCTAGTGTCTTATCATTTTTAATGACTCTTCACTCATTTTATTACCATTTCATCCATACTTAGGATTATAACGTCAGTTTATTGCGAATTCACATCTTTCAGGAGGGATCTAAAACATCATCTCTCCAATTGAGCCATAATATCAATTAGAATTTTAGATCAATTGTATATACAAGCCAAAATAGAAACATCAACCACCACATAATTAGAGTTGGTTCTAGCCACATGCCATAAGGTGGCCAAATTACTCTCATGTCCTCCTTAGATATCCCATATAGGATATTATTTAGAGTCTTGTTTTCTTAGATTGAGAATTAGATGTTGCAAATAGAAATAGTTGGTTTAAAACTAGAATATACCTAGACCTTATTTCACTCCATAATTAGTTTTGCGCAGTGTTCACTAAAACAAGCACACCTTTCTCATATAAAGTCTGTTTTTAGCGTATGACTAGTCAAAATGTTCAGAAAAAACATACGCATCTAAAGGTTCTTGCCAAAAATCAATGTAAGGCAGCTGCCCTACCTTCCCCTACTAGGAGCATCGCCCCTGAATCACCGACTACTACATTGCTTGTGTACATTCAGTAGTACTACATCTGTTTGGGATTATTACACTAGTCATAGTGGTAGTATCATACTAGTAGTATCATGCATATGATACTACTCCCCCCGTCCGCAAATAAGTGTACTTTTAGCTTTTGTCTCAGTCAAACTTAATCAAATTTGACCAATTTTGTAGATAAATATAGCAACAAATATTACATCAAATTAACATATTATGAAACTAAATTTGAAAACATATCTAATGGTACCAATTTAGTGTCATAAATATTGTCACGTTTCTCTAAAAAAATGGTCAAACTTTACGAAGTTTGACTTAGGAAAAACTTAGAAATACACTTATTTGCGGACAGATGAAGTATCTCCATAGTGCATGGTACGTATTATATGGTAGTATCATACTAGCACTATATTTAATAATTTGTAGAATCTCAATACAAAATTATATACAAGATTTATTTGCATGAAAATTTTCTAGTTTTACGTGCTATACCGTAGTAGCTACCTATGATACTCTAACCATCTCTTTCTTTATTAATTGTTGTGCCACATAATGTTTTTGCCAACATGACATGCATGATACTAGCTATGATACTCCCACTAGGACCAGTCCTAAGAGCCAAGTTGCTAATACCAAGACATTTCATAACTCTCTCATTAATCTATGCATGCACCAATAGTTTAAATGCATAAGAGAGGTGAGAGAAAAAGAAGAACATGTATTAAACGAAAGAGACCATATATAAGATAGTCCTTATAATTTCAAATAATATAAAAAGCTCTCTGGACTTATAATACCAAATAGAGGTAGTAATAATCTAGCCGGCTAGGGCCAAAAAGACGTCTGCTATGGCTTACTAAGTTGCATACTTCGTAATTAATCATAATTACTTCGTTTGTATTAAACCAGAAGTTACAGAGTTGAAAAATTACTAATCCCTTCTGAAAATCAAAGTCAAACTTCGAACAAACCGAAGAGAATCTTAGGCTTGTTTGGCATCAAAGTATTTTTAAAGTTTTAATACTTTGGTTTTTAAAAAAATTAAATATTAAATACTTTGAGTTGTTTGGATCCAACAAATAATATTGTTTTCAAACTGAAGTATTCTCTCACTATGATTTTTTAAGTATTTGAGAAAGGGGTGGGACCCTGTTTTTCTAAAACCGAGAAAAGAGAAAAACTAAAGTATTGATTTGCTATTGCCAAACTAGGCCTTAGTATGCCTATCGACAGAAGTGATACAACCAATCTAGGTGTGGAGTCTACTCATCCTTAATTATGAAAAATGTGTAACCTTGTTTTAAAAGCTAGACCATATCGTCTCCAAAGCATCAATGACAATGTTTTATTTCCTTTATTTTTGAGGTCCTTTATATAAAAGTTACTCGACCAACAATAATATAAATGCGGAAGTCAGGGTTCTTCTGGGACCCTTGTTCAAAAATATTGGCATCGCGAGGCAGGAGAGAGCGGCTACGGACGCCAACGTGTCACCAGCACGGATGAGGTGGGCGTCCAGCAGACCGACCTTGCACAACAGCCGGCGAGGGCAGACGCGGCCAGGTCTGATGCTCCTCCCCTCACTCTGACGGCTGATCTGTGTTCGCTCCTAGATGAGCAGGCTGCGCTCCTCAAGACCGAGCTCCTGGAAAGCATCTACGCAGATGGCTGGCGAGCGCCGCGGATTTTCTCTGTCTCATGTCGTGCTAGCAAACCTGTTGCGTCCTTCATCGACACCGCAGTCTCCACATGCAAGGAACGAAGGCTTTGACTGCGACGTCGAAGATAGAGGGGCCTACCACCAGGCCTCGGTAGTTAACCTGGTCAACGGGTCGAGCGAGCACCGTAATTCCCTCCATGGGCAGTTTGCCCTAAGGCTGGGTCGTGCAGCTTCTCTAGACACAGACCGTGAAGAGGTGGCAGGCCTAGTGCTCAAGGAGTTGGGCCTGGCACTCAGCATACTGGAGACCTGCAAGCCTAAAAATAAGATGGGTCGGGTGAATTGACAGATGAAGCGGTTGCTCTCCTGTCCCGACTTTACATCTCGTAGAGGTATGGATGCAATCTCAGCACCGTCGGATGCCTCTACGCTTCAAGAAATCGAGGAGTTGGATCCGGTGATGGCCATGACTGCCTCGGTGACGATGTTGCACTAAGCTTAGTGAGCTGTGTTGCATCATATTTATATTAGGACATGATGTCCATATGAATGCTAATTAAATACATAATGAAGTTTCATCAATATTATATCTTCTATGAACTGTTTTATGTCCATTACACCTTATGAGAGAATAGGCAAGTGAACCCATGAACTACGGTTCAATTTTTGTTATAAGAAACCAACTTTCATTACTTTTATATTTTCTATATTAAATAATTCCTTAAATACAAAAGCACTTTTACTATTAGCAAACACAAACAAAAACCCCAAAAGAACTTTATTTTATTGTTTTTAATTTTATTGTCTAATCATAGATTGTTTACTTTTATTTATTTATAATTTTATTTTAGTTTTACTAATATGAAATCTTGTGCTTAACAATCACATGGTGGAGTTGGGGACGCAAGACAAACACTTTGTTTTGTACGTTGTCCGAAGAAGACATGAAAAGAAGTTCATAACCAATTCCCCGAGAGTTCGATATAAACTCCCGAGTCACTCTTGTGAGAAAAAGACGCTTGCTACAACACTCTGCACTTCCCAACGAGTTGGTACACATAAAGTTGTTGTCATCAAGAACATTTTCTAGCACCATTGCCGGGGAGTTACAAGAAAAAATTTCATAGTGGGTTGGATAGTTCCCGCAGCAATTGTCAGGATATTTTCTATCACGTTGTAGTAGCATATTTATCAAGTTGGGTGCATAATTCCTCTTCAACAACAGTTGCTAGAACATCTTCTGACATTGTCTTTATCAACTTGTGCAAAGATCTAAGTTTAGGGAGGTTGCACTAGTGTGATATTTTCTTGTCTTTAGATTTACAAAGCTGTTTCCTTTTGTCTTTTTCTTATTGTTTTGTTTGTTTCGTTTTAGTCTTGGTTTCACCTTTTTACTACACCTAAGAATCCACAAAAGGTAGTTTTGATTATGTCTACCTCAAAGTTAATGTCGCTTACTGATGATGAAATAAATAGCTTGAAACAATATCATGGAGAACCTTTAATGGAAGCGTGGTATAGAATCCAAGAAACTAGGGAAAATTGCCCTAATATTTACCCCCAAACCTTTATAATATTTTTATCATGGTTTAAGCATTTGGTATAAATAATTTTTAAATGCACATTTCAATACAGGGGACCCCATTTTTATGAACTCTTATTTTAACAAACCTATTTGGAAATCCTGGAAAAACTAAGAAAGAAATTGAGTTCCGACAACTAAAGAATTCATTGGAGAAGGCTCTTATTAGCTTATATGACTCTACTAAGACAGCTCCTAGTAGGAATAATATAAATTAAGTCTTCACCTTGATTCATGTAAAATACACACATGAACTTTGTAGTTTATTGACATATATTCCCATGTACTTACATTTTATATAATGTTATATCCATATTTTACATTGATTTTGGGGATTTTATAAACAACCCCTCTCCTTGTGTTCTCACTATGTCTAGCACAAAACGCCTTCTATTAGTATTTTTGACATTACAAGATCTACAGGACTCCAAAAAGGGCAAGGATAGAGAGCATGCTTCGGAAATTTTGAGAACCATCTAGCAGGCAAAAGGAGGTCACTAGGGACTTAATGGGTTGGGAATAAGGCCCATTGGCACGGGCTCTCTCCCAGGTCGCTCCACCATACCTTGTTCGGGCCTTGTTGCATGGATGCCATCAATTCCACCACCATCTTCTTTGTTTTGACCTAAAACCTTCTATAAAAAGTGTCCCCGACACGATGTCAGAACAGATGTTGGCGGAGATCGAGAACACCAAAGCAGAGAGCCTGCAGGCTGCCGCAGGCGGAGATCAGAGGGGTAACCGCTATCAGAATCGCCTCTGGTGCCTCTACCCCTCTAGCGTGGTCATCATCAACATCTACAGCGAGATCCTCTCCATCCCTCTACTATAATCTCTTGGCAAACATGATGTGTGATGCAATCTATCATTTTCCCATGATCTATTTATCTCTATGACTATGTTTGATTAGTGATTTGTTTAGGGAAATTGTGAAATAGTTCGTTGTTGATTGCATAGAAGTATATGTTAACTTCTATGATGATCTTATGTACTAATATATAAGTGCACACATATGTTCGAGCATGCATAAGGTTGTTACCATTGCATGTTGATAGGAGGAGGAATGACCAGAGATTGAAAAAATCGTATCCCAAGTCTTAAATATGCATGCTATGTTAATTCATGGTTAACTAAAAGGGGATAAGTTATGGGACTTTGAAACTTACATCGGTGGTTGGACTTTATGATAACTCCCTTGATTGCTCGTAAACTTCCTTGATATCAACTACAAGTGGTGTATTTGCTCAGTAACTTGGCTACACCTATTTATGTCTCCTCTCTAGAAGAAACAATAAAAAGATTATACATGTGCTTCACTAATTATGACAACCAAACGAATGAAATAACTATTTGTCTAAAACATTTGCTCCCTTGAGTAACTTGCTTTTACTTTTACTTGTTTTTACTTCACTTGCTTTTACTTTACTTGCAATAGTTTACTTCATGTTATTACTTTCAACACTTAACTGTTTTCTAGTTAGAAGTAAAAAGTACCTTATAACTATAGTTCATTAATTTGCATAGAAGGCCATATAAATGGGTTATAGGGCTTTTAGATAATAGATATTTTACCTTCAGTCCTCGTGGGTTCAACACTCAAATACTTATCGAATTGTACTATAGTGGTTCTCCACCTTGGGGATTATCAAGTACTTTTCTGACGTCATTGCTGAGGAGCGTTGTGCCAGGCTTCTATTCTTGTTTTCCTTTGCATATTAAATATAAAATTAAAAATCAAAAAATAGAAAATGGAAAACACTAAGAATACCCCTATTATGTGCACAAGTATGAATATAAATGAAACTTTGTTTATGTATTTGAATGTTGCTGAAATAGCTAAGAAACATAGAGAATCAAAAGAAGGGATAATGCTAGAATGTTTCATAAAAAACTAAATCCTATTGCTAGTGAGTTGATTGAATATTATAATAAAACTTTTTGCTCTAAACAATGCGGTAGACACTATGAATTTCAATGTATGTTCCATGAAAAATATTTTATAGGATCTTACCACAGAGGTGATTATGGTCATTTAGGGTTGGAACAAGTAACCAATTTTTTAGTTTTATGGGAGCTTATGAATTATAAACCTTCATTGACGAACATGCAAATAGCACTATAGCTAGTAAATTTAAATGTGTGATCACTATCATCATTGATTATTGCAAACAACTTCATAGAAAATATTTATGTTGTTGAGTTTTGTCGTCGGATTGATGACAAGTACGCCATGAGGGGGTCCTCGAGGCATGCGGAAGAGAGGGGTGTGGGACGTATGGTGTTCGGGGAGGGTGAGCACACAAGTTTACCCAGGTTCGAATCCGCCGGCTTTGGACGGATCCTACTCCTGCTAGCAATCTAGTAATATGGCAGAGCCAGAATATGGGTTACAAGGGTTCGCCTGTGCGAGTTGAGATCATAGACTATTGAGGGTGCCCTAAAGGCTCTCCCTAGGACGGCTTTGATACATTGCAAATGTATCTATAATTTTTGATGCTCCATGCTTGGTTTTATCCACTTTCTTGTGTTTTGTCCATACTTTGGAGTACTTTTCATATGATTTCTTGGACTAACCAATTAACAAGAGCCACCGTGCCAGCTGCCTGTTTTCTGCTATTTTTGGTTCCAAGAAAGTCAGGAAATGAATATTCTCGGAATTGGACGGGACAAAAGCCAAAGTGCCTATTTTTTCAGAAAACTCCAGGAGCCAGAATACGAGACGGAGGAGGGCTAGGGTCTGGCCACACCCCCCAGGCGTGGGCTGGGCCTGGCCGCGCCAAGGCATGGTGTGGGCCCCCAGGAACCCCCTCGGTCTCCCTCTTTGCCTATAAGAAGCCTTCTGACCTAAAAACTCCGGGGGGGGGGGGGGGGGGGGGCGACGTTTTTCTAGAAGGAGTTCTGCTCCGCCGCCACCACCAGATTCCACGAAACAACACCAGAAACTCCGTTCTGGCACCTTGCCGGGATGGGGAATTGGAGGAGATCATTGCCATCATCATCACCATCGTTTCTCCATCGACCATCTATGTTTCCCCCATCTATGAGTGAGTAATCCCCCGCTGTAGGCTATGGGGATGGTAGGGATTGGATGAGATCGTTCATGAAATGGCATCAGATTGTTAGGGCATGGTGCCTAGTATCTTTTATTAGTGCTTTATGACTTTGTTGCGACTTATTGTGCTTAATGCTTGTCACTAGGGCCCGAGTGCCATGATTTCAGATCTGAAGATGTTATTGATTCATTATGATAGTATTGTTTTTGGTCTTATCTACCAGTTATATACACACGTTGTTGTTCGGAACCAATGGCCCCGAAGTGACATAAATCGGGATAACCAGAGGGATGGCTTTGATGTGAGGATCACATGTGTTCACAGAGTGTTAATGCTTTGCTCTGATGCTCTATTAAAATGATCACCTTAATTGGCAGTAGTTCCCTAGAGGCCCCGATGCAAACGGGCTGGCAGGACAAAAGATGTTGTGCAAGTTCTTATTATGAGCACGTATAACTATATATGGAACACATGCCTAGGATTATCTAGTACTTGGATGCTTTATCTTATTTATCTACAATTGCCCTATGTTCTGATTGCTATGTGAATTGTCTTGTCCATGCAACGCCCGTCCATCCATCCCTATGCCTATCGTACTCGAATCCCATTATTTACTGCTATTGTTACGCCCGTCCATCCATCCCTATGCCTATCGTACTCGAATCCCACTATTTACTGCTATTGTTACTACTGTCTTTACTTTACTATTGCTGTTACTTTGCTATTCCTACTACAAAACTGTTGCTACTGATAAACTGCTGTGAGAAATATTGTTTCCAGGTGCAGCTGAATTGACAACTCAGTTGTTAAGGCTTATATAGATATCCGTCCTAGGGTTTATAGGAGAGATCTGTCTGGCTACGACTGAGAGTCGGTTACAGAGTACATCTTGAACTACAAGTAACACTATGGGCCTATGTCGGTAAGTCTTCTGGGCCTTTCCGTAGCCGGACTGGACTCCGTCTTTTCTCCCTGACTGGGCCGCCCGTGAAGCAAAGCTCTAACCCGAAGTGGGCCACCCTGGTCAGTGAGGAACTGTGAGGATACTCGGAAAGTATATCCCCAACAGCAGGCCTCGGAAGTCTCCAAGATCCAAAGTCGGATTCATCATCGTCTGGCTTGATCTTCGGCTTGCAGAATCTCGAAGGGTTCCAGAAACTTCACAATAAAAATACGATCCGGGTCTTAAAAATAAGTCGGACCTATCAACATGTTACTTGGATTTTCCAGCTTGATATTCAAACTAAGCCGGAACTTGGTCTGTGACATCATCTAACACTGGTCATGGTCAAGTCACGTCATCTGACAAACATCCTGTCAGCATGACCATTGGTGGGTCCATCGTTCGCGGAACCGAAGCACCGTTTCAATGCGTACGCGGAGATCGAGGCGACGTAATCATCGCATGGGTCCTTCTCAGTTCCTTCCACGTCACGTGACGTTTACACAGTGCCATTTGCACGAATCTTGGCGCGGTTAGGTGGTTATAAGGGGTGAGGATCTCTTTTCCTCATCTTCACCTGTTCCCTTGTCGTTCCTTCTCCTCCACTTCTCCCTCGCGCACAGAGTTCTCCTGCCTCCCAGATTCCCAGCGCCGCCCCTCTAAGGTCACCGGCGCATCGGAGAAATGGCTTCCTCTTCATCATCCGGCTTGGCAGCGGCAGTGGCAGCGACGGCGGCGACGGTAGCGGCAGAGAAGGAGAGCAACCAGGGGGTTTGGATCCTGTGCCCCCTCGACGACGAGAAACTCCATGGAGTGGAGAATGAAGGTCTTCTCCGCGCCGGCGACTGGCGGAGCGGTTCCGGCGAAACCATCCCCATCCCACACACCGACGAGCGGGTACACTTCGGGACCCACCTCGACAGAGGTTTGTCTTTCCCTCCCTCGGAATTCTTTGTCGAGGTGATCGATCACTATGGCGTTCAGCTTCACCATCTTCCCCCAAATTCCATCTTAGAGATGAGTTCTTACGCAGCTTTGTGCGAGGGGTATCTCGGCATTAGGCCGAGTCTTACTTTGTTCCGGTATTACTTTCATGTCCGAAGAAACTCCATCACTGCCGGTAATCCTTATATTACCGACACTATTAGTCTTTCAGTTAGACGCGAGCGTGTTTATCCTCGTATTCTAGCTAGTGAGTCGGTCAAACAAAGGCCGGCCACTTTCTTTTATCATAAGGATATTCCTGCTCCCGACAAAGATACTGCTTTGCCGGCTTTCATCGATGGAGCTACCACGGCCCAACCGTCTTGGGACAAGGCCCCTCTGGCTCTCAGTGACGATCTGATCCTCGCCAAGAGGTGGATCGAATACCTGATGAAGCACAAGGGCCTGAAAGGGTCCGACTTAGTCCAGTGCTGGGTGTCACGCTGGATCCAGCCTTTCCAGTACCACGGCGACTGACTGATGCATTCCATCACGGCATCGAAACAAGACTCCCTCCGCATCAGCCCCAATGCCCTTAAGTCACATGACTACATAAGCCAGATTAAATGGCTAATTAAGGAGCGGATTGAGAGAAAGATTCCGGATTTGTCTCGGGACATGCACACAGCGGAAGACCCTGTAGTTCCGGTAAGCTTTAACAATAAACCCTTTTATGTGTTTCACCTTTTAAGTTATTTTGCAATGCTAAGATATTTTCTTATTTTCAGCTTGACGACCTCCTCGAGTCGAAGTTGGCTCCTATCGAGGGGTATCCTCTAGAGTTTTCTCAGGAGGAGGAACTGGTCCCACTGCCAAATTTTGTGCCTAGGAAGCGCAAAGCTCGGACAGTGGCCGTCGGCACAAAGGAGGTGCCAGTTGTGAAGAGGTAACTTTCAACACAACTTCCGACTTTGTACCTTACTCGTAATTTCTTCTGAGATGTAATGTTTTCCATTATTTTACATTCCCAGAGCTAAGCAGCTCATCAAGGGCAAGGGGAAGGGAACTTCTTTGAAGCCCTTGCGGCAGACGAAGCTGACTATGGCTTCTCCTGCCGTGGCTCCTCCGACTCCTGCCCCACAACCTTCTGCAACGCTGGCGATCACTCCATTGCCGGTTGTCACAGAAGATCCGACTCCTTCAACGGGGCCAGCGACCCTTGAGTCGTAGACTGATGCCACCATGGGTGGCTCAGGATTAGATAAGGGTGAACCCTCTTCGGGTAATGATCCCTCGGCAGAGACTTTCGCTAAAAACCTCCTGAACAATCCGGGACTTGCCAAATTTGGCCCGTCTCGGAAATCTGCAGAAGAAATCCAGCTTCTGGCCCGGCAATGCCTGGAGAGCCGAAATCTCTCCGCCAAAGAAGAAGCATAAGAAGTGGAGCTTGAACAAGTCTGCCTTCACGACGAGGGACTTAGAGCTGGTGTGCTTCCACCACCTCCGGTTATTCCACTCACCCTCGTCGAGAAGGTTACCACCGAGGTGAACATGTGCCTGAAGAAGCTCACACATGAACATCATGTAAGTCGAAATTCCAACTCACGTTTTTCTTTATTGTATTTTATATCATATCCTCTAGCCCCCAAGCATGAAGTAGGATATACAATCCGGGTTTATGCTTCCTTAGGATGCCAAAGAATGAACTAGTGTAGCCCCCAAGGCTCGTGCTGATATTAGTAACAATATTAGCCCGAGTCTTCAGTAGACTTCTGATTATGGGTATTCTGACTTACAGAAAGTTAATTCATATAACCAGGATTTGTTGAAGAATATCTGCAACAAGCGGAGCAAGATCAAGGCTCTCCGTCTTGAAAATGCTGAACTGAAGGTTTCCAAGGATGAGGCCGAAGGTAAACATTCCGAGACTCAAGCCTTGTCCTGTATTTTCATAGTCGAATATTTTTTGCTGAACTATTGTTCTTTTGTCTTACAGCACTGGTAAAACAGTCATGTGCTATGATTGAAGAGGCCGAGAACCTCAAAACCCTGGTGGTGGAGAATAAAGAACTTCGCTAAGAGCTGGATCGGCTCAAGGCAGATCATGAGAAGAGCATCGCTCAAATTCTCGAATCCACCTCCATGGCCACTGATGAACGTGATCGTAAGATTGCGGCCCAAGATCAGAAAATCTCGGATCTCAACAATGAGCTTTGCAGAGAGAAGGATCTTTCCGAGGTGCTCCGGGTTGAACTCCGGAGTCTTCGAGAAGAGATGACCAAAGTTGACGACGTCATCTTCGGTATGTTCCATCTCTCTGACTTGTCTATATTTCTTTGACTCTTTCGATGTCGGATTTACTTAACTATTTTGTGTTGTGTGTATAGGTCCTCTGAACTTTACGGACTCCACCTCTGCCGAGCCTCGCACCCACCGGCTTACCCAAGTCGGTGATCTGCTTCATGACTTCCGCCAATCCATTGAGGATATTGGCGAAGCTCTCAAGGTTCCGGACATGCATAGCATGTCTGACTTTCAGGTGCGAGACAAGGCAAAGGATATGCCGCAACTTGTCCAGGACTAGAACATGTCCTACGCGCGATCCGCGACGCAGAACGCTCTCACCATGGTCGTGAGCCACCATGGAAGCATGGAGATATGGCAAGTGACCAGAGGGTATTCTACGGTGGATGAAGATGGAGGGGAGCAAGACATCAAGGCCATTATGGACTCCTGCGCCAGATATGGATGTCACGTAGCTGACTTAACCAGCTATGATACTCCCATCTTCACCCACGTCCCTTTCGTGAGTCGGCTAAACCTTCTGCACGGAAACTTTGCCGAGCAACGGAGCTCAATTGCTAAACCAATTTAAACTCGGAAACAAAGCCAGCTTCCAGTACCAACAATTCACTACTCGAAAAATACCCCCATCCGGTAATCAGACAAATAACCAAAGTATAGACTATGAAATTTAGAGTTATACCCGAAGGTAGTATTTTTAGAATCGGAAATCTAAACCAGAACAAACATGAGCATAAAGTACTTTCAAGTATTCTGGATTTTCGACTGTGACATGATCATTCGGAAATAAGATGGCAAAAAACTTCTCAGAAAAACTTGAGGCAACCAAAACTTTTATTTCTCTCAGAACATGTACACATATATGATTACAAAGAAGGATAAACTAAGAATAAAAGGGACGTAGCTGAGCAATATTCCATGGTCTGTCTAACTCATCCGGATTTGTACTGCCTCCAGCTCTCTTTCTCTTCTTAGTAGCAGGTCTTTCTTTGACTGGCCTTATATCAGTTAAGTAGTACGAACCATTGTGCAATACTCGACTAACTAAAAAGGGCCCTTCCCATACTGGGGAAAGTTTGTGCTTTCTTTGTTGCACAAGCCGGAGAACCAAATCGCCCTTGTTGAAAGACCGGTTTCTGACTCTCTGGCTATGATACTTGCGTAACTTCTGCTGATAGGCTGGTGATCTCATTTCAGCAATGACACGAACTTCTTCGACTAGGTCGAGATCATTTTGTCGAGAAATCTCGGCATCCTCTTCAATATACGCGGCCACTCTAGGAGATGTGTGAATCAAATCACTAGGAAGAACTGCTTCTACGCCATAGACCAAGAAGAAAGGTGTGTATCCGGTTGACCTGTCCAGAGTTGTTCGTAAACTCCATACTACAGAGGGTAATTCCTCTGCCCAAGCCCCCGCAGCATGTCGTAATGGTTCTTCGAGTCTCGGTTTTAGGCCTTGTAGGATTAAACCATTTGCTCTTTCAACTTGTCCATTAGCTTGTGGATGTGCGACTGACGCAATGTCAAGCCGGGTATTTTGTTCATTGCAGAATTCGGCCAATTCTCCGATAGAAAAATTACTCCCGTTGTCCGTGATAATACTGTGCGGATAACCATACCGGATTATAACATCCTCGACAAATCTTTTGGCTATTGCTCCATCACAACTAGTGACGGGTTTAGCCTCAATCTATTTGGTGAACTTATCCACCATCACTAAGAGGTGAGTAAATCCACTTGGAGCCCGTTTAAACGGTCCTACCATATCAAGCCCCTAGACCGCAAAAGGCCATGTTATAGGTATTGTTCGCAACTGATCAGCCGGGACATGAGCTTGTTTGGCGTACTTTTGGTAGCCCTTGCACGTCTTGACCAGCCGTTCGGCATCTGCCTTGGCTGTAAGCCAGAAAAACCGTGTCTAAAAGCTTTTGCCACTAAAGATTTGGCTGCAGCGTGGTGACCACACTCGCCTTCGTGGATTTCTCTTAGGATTTCTACTCCTTCTTCCGGAGATACGCAGCGCTGAAATACCCCAGATACACTCCGCTTATAGAGCTCACCACTAACTATAGTATAAGCTTTTGCTCGTCGGATAATCTGTCAGCTCACAACCTCGTCTTCAGGTAATTTGCCATCTACCAAATAGTCAAGGTAGGGTTGAGTCAAGCTAGGAATTACAGCCAGAACTGCTATCAAAGGTGAGTCGGATTTGGTCGGATATTCCTCGTCCACTCCCTTTATTGAGGGAACTTTGAGGTGCTCTAAAAAAGCGCCATCCGGGACCTCTTTCCGTGCAGAGCCTATCCGAGATAAGGCATCTGCTTCCTCATTTTCTACTCGAGGGATGTGTTGAACCTCAAACCCTTCGAACGATTTAGATAAATCATCCACGACAGCTTTATATGCTACCATTTGTTTATTTGCATTACAAATATCCGATACTTGCTGAGCAACAAGATCTGAATCTCCGTAACACATCAAACGTCGGATGCCGATATCCTTAGCAATCCGGATACCATGCATCAATGCTTCATACTCGGCAATATTATTTGTCGTCGTGAAGTGGATCTGCCACACGTATAGAAGTTTATCTCCTTGGGTGGATCTGCCCCATTTGGCGACGCGTCCTCTGGCGTCAGTGTTGTTGATTATATCTCTCATGGGAGTTGTGCTCACCACGGTAACTAGATGCTCCTGAAAATAATGTCGCAGCTTACGAGATGCTAGGAAAACACCATAAGCCAGCTTTTGATAGTGCGGATACCGCTGTTTTGAGTCTGTTAGAACCTCGCTAACAAAATAAGTCGGACGCTGCACCAAGTGTTCCTGATTTTCCTCCGGTCTCTCCACTACCATGACGATACTGATGACTTAGATTGTTCCGGTGCAGCAAGGATAGGAGCAGATGAGAGTACTTTCTTCAGGTCTTGTAACGCAGCTTCAGCTTCGTCGGTCCACACAAAATCCTTGGTCTTTTTCAGGAGTTTGTATAATGGTGCGACTCTTTCACCAAGCCGGCTTACAAACCGACTGACTGCAGCGATGCAACCGGTTAGTCTCTGTACGTCCTTCAGGTGGGTTGGCCTGGAAATATTGAGTATAGCCTTGATTTTGTCTCGGTTCAACTCTATGCCTCTTTGAGACACGATGAAACCTAACAGTTTTCCGGCTGGAAATCCGAAGAAGCATTTCTTCAGATTAAGCATGATGTTGTATTTTCGTAGATTGGAAAATGTTTCCTCCAAGTCGGAAATCAATGTTTCCTTCTTTTTAGATATTACCACAATATCATCCACATATGCGTGTACGTTGCATCCGATTTGATCGTGGAGGCAATGTTGCATTGTGCGTTGGTACGTAGCTCCTGCGTTCTTCAGCCCAAAAGGCATCGTAACAAAATAGAAGGTTCCGAAGGGGGTTATGAATGAAGTTTTGACTTTGTCAGATTCCTTCATCCGAATTTGGTGATAACCGGAATATGCGTCGAGAAAACAGAGGAGTTCTGAGCCTGCCGTAGAATCGATAACTTGATCAATCCTAGGCAGAGCAAACGGATCTTTGGGACAAGCCTTGTTCAAGGCAGTATAATCAACACACATCCTTAAATCAGTGGTGTCCTTTTTAGGGACCATTACAGGATTGGCCGACCACTCAGTGTGGATGAACTCTTCTATGAATCTAGCTAACTCGAGCCGTGCTAGTTCCTTAGCTATTGCCTTACGCTTTTCATTGCCGAGACGTCGTAGGGACTGTTTGACGGGTTTAGCGTTCGGGTTTACATTTAAAGAGTGCTTGGCAAGTTCCCTAGGTACTCCGGTCATGTCACATGGCTGCCATGTGAAGATACCTTGATTTGCTTTGAGGAACTTGACTAGCGCGCTTTCCTATGCGCTATCTAGGCCTACGCCTATTTGGGTCACCTTGGAGGGGTCATCATCCTTCAACGGCGTCTTCTTCGTCTCTTCTGATGCCTTGAACTCTGGATTCGACTTTGTCACCTCCTTCTTCGTTGCGGGCATCTCGGATGGATCTATGCTCTTTTTGATCTCCTGGTACTCCTGGGCATGCAACACGGCTTCAGCAAAGGCGGCATTTCCATCCTCGCACTCTCATGCTTTCTTCGGGTCTCCCCTGATGGTGATCACGCCGTTGGGACCTGGAATTTTCATCATATTGTAAATGTAACACGGACGAGCCATAAAAGCCTGATACATTGCAAATGTATCAACAATTTTTGATGTTCCATGCTTGGTTTTATCCACTTTCTTGTGTTTTATTCCAACTTTGGAGTACTTTTCATATGATTTCTTGGACTAACCTATTAACAAGAGCCACAGTGCCAGCTGCCTGTTTTCTGCTGTTTTTGGTTCTAGGAAAGTCAAAAAATGAATATTCTCGGAATTGGACGGGACAAAAGCCAAAGTGCCTATTTTTCCAGAAGTCATCAGATGCCAGAATATGAGACGGAGAGGAGCCAGGGGGCCACCACACCACCTGGCCGCGCCAGGGGGTGGTGTGGCCAGCCCAAGCACTCCCTCAGCCTCTCCTTCTGCCTATATATTGCCCTCGGGATGAAAACCCGATGGGTCAATGCATGGCGCTAGAAAAGTGCTGGTGCGTGGTTGAGGTAGAGCTCGTCGAGAACCCCAAGAGGGAGGTATGATGAGCACAACAGCAAGTTTCCATCAGTTATGAAACCAAGGTTTAATCGAACCAGTAGGAGCAAGGAAACACCCCAAAGGTGTTGCTAGCTGAGCCTTGGCAGGGGACACTACCGGTGCTAGTAGCTACATCGAGACCCGCACAACACAACCACATAACTTTTTCCCCAACTTGCGATGAGGTTGTCAATCTCACCGTGTTTTGCGGAAAACAAAGGATTAAACGTATCAAATGGAAAGAAGTAATAGTTTGCATAAAGTAAACACAAAGAAGTAAACAGTTTGTAGATTGTATGTAAATAAAATGGACCGGGATCCATAGTTCACTAGAGGTGGCTCTCCTTAAGATAGATAACATGCTGGGTGAACAAATTACAGCGGGGCAATTGACAAACATCAAGAAAGCAATACACGCATATACTACTCATCTTGACTCCTTTGGAACTTGATTGGGCATTACAACATTATACATAGACCACCATCCAACTGCATCTATGACTAATAATCCACCTTCAGGTTATCATCCAAACCCCCTCCAGTATTAAGTTGCAAGCAGCAGATTATTGCTTTACGAACTGCGTGTAAAGTAAACAATACGATTGTTCTATGAACAAAGGATTGTTGTTTTCTCCCTAGTAGCAACAACACATCTAGTACCTTAGAGATTTCTGTCACTTCCCCAGATTACCAGAGGCATGAACCCACTATCAAGCATAAATACTAACTCTTGGAGTTGCTAGCATCTACTTGGCCAAGATAGCTACTAACAACGGAAAGCATGCAAGATCACAAATAACAAAGACATGATAGAATTAATAATCAATCTGAAATAGCATCTCCATATCCATCGGATCCCTCCAAACACAACATGTATGATTACAAATAGATGATCTTGATCATGAATGGAGCTCACAAGATCTAAACATGAAAGCACAAAGGAGGAGAACCAGCCATCTAGCTACTACATGGATCTATAGTCCAACGATGAACTACTCACGCATCACACAGGAGGCTTGCATGGTGATGAAGAAGGCCTCCAGGGTGAATTCCCCTCTCCGGCAGGGTGCCGGGAAGAGCTTCAGATCCCTCCCGATCTAGGGATGGAGACGACGGCGGCTACAAACTCTTTCGTGGATTTTTGATCGGGTCTTTAGGGTTTTCGTCCCGAGGGCATCTTATAGGCGGAAGGGGAGGCCGATGGGGTGCCAGGGGCCACCACACCACCCCTTGGCATGGGCCAAGCCTGGCCACGCGGCCAGGTGGTGTGGCCGGCCTCTGGCCCCTCTCCGTCTCGTATTCTGGCATCTGATGACTTCCGGAAAAATAGGCACTTTGGCTTTTGTCCTGTCCAATTCCGAGAATATTCATTTTCTGACTTTTTTGGAACCAAAAACAGCAGAAAACAGGCAGTTGGCACTGTGGCTCTTATTAATAGGTTAGTCCAAGAAATCATATGAAAAGTACTCCAAAGTGTGGACAAAACACAAGAAAGTGGATAAAACCAAGCATGGAACATCAAAAATTATAGATACATTTGCAATGCACCAACATCCCCAAGCTTAACTCCTGCTCGTCCTCGAGTAGGTAAGTGATAAAAAGAAAGAATAATTTTTGAGGTGACTTGCACCATCAAAGACTTGATCAAAGTATTTGTAAAACATTCAAAGCTGGGATCATAGTACTTCAATCATAACATGAAATACAAAGTTCTAGCAATAAGGAAAGACGTTCTAGCAAACTATGATGCAACATGAAAATGCACAAACAAAAGATTCATGAATAACAATGCTTTGCAAGACGTTTGTTTGTTTCACATAAATAAAACATAGCATAATAGTATCAATAGAGTAGCAAATATAAATGCATAGGACACCTTCAAAGTTCATAAGAGTGACTAGATACAAATAGTTTAAAACAAGCAATATCAAGTTATGCATCAATCAACTAGTCTTGGAACAATGCACATAGAACTAAGAATGGCCACTATGCTCTCAAAGTAGGTGCATAAAGGTAGAAGGTGGAGACTCAATATAATGGTGGAAGAAAGGCCTTTATAAAAGGAAGTAGGGATTCAAGCCTCAAAAAGAGCTTCCAAAGATTATGGTACTTATAGCTTTCAGCTCTCATTGCCCCTATCATAAGCATCTTTAAGGTGATTAAGGTTAAAGTGACACAACTAAGAGGATATGCTTGACAAGTTATAAACCGAAATCTCATGCCCCTTACTTACGAAGGCCGAACATCATGCTACTCAATTTTAGTCACAAGAAAGCTCTTGTCATTGTAAGTACATGTGTATCATTAAGAATCGCCAACGGGGTACCCCTTGCACATGATACAGGAGCTTTCCCATAATCAAAATGACAAGGCAAGTAGACAATGAGCATCTCATTGATCTTTTTATTTGCTATTTCATAGTTTTTTATTGAGGATGCTTCATAGAGTGCTCATTATGGTGATGCTGCAAGTTTCCACCATGATTAGGCATGGCTTAGGTTAGCGGCCCATGCGTTTCTCTAACACACATACAAACTCCATGATCTTACAAGTTCCACTTTTATTTCACACCGCCTGAATCCGTAAGCAAAAGAACATGATATCAACGGGGTACAAAGTACAAGTGCAATGTTGAAAGCGTTCCCCATGAAACATGGTTCTGCTAATTTCAACTTATAAATTGCAAGCATATACGCAACAAAGAAGGACCCAATGGTTCAAGTTTATTAGATGCAAAAAGGTAAAGTGTGCCATCAAGTTCGTGAGAGCTTTAATCACTAGTTTTCTCATAACAAGTTTAATTTGGAAGGTAAACAAAAGCATGAATATACTTGGAATAGCATAAGCTAATAGGAAGGTATGGTGGACTCTTTGGAATAACTTGGTTTAAGGAGTTGGATGCATGAGTGGAACTCATACTTGGTTGTGGAGGCTAGCAAAAGACTGGGAGCGACAAACTAAGAGAGCAATAATGGCCATAATCATGCAGAGCGACAAAACATCATTGATCAAAGCATAAAGTGATACTACAAGTTGAAACTAAAGGATCATAAAGGCTATGGTGACTTGAGATAGTCATAACATGGTGTGAGCATGCTCCAAGTCAACCCAAATAAAGTATCAAAGGAGTATACCACTATACTATGCTTTAATATGCTAAAACAACGCATGATTCATCCAAGGCACATTAAGCAATCTCAATTGTTTATAACAAGTCATGCTACAAAAAAAGTACTAAGCATAAAGCCTAAAAAATATCAAGCATGGCATGACAGAACATAGGCCACAGTCAAAAACGAGCTCTTTTTACAACATAAGCATGAACTTTCCTACTCTTTTCCAAACCAAACCAAACTATTTGCAAACCAATGTATGAAAAAGGGGGTCCAACCAATTTATTCAGAAAACTAAGCAAACAAAAAACCAAAACGAAAATGAAAAAGAAGACGCTCCAAGAACATCACAATTGTGCATGAAACAATAAAAATGAAGCGTTTGGAAAAAACCTGGGATTTTTATTGATGAAGAGGGGGATGCCTTGGGCATCCCCAAGCTTTGATGCTTGTAATTCTTGAATATTTCTTAGGGTGACACGTGTGGCATCCCCAAGCTTGAGCTTTAGTCCATCCTCCATCTCATTACTCATTTCTTTTATACACCTGAAAATTTCCTTCATACAAAACTTCACACAATCTTTATTAGCAACATTAGTGTATTCAAGATAAATAAGTCTTAAGGTTCAGTTCTAACACCAAATAAACTTCCATTAGAACACTAGCTACTGTAGCACTTCCCTCAAAAATCTCAATTCCCCAAAAGAACTCAAAAAGGAACTAACAAGAAGCAAATGCAGAAAATGGCAGAAATCTATCAAAACAGACCAGCAGGTAAAGACGAATTTTTTCGAGGACCCTATGTTGCTCAAATCAAAATGTGTTGAACTAACGAAAGTTAGATAACAACCTGGGGCAGAAGCACAAAAATTCACGCCTCAAAAAGGCGTTTAGAGATTTTACACGAAGTTTTGCGGTGAAGCACAAAAATCTTTTTGAGGACAACAACTTCCCCAATCATTACTTCTCTCTCATTAGAGGTTACTCTTGGCACAAAAAGCAAATAAAAAGGATAAGGGGTGGTTATTACTGAAGTAATAACTTTCAAGACTCTTCTAAAACTTTTGGGTTATCTCCAATAAGTACTTTTTTTAACGCCTTTAAGTTAGGCATAAGGAGCAAGAAAGAATCAAGTGTTCTCAAATGAAGAAGCATTAAGACTAAATTTCTTGCCCTAACCTCTCTTACTTTTGTTCTTAACTTTGGGGAAAATGTGATTTTTTGGTGGATAAGAAAGGTTCATGGTCCCCTTTCCCACATCTATTATTGCTCCCAGGAGTTTTAATAGGGACCTTCCAAGTGTAATTTGTCCTTTTCCTGCACATTCAATAACAAGATAATCAGTAGAAATCATTTTCCCAAGGATCTTTGTAAACACTCCTTCAGCTACTCCAAGAGGTAATATGGTAGTATTATTAGCAAGAGATATTTATTTTCCTCCTTCAGTAAGCCCCCAAGTATTCATAGATTTATAAATATCTTTGGGCATAAGACAAAATTCAGACATGATATCACAGCGAGCTTGAAAAGTTCAGTGTTTATCTCAATCTTTACTGTAGGGAGACACTTTGATGATTCAAAATTTATTGGAACATAATTGTGATGCTGCCTAAGCGTATTATAGCAATGTTTTAAGCTAGCAGTGCCAGTCTCAAGAGTATTCAATTTAGCAAATATTTTTGCGAAAGAAATATCAGTTTGGCTAGGCAAGTTGTAAGCGAGGATCAATTTCTTTATATCATTAATAGCATCATCCTCATTACATTGGAGGAAATCTCCTCCCACAACAGCATCTAAAGCATATCTATAGCAAAGAGCAATCCCAAGGTAAAAACTGCTAAGGAACAAACTTTGAGTCATTTTAGGCTCAGTTTTTTCATGTAGATTAGAGATTCTAGACCAAGCTTCTTTAAAACTTTCCTAAATTCCTTGTTTAAAGTGAAAATCATTTCCTCGGTTGACATAGTGATTGGAGCAATGCTAGACATAGTGGCACCTTAAGATAGGAACTAATTTTTTTTGTATTTTTAAATAAGAAAGCAAACTAGTAAAACTATTTTTTTGTGTTTTTGGTAAAGAAACAAGCAAACAAAGCAAAACAAAAATAACAAAGTAAAGAGATTGGTTATGAGGGACTCCCTTTGTGAAGATGTCGTTGACTCCCCGGCAACGGCACCCGAAAAATGTTTGATGGCTCAATGCACGGCGCCAGAAAAGTGCTGGTGCGTGGTTGATGTAGAGCTCATTGGGAACCCCAAGAGGAAGGTATGATGAGCACAACAGCAAGTTTCCCTCAGTTATGAAAGCAAGGTTTAATCGAACCAGTAGGAGCAAGGAAACACCCCAAAGGTGTTGCTGACTGAGCCTTGGCAGGGAGCACTACCGGTGCAAGTAGCAACGTGGAGACCTGCACAACACAACCACAGAACTCTGTCCCCAACTTGCGATGAGGTTGTCAATCTCACCGTGTTTTACTGAAAACAAAGGATTAAATGTATCTAATGGAAGGAAGTAATAGTTTGCAGAAAGTAAACACAAAGCAGTAAATAGTTTGTAGATTGTATGTAAAAGAAAAGGACCGGGATCCATAGTTCACTAGAGGTGGCTCTCCTTAAGATAGATAACATGCTGCGTGAACAAATTACAGCGGGGCAATTGACAAACATCGAGAAATCATACAATAATATACTAATCACCTTGACTCCTTTGGAACTTGATCGGGCATTACAACATTATACATATACCGCCATTCAACTGCATCTATGACTAATAATCCACCTTCAGGTTATCATCCAAACCCCCTCCAGTATTAATTTGCAAGCAATAGATTATTGCTTTACGAATTGCGTGTAATGTAAACAATACGATTTTTCTATGAACAAAGGATTGTTGTTTTCTCCCTAGTAGAAACAGCACATCTAGTACCTTAGAGATTTCTGTCACTTCCCGAGATTACCAGAGGCATGAACCCACTATCGAGCATAAATACTAACTCTTGGAGTTGCTAGCATCTACTTGGCCAAGATAGCTACTAACAACGGAAAGCATGCAAGATCACAAATAACAAAGAAATGATAGAATCAATAATCAATCTGAAATAGCATCTCAATATCCATCGGATCCCCGCAAACACAACATGCATGATTAAAAATAGATGATCTTGATCATGAACGGAGCTCACAAGATCTAAACATGAAAGCACAAAGGAGGAGAACCAGCCATCTAGCTACTACATGGATCCGTAGTCCAAGGATGAACTACTCACGCATCACACCGGAGGCTTGCATGGTGATGAAGAAGGCCTGCAGGGTGAATTCCCCTCTCCGGCAGGGTGCCCGGAAGAGCTTCAGATCCCTCCCGATCTAGGGATGGAGACGACGACGGCTACAGACTCTTTCGTGGATTTTTGATCGGGTCCTTTGTTTAAGAATTGTCCCACTCATGGAATGACTTCTTGGATGATCATCCAAACTTTTTATGCAGGATTGAACTATTCTTCAAGGAACCTATTGGATTCTGCTACTGGAGGTACCTTTATGACCATTACTTTGGGTGCTGCAACAAAGCTTCTGGACAATATGATGGTTAATTATTCTGAATGGCATACTGAGAGAGCTCCACAAGGTAGGAAGGTAAATTCTGTTGAGGAAACCTCCTCCTTGAGTGATAAGATTGATATTATTATGTCTATGCTTGTTAATGGGAAAACCCATATTGATCCAAAAAATGTTCCTTTGGCCTCTTTGGTTGCTCAAGAAGAGCAAGTTGATGTGAACTTTATAAGAAACAACAATTTTGGCAACAATGCTTATGTTAATAACAATTATAGGCCCTACCCTCATAATAATACTTATGGCTATAATGGTAAATCTAGATTACCTAGTGAAGGAAGAATTTTAGAAGTTGAAAGAGCCACTAAACACTTCATGCAAATGCAATATGAGCAAAATAAACTATTCACTAAAACTATGGAGGAACAATCTACCATTTCGAAGAACATTAGCCATCAACTTGAGAGTCTAAATAGGGAAATTCCTAGTTTACAATTGAAACTCTCTAATGTTGAAAGAAATATATCATCTTTGTCTGAAGCTCAATCCTCTTTGATCAATAAAATGGCTGCTAAACCTGAAACTAATGATAATCCCTTTGCAGCTACTAATGCTATACAAGTAAGAATTGATGAAAATGTTAGACTATTAGCTGAATTACATGCTAAGTGGGAAAGAGAAGATGAAATTGCTAGAAACATTAGTGTTTCTACTATCACCACCACTAGTGTTGAGGCTAGTAATAGTTCTACTACTTTAGATGATAATTTCGATTTTGATCTTGATGGTTGCAATATATCTGAAGTTATTAAGTTCCTACAAAATCTTGCTAAAAGTCGTAATGCTAGTGCTATGAACATGGCCTTTACAAAACACATCACTGATGCTCTCATAAAAATTAAAGAAGAAAAGATGAAACATAAAGTTTCTATTCCTATAAAACAAGAAGATGGTTGGGAACCCATCATTAATATAAAAGTGAATGACTTTGATTTCAAAGCTTTATGTGATGTTTATAGTAGTGTTTCTATTATGCCTAGAAGGATTTATGATATGCTTGATTTGCCTCCACTTGAATATTGTTATTTGAATGTCCCACTTGATGATAATGCTAAAAAGAAACTCATGGGGAGTCTTAATGATGTTCTTATTATGGTTAAAAATGCCTATGTCCCTGTTTATTTCTATGTTTTGGATGTTGACTGCAATGCTTCTTGTCCTATTACTTTGGGAAGACCCTTTCTTAGAACTGTTGGTGCCATTATTGATATGAAAGAAGGCACCATTAAATATCAACTCCCACTCAAGAAAGGTATAGAACACTCCCTAAGAAGAGAGAAGATTACTTTTGCTTCTTCTATGAAAACAAAATTTGGTCTTAATGCTTCTTCATTTGAGAACACTTGATTCTTTTTCTTGCTTCTAATGCCTAACTTAAAGGCGTTAAAGAAAAGTACTTATTGGGAGATAACCAAAAAGTTTTAGATGAGTCTTGGGATTTATTAATTCAGTAATAAATGCTCCTTATCCTTTTTATTTGCTTTTTGTGCCAAGAGTAACCTCTAATGAGAGAGAAGTAATGATTTGGAAAGTTGCTGTCCCGAAACAGATTTCTGTGCTTCACCGTAAAAATTCGTGTAAAATCTCTGAACGTCTTTTTGAGGCGTGAATTTTGTGCTTCTGCCCCAGGTTGTTATCTAACTTTCGTTAGTTCAACACTTTTTGATTTGAGCAACATAAGGTCTTCGAAAATATTCGTTTTTACCTGCTGGTCTGTTTTGACAGATTTCTACCATTCTCTGCATTTACTTCTTGTTGGTTTCTTTCTTAGTTCTTTTGGGAAATTGAGCTTTTTGAGGGAAGTGCTTCAGTATCTAGTGTTCTAATGGAAGTTTATTTGGTGTTAGAACTGAACCTTAAGACTTATTATCTTCAGTGCACTAATGTTGCTAATAAAGATTGTGTGAAGTTTTTTATGAAGGAAAAATTTCAGGTGTATGGAAGGAATGAGTAATGAGATGAAGGATGGACTAAAGCTCAAGATTGGGGATGCCACGCGTGTCACCGCAATAAATATCCAATAAGTACAAGCGTCAAAGCTTGGGGATGCCCAAGGCATCGCCTTCTTCATCAATAAAAATCCCAGGTTTCTTCCAAACGCTTCATTTTTATTGTTTCATGCAAAGTTGTGTTGTTCTTGGAGCGTCTTCTTTTTCGTTTTCGTTTTGGTTTTGGTTTTCTTTTGTTTGCCTAGTTTTCTGAATAAAATGGTTGTACCCCCTCTTTCATACATTGGTTTGCAAATAGTTTGGTTTGGTTTGGAAAAGATTAGGAAAGTTCATGCTTATGTGGTAAAAAGTGCTCGTTTTGACTGTGGCCTATGCTTTTTCATGCCATGCTTGATATTGTTTTGGCTTTATGCTTATTATTTTTTTGTAGCATGACTTGTTATAAACAATTAAGATTGCTTAATGTGCCTTGGATGAATCATGCATTGTTTTAGCATATTAAAGCATAGTATAGTGGTATTCTCCTTTGATGCTTTATTTGGGTTGACTTGGCGCATGCTCGCACCATGTTATTACTATCCAAAGTCACCATAGACTTTATGAGCCTTTAGTTTTAAACTTGTAGTATCACTTTATGCTTTGATCAATGATGTTTTGTCGCTCTACATGATTATGGACATTATTGCTCTCTTAGTTTGTCGCTCCCCGTGTTTTGCTAGCCTTCACAACCAAGTATGAGTTCCACTCATGCATCCAACTCCCTAAACCAAGTTATTCCAAAGAGTCCACCATACCTACCTACTAGCTTATGCTATTCCAAGTATATTCATGCTTTTGTTTACCTTCCAAATTAAACTTGTTATGAGAAAACTAGTGATTAAAGCTCTCACGAACTTGATGGCACACTTTACTGTTTTGTATCTAATAAACATGAACCATTGGGTCCTTCTTTGTTGCATATATGCTTGAGCTTTATAAGTTGAAATCAGCATAACCATGTATCATGGGGAACGCTTTCAACATTGCACTTGTACTTTGTACCCCGTTGATATCATGTTATTTTGCTTATGGATCCCGACGGCGTGAAATAAAAGTGGAACTTGTAAGATCATGGAGTACAATGTACTTACAATGACAAGAGCTTACTCATGACTAAAGTTGAGTAGCATGAGGTTCGGTCTTCGTAAGTAAGGGGCATGAGATTTCGGTTTATAACTTGTCCAACATATCCTCTTAGTTGTGTCACTTTAACCTTAATCACCTTAAAGATGCTTATGATAGGGGCAATGAGAGCTGAAAGCTAATAAGTACCATAATTTTTGGGAGCTCTTTATGAAACTTGAATCTCTGCTTCCTTCTATGAAGGCCTTTCTTTTACTTTTATGTTGAGTCTCCACCTTCTACCTTTATGCACCTACTTTGAGAGAATAGTGGCCATTCTTAGTTCTATGTGCATTGTCCCAAGACTAGTTGATTGATGCATAACTTGATATTGCTTGTTTTAAACTATTTATATCTAGTCACTCTTATGAACTTTGAAGGTATCCTATGCATTTATATTTGTTACTCTATGAGGGACAAGATGAATACTATTATGCTATGTTTTATTTATGTGAAACAAACAAACGTCTTGCAAAACATTGTTATTCATGAATCTTTTGTTTGTGCCTTTTCATGTTGCATCATAGTTTCTTTGTCTTATTGCTAGAACCTTGTCTTTCATGTTATGATTGAAGTACTATGATCCCGGCTTTGAATGTTTTACAAATACTTTGATCAAGTCTTTGATGGTGCATGTCACCTCAAAAATTATTCTTTCTTTTTATCACTTACCTACTCAAGGACGAGCAGGAGTTAAGCTTGGGGATGTTGATACGTTGCAAATGTATCAACAATTTTTGATGTTCCATGCTTGGTTTTATCCACTTTCTTGTGTTTTGTTCCAACTTTGGAGTACTTTTCATATGATTTCGTAGACTAACCTATTAACAAGAGCCACAATGCCAGCTGCCTGTTTTCTGCTGTTTTTGGTTCCAGGAAAGTCAGAAAATGAATATTCTCGGAATTGGAGGGGACAAAAGCCAAAGTGCCTATTTTTTCGGAAGTCATCAGATGCCAGAATACGAGCCGGAGAGGAGCCAGGGGGCCACCACACCACCTGGCCGCGCGGGCCAAGCCTGGCCATGCCAGGGGGTGGTGTGGCCAGCCCCGGCACCCCCTCGGCCTCTCCTTCCGCCTATATATTGCCCTCGGGACGAAAACCCTAAGTACCCGATCAAAATCCCATGAAAGAGTCTGTAGCCGCCGTCATCTCCATCCCTAGATCGAGAGGAATCTGAAGCTCTTCCCGGCACCTTGCTGTAGACGGGAATTCACCCTGGAGGCCTTCTTCATCACCATGCAAGCCTCCGGTGTGATGCGTGAGTAGTTTGTCCTTGGACTACGGATCCATGTAGTAGCTAGATGGCTGGTTCTCCTCCTTTGTGCTTTCATGTCTAGATCTTGTGAGCTCCGTTCATGATCAAGATCATCTTTTTGTAATTCTGCATGTTGTGTTTGCAGGGATCCGATGGATATTGAGATGCTATTTCAGATTGATTATTGATTCTATGATGTCTTTGTTATTTGTGATCTTGCATGCTTTCCATTGTTAGTAGCTATCTTGGCCAAGTAGATGCTAGCAACTCCAAGAGTTAGTATTTATGCTCGATAGTGGGTTCATGCCTCTAGTAATCTGGGGAAGTGACAGAAATCTCTAAGGTACTAGATGTGTTGTTTCTATTAGGGAGAAAACAACAATCCTTT
The DNA here is from genome assembly GCA_910589775.1 of Avena eriantha. Classification (NCBI taxonomy): domain Eukaryota; kingdom Viridiplantae; phylum Streptophyta; class Magnoliopsida; order Poales; family Poaceae; genus Avena; species Avena eriantha. The sequence continues at coordinate 310,155,189 of OU342744.1, read as the reverse complement.
GTTCATAGAACAATCGTATTGTTTACATTACACGCAATTCGTAAAGCAATAATCTGTTGCTTGCAACTTAATACTGGAGGGGGTTCGGATGATAACCTGAAGGTGGATTATTAGTCATAGATGCAGTTGGATGGCGGTCTACGTATAATGTTGTAATGCCCAATCAAGTTCCAAAGGAGTCAAGATGATTAGTATATGCTTGTATGCTTTCTCGATGTTTGTCAATTGCCTCAATGTAATTTGTTCACCCAGCATGTTATCTATCTTAAGGAGAGCCACCTCTAGTGAACTATGGATCCCGGTCCTTTTCTTTTACATACAATCTAGAAACTGTTTACTTCTTTGTGTTTACTTTCTGCAAACTATTACTTCCTTCCATTAGATACGTTTAATCCTTTGTTTTTAGAAAAACATGGTGAGATTGACAACCTCATCGCAAGTTGGGGACATAGTTCTGTGGTTGTGTTGTGTAGGTCTCCACGTTGCTACTAGCACCGGTAGTGCGCCCTGCCAAGGCTCAGCTAGCAACACCTTTGGGGTGTTTCCTTTCTCCTACTGGTTCGATTAAACCTTGGTTTCATAACTGAGGGAAACTTGCTACTGTGCTCATCATACCTTCCTCTTGGGGTTCCTAACGAGCTCTACATCAACACTGAGCCATCAAAGCCTAGTTAGCCGGACATCCGAATATAGCGTGGTACGCGCTCTTGAACGGGATCACTTCGAAGGAAAGTGCCTCCGTCCGATAGTTCTTTGGAGTTCCGAAGGTAACGTCCAAAGTGATTTCTCCCAGGGAATTAGCTTGTCTTCCTGGGACAACTCCGTGAAATATCACAGAGCTATGGTTCAGCTGGGTCTCCGAGATCTTCATCCGGCGTAGCGTTTCGACATACAGAATATTAATACTGCTGCCACCGTCCATGAGAGTCTTGGAGAAACCATAACCGTCAATAAGTGGATTGATGATTAAGGCGTATTTTCCTCGCCTTTGAAGCTTAGGCGGATGATCAGCGCGGTCAAACGTGATTGCCACCTCCGACTAGTCCAAGAATTGGGGGATAGCCGGAACTGTTACATTGAGCTCAAGTAGAACTGCTTTCTTGACCTTTACTGGTTGAGATCCGAGGAAAGTGACGTAAGTGTCTTTCTTGGTCGGAAATTTTTTCTTCCCTTCCGGCTTGGGATTTGAAGCATCGGCTTCCTCCATGTCGGAATATTCCTTGGTCTCTTTATGCTTTTCGGGATTATTCTTTCCCTTCTTCCGCTTAGCTTTGTAACCAGCGGTATCATCTCTCTTAATGTCATCGTTGAAACGACACTCGGCTTTTGTGTGGGACGAGCCCCCATTGGCGTCTAAGTGATGCACACATGGGTTATTGGCAATGTTAGCCCAAGAGTAGGTTTTGCCTGGTTGCTGGTCTCCTCTACCTTGAACTCTCGAAGTCCCACGACCGCGTCCGCGGCCTCTGCCATGTCCTCCTCATCCTCCAGACCCAAAAGTTGCAGTAACCACTGCCGTTTCTGTGTTGGGTTTCTCTTCCGAGGTGTTCTTGCGCTTCTAAGCTTGTTGCTTTGCTTGTTTTGCTGACTGTGGCACAGCCAGGGCATTGAGTAATCCCTCTGCGTCATCGTCCGCATCTGCATACTTGCTTGCTATTTCTATCATCTCTCCCAAATTATCGACTTTGTCACACTTCAAGCGATGATGCAGTAAACCAATTGGGAGACCTGCAATCAAAGCTTCAATCACAGTTTGGTAATTTACTCCTTCACAGGAGTTCTTGGTGTCAATCCATTGTCTGAGATAATCCCGGGAAGTTTCTCCGGCCTTCTGAATGCAACGCTGTAGGTCTTCGACCGTACAGGGCCTCCAGTATGTGCCTTCGAAATTCCGAAAGAACGCACTTTGCATGTCATACCAGTTGTGGATGGTGTTCTCCAGAAGTTCATTGAGCCATGATCGTGCCGTCTTTTGCAGCATAAGTGGGAGATATCGGGTTGTGACCAGGCTGTTTCCGCCTTTGGCGATGCAGCAAGCTTGGAAAAAATCCTTTAGCCAAGTATATGGCCGAGCAATGCCGTTGTAGGCTTGGATGTGTCGTGAGATAGCAAATCCTTCCAGGAATCTTGTAGCTCTTATGCATGGTCCGAAGCACTTTGGGCCCACGTATATATCATCATTTTCGTAGCGCCGTGCCTCTATATTGGAGTTGATCCTGTGCCTTGCGTCGTTCGGGGATAGAGATCGTCCCGAGTCTCGGCTAGGGCTGTGGTGCCTTGGATCCGGACTTCGGCTTCCGCCACCACCTCCTCCACCACGACGCCCTCCTTGGCCTCCTTGGGAGCCATTGTGATGGCTACTTGGCAGAGAACGTGGAGCAGTTGGGTTATTTCCGGCTGATCGCCGGCCTCCATCCGGAGCATCATTATTCCGGTTCCGGGAGGGTCTTCATTGTGACGAGCCCCCTGCCGGCTTGTCTCGGCACGGTGTCCGTCGTTCCTTCGTCTATCGTCTGGACGGCTAGCATGTCTAGGAGGTGGAATTCTCTGTCGGTCCTCCTCCCGACGTTTCTCCTTATCATCATCCCTACGGTCTTTCGACTCTTGCCGGGGCGGGTTCCTCTGATTCAGTGCAGCAATTGCCTCTTGCTCCACAACTGGGTTAACGTTACGCCAGTCACGGGCAGTTTTGTGGTGGTGTCCCGAAGATCCGTTTCTTGAGTAATTGTCTTCTCGACGGTCGGAATGGTGGTGCTGCACCAGAACACGCGGGGGTCTAACGTTAGCCCATGCTGGATCTATGCGACACTGGTCGGAATCGGAGACTAGGTTTTGACTTCCGGACATGGCGACCTTTTGTTGCTCCAGTCTCTTGTTGAGTAATTTGATGCCCAACCGGATCTGCTCCGGGCCTGGATTAGCCGATAGGATTTCTCAGGCCACAACGGTGTTCTGAACTGGTGTTGGATACACCCAATCCCCTTTGCTGTCCTTCCGAGGCATCCCCATCTCTCCTACGAAGAGGACTTTGTGGATCTGCGGGAATTGGTTGTCATTAGCATGACGCTTCGTGGTCTTCTGATGTTGCCTGGAGTTGTACTTCTCCGCAGATGCCTTGCGTTTCTTTTCCTCCTCAATGTTTTTGGCTTCATCGAGGAGTACTTGACAACGCGCTTCTAGGGCCTAGGCCCTTTCGTCTAGCTCTTCAGCAGTAAGTTCTGCAGCTGTAGGAATAGGTGTGGTTAATGCGGCATCGATGAGTTTACGTGCACCTTCACTGATCACGTGTCCATCCACCGATTCTTCTTTTTTGGGCTTGTCTAGGATAAGTGCTCCATCCGAGTCTTCCTCATATTCCTCGGCAATCACTTCCTCTGCCAAAGGATCTTTTGCCGGGGTCTTGCTCTTCTTGTTCTTCTTCTTTGCCTTCTTGGCAGCGCCGGTAGCAAAGACGGCTTTGGGCCCGTTTCCCGGAGTCAAGCTCTGATCGGTACTTTCGGCCATTTGGTTCTCGGGATCGTCTCCGAGATCCATGTTGTCCTGCGCTTTGGGAGAGTTTTCTCCGGATCCTTCATCCATGTCTTCTCCTTCTGCTCCAGCTGTGGAGTTAAGCTCCTCGTCATATTCCACGGAGAACTTCCTAAAATCTGCCGACATCATCGACTGATCGGAGGATGCGGGTACGTCGGTGTTTGTTCCGATCGCTTCCAGCACGGAGTCGGTGTTGTCTCCAGCATCGGCATTGCCGGATCCGGATCCCACATACCTGACAAAGTGTGATGTGCCCCTCCTAAGATAACTGCGGTCTTCATAGTAGGCTTCGTCGAAACGTTTGATGGTCTCGAGGATTTCATCTACGCCTAAGTTCTGCATCACCATACGTCGCAACGTGTACCTCTGGAAAGGCCTGTCCGTCCCGGCGTCGTTAGAGCTGGAACCATTGTTGTCGTTGTGCTCCTCCTGGATTTCGACCTCAGCGGGTGGGTCGATCTGGGATTTGGTCTCTCTAGGGAGATCCACTCCAGATTCGACTTGGACCGTTGGGTCTGCTTAAGGCTCGGATTTCTCCACTATCTCCGCAACTGGTGTGGGCTGGGTGGGATTAGGGTTTCCTGAGATCCGGAACTCTGCCGCCTCCGCGGACAAAGGGGACCCAGAATTTTCCTCTGCCTCTATCATCATCGCTGGGGTGGGTGGGACAGGTTCAGCGAAACCGATGTAAACATCGATCTTGCCGAAAGACATGATAGTGTAGGTGGTCATGGCTTCCCTAGCCGGAATCCAGGTCTCGTCGAGAACGATGAGAGGGTCATCGCTGGTGTAGAGGATGCGACCGACGGCGATAGTCTCGCCGATTCCGATTCTTGCAGATTCCGCTCGGAACGCAGATCCGAAGCTCACTTGCCCCATGGTGGGCGCCAACTGTCGTCGGATTGATGACAAGTACGCCATGAGGGGGTCCTCGAGGCATGCGGAAGAGATGGGTGTCAGGCGTACGGTGTTCCGAAACAGTGAGCACACAAGTTTACCCAGGTTCGAATCCGCCGGCTTTGGACGGATCCTACTCCTGCTAGTAATCCAGTAATACGGCAGAGCCGAAATATGGGTTACAAGGGTTCACCTGTGCGAGTTGAGATTGTAGACTATTGAGGGTGCCCTAAATGCTCTCCCTAGGACGACTTATATAGATATCCAGCCTAGGGTTTACAGGAGAGATTTGTCCGGCTACGGCTGAGAGTCGGTTACAGATTACATCTTGAACTACAAGTAACAATATGGGCCTATGTCGGTAAGTCTTCTGGGCCTTCCCGTAGCCGGACTGGACTCCGTCTTTTCTCCCTAACTGGGCCGCCCGTGAAGCAAAGCTCTAACCCAAAGTGGGCCACCCTAGTCAGTGAGGAACTGTGAGGATACCCGGAAAGCATATCCCCAACAAGTTTAATAAGAGGGACAACAAGGTAGCACTAATGTTTTGTAGGAAGAGAATGATAAAAGCATAAGCTTAGGGATGCCAATGCAACCCCAAGAAGAGGATAAAGAAGAACAAATGGAGGAATAATGGAGTATCTACTCATCTCCTACTCCCAACAATGGTAACACACAAATTTCCATGAACAAACCTTCTTACATAATTGAAATGATCACACTTCTTTATTGCTTGATAGTTCTCTATGTGGAACAATTGTATCTAATATATGGGAGGATGAAAGTGATATAGTTGAGTTAGATGACCCATTATCCTCATTAGATGACTTGTCTTTATGTGGTGATTCTATTCAAAACTATGGAACTGAGTTTACTTTTGATGCTTGCAAATATTATGAAAGAGTAAGATATACGAGCCCTATTTATGTTTCCAATTTGTTTTAAATGCAAGCTAATAATTATTATACGCATTATCTACCACAAAGTTGCTTCCATTTATTCATATACAAAACACCAATGCATAGGAAAAAAGTTAGACTTAAAAGTCAATGGTTATGTGCTTTGCGGTGTGCGCCATATGCTTTCCAATACTATTCAATTTGAGCACACCTTTGTATACTTTTAATATGTAAAATAACTTTATCTACTATTTTCTAATAGTTAGTTCAGGAGTTCAACTAAAAATAAAATTTGGGAAAGTAAATGAGAAAGATGAATAGTGGAGAGTTGGGGCTGACCTTGAACATGTGTTGTTCATGCAAATGGAACCATTGCAAAGTCTATATCATTAAAAAATTTACCATAGAAAAACAAAATAAAAGATTCTTTCCTTGTATATATTTTCTTATTAAATAATATGGTTTCCTAATAATAAGTGAGTTTGCATCTTGGTTGAAATTGTTATATCATATGTTTTGGAGAACTGACCATTTTGTAGGCAAACAAGTATCATGGAGATAAAATCAGTTCTTTGTTGGAGATGAAAAATTATATGATGACAAAGTAGTAGAGGATAATAACTAGCAAAACACCAAGCTTGGGGATGCCCATGCATCCCCCTCTTCTTTTAAGAAATCTCAAGTAATATCATTGCAAACTCATGTTTTAGTTTTACCTTCATGCTTACTTTTGTATATTTGTGGAAACTATGTATTTATTTTTCCTTTTGGTTTATGAAATTTACTATATTTTAGAATAGGGTGTTCATCTTAAGTTTATATTTCCTACAAATAAAGTACCAAGTTTTACCCATTTTGGATGATATTGAGTTGATAGAACTATTAGGAGTTGTAGTTTCCTGCATGATGTTGTTTACAAGAAAATTACCTTCAGTGTTATGTAACTCCTATTGAGCTCATATTTAAAATTTAGTTTGAAAATTTTCATCCTATATATGCAAAAACATCAGCGAAAATTCCTGACATGTTTAAGTAGGCAAAAGCATTATGTTCTGTGGCTAAAGTTTTTTGGATAGATTCTGTATTTATTTGTTTAAGTCATTATTTTGAGTCTTGAGTTTGATTACTTATGAAACTTTTGATGTTAAATTGATATAAATAACATAATATACCTACTGAAAGCTTGGAATATTTTTTTGGAAGTTTTATGGCAGCTTGCACTATATCTTTATGCCACTAATGTCACCCCATAAAAACAAAATGGGAGAAATTTTTGTGTTGAAGTTTTTTCATAGGGAATGGAAGAACACCACACCAAGATCTATCCATGTATGGTGAGAACCATAATGTTCGGGATGCCTGATGACTACAAGTGCACAAATCAATTCTAGCTAGTTTCGAAATAAGAGTATCGAACCCACAAAGAGCTATTTGGTTAAGTTCTTTATGCCCCTCATCATTGTCTACAAAAGGATACTTGTAAGCCTCCTTTGATTTCAAGTAAAGGGTGTTTGTATGGTTTTTGGTTGAATGCATAAAATTAATTAAAACAAGTAAAGGGAAGCAAGTAATAAAAGTGTTTGGAAGCGTGGTTGAACTCAATAGGGGTAAAGCATTCTCGGGGGTGTAGGATACACCTCTAGCATGATATTATTATTCATAATTAGGATAACCTACTTATTGTGTTATGATATGTGTGGAGACAACTCCATAATAATATGATCACTAGAAGGCTCGTAGGCAGTCACTTTGTTGAGCCAAGAATGAGGTCACCTCTAAATAACCACTATGATTTTTGAGAGCAATCACCCATACAGACCACCGCAATTAAGGGTCTCCTCGTGGATATTGTAATTAGCTTAGGGAATCTCTCTTAATCCTTATTTGACAGTGCAGGTTGCCAGCCAATGCTTATAGTCATGATAGCTCCGAGGCATACTTTCAAACACGTCCAAAGGATTTCTCCCTCTTCTTTAGCCCCGAAGGCAAATGATATGTGTCCGACTACACATACCATCTAAAGAGAGAGATCAAACACACATCATAAATCTATCATATACTAGTAAGTCATATGGACACACGAATATATCATCTTTATTTCAATTTCATAATAGTGCTAGGGTTTCTCCATCTCCCCAAGAACGAGGGAAAACTATTCACACATGGAAGCAATCAACGACATCATTATAATCAAATGGATGGATAAAAATATGAGGATAAATATAGTTCAAACCACAATTTAATCTGGAATTACAACAATATTTAATGAATGAAGGATGGGGGTAATAGTGGTGATGGTGATGAAGCGGTTGATGATGAAGGGGATGGTGCGATGTCCTCCAATGATCCGTGAAGCAGCAGGGATTCACCCTTCTCCAAGTTCCTCCTTCGGATCCCTTTCTGGTGTGGTGTTTCGTGGCTCAAGGTTGCTGTGAATGTCGGATCTGTGATCCGTCTTCGCCAGGATAAAGTATTTGACGAGGCGGTCACACTTTCACGTGGTACGAGCGGATGGTATGGGCAGGCTCCACTCGTACCATTAGTAGTTAACACTGTATTAGCCTTCCTCACGTTTGCTATTCTCTCAGGTGCGAAGGTAAATCAATTAGATGACTTTTATCACTTAAAAAATCATATTACAATGTAATGTGACAGTTCCAATTGATATGTTCATAAGAGACTCAGTAATTCGGGATCCTATTGAAACAAGGACAAAAGGTGCGCGCAAACATAGTAAAATACAAAATCCCTATTCTACTTACGCAAAAAAGAAAGATAAATATGCTTGAATTATAGACTCATCAACTCCCCCAATCTAGACTCTTGCTCACCCAAGCAAGATGGTGGCTTATGGACAAGATCATTATGTTCATGAGGCACGCGTCTTTACAATAAATGAGGCAGAATTGAAACAGGAATATAATATCACATGTAAAGTTACTTCGGGGGTATTATCACACCCTTACACATCACATGACTTAGAGGCTTCCACACCTTTTTGGTATCAATGAAGTTATAAGAAGCTTTTAGTGATTCAACATATTATATAATCATAAAGTTAAATTAGTTGAGCACTTGATTTCAGTAATGATGATTCATGGTCATTCTTTTTTCTTTTCTCTTTTCAAGCTTGTACCTTTCTTTTTCCTTAGAATTATTTTGATAGCTGTATTTTTATCTCTCCTTTTTAGTATAGTCACTTGATCATGCTCACTACTGTTTATGGCCTTTTAAAACCCGTGACTATAATATGCTACCAAAATTCTCCTTCTCATCGTTTAATCAATACTTTTATTGGTGTGGAAGTCCCTAAAATCAAGACAGCTGTACATGTATCATAATTCTCAATGTAATTCAATCATCTAATATAATAATCATGAATCAAAAGATAACTTCAAATATCATAAAGTCTCAAACTCAATAGATATAATTCTTTTCTCGAACAGAAGGGAGCTCAAAGATGATGAAACTCATGCAAATTCTGGAAATGAAAACCTAACATGCGTGTAGTGAACTAAACATGCTAAAATTTTAAGATAGATTACAAGGTTTTCACAGTTCACCCCAAGCTTGTAATCAAAGCAGAGAGGATCCCCAAAATCCTTGTGAGTACCTACTCCTTCTTGGGGGTGAAGAAGTCATCATCTTCTTCTCCTTCTTCCTCCTTGAGGCTAAATGCATGAGCAATACATGCAAATCGAGTGGACAACTCTGTGATGCTAACATGTTATTCTTTAATTATTTTACTTAGCGTCTTTTTGTCATCATCCATCTCCATGATAATCTTCGTTAGGAGTTGAAATCTACTATCGATGTCATCGACTTTCTTTTGAAGGTCTTTGCCCATCATCCAGTAAGACTTAACTCCTTCCCCAATAGTTTCAACACAAGATTTGGAAATATTTTCAAGGTTCTCGATATTTTCCGTAATCTCATCCTGTCTTTCCTCTTTTAGAGAAGAGGATCCAGGAAGGGATTTGAGAGAATATCCACGAAGGTTGTACCTGTAGGGGTTGGGTGGGGATTCTCCTTTGTTCTTGCTTTGTTCCACGTGCTTGGGCATCTCCAACTTGCATGGAAACATATCCTCCCAGTTGGGGAGTGGAACCACTTGAGTAGACTCTTTAGTTGAGGAAGACAAAGAATCCCTCTCGAATTCCCTTCTCTTGGCTTGTGCTATAGGAACATCTTCCTTCTTGGTCCAGCTCTTCTTGATATGAAAAGGATGCATAGTTCTTGAACGATCAAGTGAGATCTGAGGTGTCATAATAGAAGGCAAAGAAGAAAAACCCTAGATCCAAAAGATGATGGTGAAAGACATAAAAGGGGAAAAGGCGCAATCAAAAGGGAAAAATATCCTTACATGAAAGGGGTTGGAGTCAATCACGGGTAATGGTACGGGCAGGCCCCGTCCGTACCATGCGCTCATACTAGTATCTTGCCGACCTTCATCAACATTTTTTTAATACAATGATGAATAAACAAGGAAGAAACAGATCTGGTAATGACCATCGTTACGGGTGCATCTTCCCGTACAACTTGGTCATACCAAAATGCGAGAAATCGAGAATATGTACTGACGAGTTAACGACCATTGGCACGGGAACGTCTGCATGTATGGTCCAGTCATACTGAATCTCAAGAAAACAAATGTCGGATTATGTCGTGTTAACGACCACTGGTACATGCGTGTCTGCCCGTACAGCTCTCCCGTACAAGGTTGAAAAATAGCTTAGAAAAATCAGAAAAAACGAAGGGGAAGCAAAGAACATGACAAGGCAAACTAAAAAGCTTCCAAAATAGCAAAATTAAGCAGCTAATACGTTGTTACCTCACTTTGTTTGATATATTCCTCAACCGAGATTAAGGAGATTAGCTCCACCATGCTGACTTTCCCAACTCTATAGTGTTTTAAATGCTGCCCATAAACAATCCAGGATGAAGAAGAGAGAGTAGTATTTTTCAACTTTACCGCTCCTAAGGGGTACGCCTCCTCAACTTAACAAGGTCCTCCCCGCTTAGATTTTAGCTTACCTGCAAAATCTTAAGCCTAGAGTTGTAGAGCAAAACCTTATCTCCAGATTCAAATTCTTTATTCTCTAATTTTCTATCATGCCATTTGTTTAGTTTTTCTTTAAATATCCTTGCATTCTCATAGGCCTCATTTCTGAGTTCATCTAAAGTATGAATATCCAAGAGATGTTTCTTTCCTGCCGTTTTAAAGTCAAAGTTCATAGTTTTAATAGCCCAACGAGCCTTATGTTCCAACTCTAACGGGAGCTAACAAGCTTTACCGTAGACCATCTTATATGGTGTCAGTCCCATTGGATTTTTGAATGTTGTGCGATATGCCAATAATGCAGTATTAAGCTTCATAGCCCAATCTTTTCTTGATTTATTCACTATCTTCTGGAGTATGACTTTAATCTCCTGGTTAGACAGTTCCACTTGCCCACTGGTTTATGGGTGATAAGGCGAGGCTACTCGATGGTTGACTCCATATTTTTGAAGTATTTTGCCAAAAGTACCCTTCATAAAATGAGTTCCACCATCAGTTTTCAAAAATCAAGGTACTCTGAACCTAGGAAAAATGATGTCTTTAATCATCTTGATGGAGGTGGATGCATCTGCATGGGAAGTGGGTATAGCTTCTATCCACTTGGTAACATAGTCAACAACAACAAGAATATGAGTATAGCCGTTAGAGGGAACGAAAGGTCCCATAAAATCCATTTCCCAAACATCAAATGGCTCTATTATGAGATTATATTACATAGAAATTTCTTGTCTTTTGCCAATGTTAATCATACGTTGACATGCATCATAGCTCCTAACGTAATCATGAGCATCCCTAACCAAGGTTGGCCAGTAAAATCCTGACTGTAAGACCTTGGCTGCTGTACGGTCACTAGCGTGGTATCTCCCATAAGGACTATCATGACAAGCCCTAAGAATAGCTCTCACCTCGTGGCCAACTACACATTTCCTAATTATCCCATCAATACCGTGATTATATAAATAAGGATCATCCCAAAAGTAATGTTTTAAATCAATAAATAATTTCTTTCTTTCATTGTAATTCATTCCTTTTGGTAGAAACTTACCAGCAAGACAGTTAGCATAGTTTGCAAACCAAGGATTGCGTGACTCAATAGCAACAAGATATTCTCCTAGCAAGGATTCATTAATGGGAATGGGATCTTCTATAATTCCCTCCATACGTAAGAGATAATCAACAACGGATTACCCTTACCTCTTCTGTCCACTATTTGCATGTCATATTCGTAGAGTAACAAGACCCATTTAATTAGACGTGGTTTAGCATCTTTCTTAGCTAGAAGATGCCTTAATGCCTGATGATCTGTATGAACTATTACCTTTGAATTGATAATGTAGTGTCTAAATTTGTCAGAAGCGAAAACTACAGCTAAAAATGTCTTTTGCAAGTGTTGCATAGTTTCTGATCTTCATTGAAAACTCGACTAGCATATTGGATAATGTTTAGGTTTGATCTATCTCTTTGTCCTAGAACAACCTCAATAGCATAATCACTAGCATCACACATAATTTCAAATGGCTCGTCCCAATTTGACGGTTGAATAACGGGTGCAGAAACTAGCGCTTTTTTCAATTGTTCAAAAGAATCAATGCAATTTCTATCAAAAATGAAAAGGGTATCTTTATCTAGGAGACGAGTTAAAGGAGCAGCCATTTTAGCAAAATCCTTAATAAAACACTTATAGAAATTGGCGTGCCCATGAAAGTTTTTTACCCTTTCACGTATTGTGGAATTGGCAACTTTTCTAAAGTAAAAAGGTTTGAACCGTCAACCTCAATCCCTTTTCTAGAAATTCTATGGCCGAAAACTATACCTTCTCTTACCATAAATCATCAGTGCTCCCAATTGAGAACCAGCTTGGTTTGTCTACACCACTATAAAACTCTATTAAGATTATAGAGACACTGCTCAAAAGCGGTTTTGTACACAACAAAATTGTCCATGAGAACTTTCATAGAGCTTTCTACAAAACTGTTAAATATTTTCAAAACACACACTTGAAAAGTAGTAGTTGTGTTACATGAACCAAAAGGCATTAGTCGATAAGCATAGGTTCTGAAAGGACCAAGTGAAAGTATTTTTTTCTTAGTCTTTAGGCTGAAAAGCGATTTGAGAATAACCCGAATAGCCGTCAAGAAAACAGAAGTGAGATTTACCAGACATCCTTTCCAAGATGCTATTCATGAAAGGTATTTGATTATGATTTTTATGGTTTTGTTGTTTAATTTCCTAAAGTATACACACAATTTATACCCTGCTCTAGTTCTAGCAAGGATTAATTCATCATTATCATCATTAATTATAGTTATACAACGTTCCCTAGGTATACAATGAGTTGGGCTTCCCCATTTGCTATCAGAGATTGGATAGATAATACCATTGTCTAACATACGTATGACTTCTTTTCTTACTACCTCTTTTATTCTGAGATTCAACATATTTTTATTATCAACACATGGTTTAGCATCCTCAACCATAGGTATTTTATGAGTCACTATGGAAGGATCTACCCCTTTCATGTCACTAAGAGTGTATCCAAAAGCTTCACGCTGTTTGACAAGTAATTCTAACAATTTCTTATTTTCTTCAGGAGAGATCTTATCATTTGTAATTACATGGCACTTGCCTTCCTTATCTAAGAATTCATACCTAAGCCCTGGAGGAAGAGGCTTCAAGACAAGAGGTGGTGGATCCTCATCTCCTTTTCTTTCAAGTTCTTCGAATTCGTCTCTAAGGAGATTCTCAATTTCTAGTGCAGAGTTGAGGATTTTGTCCAAATATTCTTTTATAGAGTCGTTTGGGAGTGTATCATTATCTATCAAACTCCTCTCCAACTTGGATTATGGAGTATCAATATAAATTACTGCCAATTCTTCAATAGTTCTCTCCTCTTTAACTTCAATTTTCTTCTCATAAGGCAACTTTTTGAATTGGCAGCAATTAACTTCTAAAACTTCTTACCCAAACTATAGAGACAAAACTTGTTTCTTGTTATCAATAGAAATGTTTAAAGAGCTGTAAAAACGGTTACCAAAAATGGCAGGACAAAAGGAGTTTAAAGGCATTTTAATGACATCAAAATCAACTAGGTACACAAAAGCTTCTACAGAAATGCAGGCATTGCGAAGAATCCCATGAGTTCACTGCAAGGTTCAGTTAGAAAGCATAAAGTTAACTTTGGATGGTTCAAGGTCTGGTTCATCAAGACGGCATCACAACTCTTCATATATTGTGTAAGGAATAATGTTAATGGAAGAGTTTAAGTCACAAAACCCTACATAAGTAGTTCCCCCTAAACAAAAAGGGATTTTCCATTGATTTCTATTTTTACCATCAAACTTGCCTCTTATCATATCAAAAGATTCTTTACTTACCACTATTACTTCATCCTCAAACACCTCAGGTTCCATAAGTTCTTTTACTATGCCAATGTTCTTTTTCATGGTTCCCAGGATTTTAGCTAAACCCCCTATCCTTTTATTTCTTTATTTCATCCTCACTCTCTATTATTTTTGTGAGGATAGTTTCCTCTTCAACTAGCATTTTTTTCTGCATCTATGAGTATTTGTCCTTATGACTAGCTCTAGGGGGCTTCTCCTTACTAGGAGGTGTGTAGCGTTCCCATTCCTTTGGGATCTGCAGATATTCAGCATATATTGGTTTTAACAATTTGAGCAATCGTACATGGGTCAAAGTTGAAATTCCCAAGAAGTTTCTCTACTTTGCCGGAAGCTAGAAATCTTCTCAAACAATTATACTCTATAGGATTTTATTTGTTAAGGTTGGCTCCAAAATAAGCTTTCTCTATCCTATGCACTATGTCTAGCAAATTCCAGGCTCTTTCAACACTAAATTCAGTAAACAACCCATTGGTAAGAGAGTCTAGCTTATTTCTATTATTAGTGCTCAGACCTGCGTAGAAAGTATGTATTACCAACCAAGGCGGGAAGTTGTGGTGGGGGCAGTGATCGAGCAGTCCCCTAAACCGTTTGTATCCTTCATGCAAGCTTTCTTCAGGTTTTCCTTTAAAACTGGTGATCACGTGTCTCGCTCCAAGAGTTTTCGTCTTGGGAAAGAATTCAACTAGGATTGAAGAGGCTAAACTCTCCCAGGAGTTAGTAATTTTTTTAGGACTTCGAATATACCAAGAACGGGCCTCATCAATAAGAGTTTGAATGAAAAGAGCAGATTTATCCTCATCCTCGATGAGTATATTAAGACGAAAAGTCCCACATGTATCATCAAAGAACCCTACATGCTCATACGAATCTTCCATATACCATCCCCTGCAAACTTTTTAGCATGCAAAAGATCCAAAGCATGGGGTTAATATCATACTCTCTTGGGTTATTGGATTTTAAATAAGCATCCATGGGTGGACCAGAATTCTTTACAACCTCTAGCTAAATTATATGTCGGTACTCTCCCATGGTGTTTACCTGAAACTAGTAAACAACTTTAGTAAAGCAATTATTAGAATAAGCAACTAAAAACAAAGACAAAAAGTGCTTAGCTCCTCGGCAATAGTGCCAGAAAATAGCTTGATGACTATAAGTGCACACATCAATTGTAGCTAGTTTCGAAATAAGAGTATATAACCCACAAAGAGCTATTTGGTTAAGGTCTTTATACCCCTCGTCACTGTCTACCAAAGGATACTTGTAAACCACCTTTGATTTCAAGTAAAGGGTGTTTGAAAGGTTTTTGGTTGAATGGCCAAAAGTAATTAAAACAAGTAAAAGAAAGCAAGTAACAAAAGTGTACGAAAGCGTGGTTAAACTCAATAGGCCTAAAGCGTTCTCGCGGGTGTATGATACGCCTCTAGCATGATATTATTATTCAAATTAGGATAACGTACTTATTGTGTCATCATATGTGTGGAGAGAGCTCCATAATGAGATGTTCACTACAAGGCTCGTAGGCAGTCACTTTGTTGAGCCAAGAATGAGGTCACCTCTAAATAACCACTACGATGTCTGAGAGCAATCACCCATATAGACCACCACAATTAAGGGTCTCCCCGTGGATATCATAATTAGCTTAGGGAATCTCTCTTAACCCTCCTTTGACTGTGTAGGTTGCTA
This sequence comes from Avena eriantha, assembly GCA_910589775.1. Lineage (NCBI taxonomy): Eukaryota > Viridiplantae > Streptophyta > Magnoliopsida > Poales > Poaceae > Avena > Avena eriantha. The sequence goes on along the minus strand of OU342744.1, from coordinate 310,139,722 downwards.
GATGGTGCTTATAGTCACGATAGCTCCGAGGCACAATTCCAAACATATCCAAAGGATTTATCCCTCTTCTTTAGTCCTGAAGGCAAATGATATGTGTCCGACTACTCATACCATCTAAAAAGAGAGATCAAACACACATCATAAATCTATCATAGACCAGTAAGTCATATGAACACAAGAATAGATCATCTTTATTTCAATTTCATAATAGTTCTAGGGTTTCTCCATCTCCCTAAGAATGAGGGGAAATTACTCACACATGAAAGCAATGAACGACATCATCATAATAAAATGGATGGATAAAAGTATGAGGATAAATCTAGTGCAAACCACAATTGAATCTGGAATTACAACAAGTTCTAATGAATGAAGGGGTAATGGTGGTGATGGTGGTGCAGCGGTTGATGATGATGGGGATGATGCAATGTCTTCTAATGATCCGTGAAGCAGCAGGATTCGCCCTTCTCCAAGTTAATCGTTCAGATCCCTTTTTGGTGTGGTTTTTCGTGGATCAAGGTTGTTATGAATGTCGGATCTGTGATCCGTCTTTGCTAGGAGAAAGTATTTGATGAGGCGGTTGCGCTGCCGCGTGGTACGGGTGGGCTCCGCCCGTACCACTAGTTGTTAATGCTGCAGTAGCCTTCCTCACGTTTGCTATTCTCCCAAGTGCAAAGGTAAATCAATTAGATGACTTTTATCACTTAAAAATATCATATTACAACATAATATGATGGTTCCAATTGATATGCATAAGAGACTCACTAATTCGGGATCATGTTGAAATAAGGACAAAAGGTGTGTGCAAACGCAGCAAAATACAAAAATTCTTATTCTACTTAGTTAAAAACGAAAGGTAAATATGCTCTAATTTCGGACTCATCAATTCCCAAGGCACCCCACTGGACATATTATATTCACGGTTTGCACACCTCTAAACTTTGTTTTTTGAGCAATATAAGATTTTCGCATAAACTTGGAGCGTATGTATCTTACTTTTATGTTAAGTTAGTATTTTATTCATGTTGCCAAGACCACCATCAATAGAGTTGCTGTAGAAATAAAATAGAATGAATGCATGAATAGAAAGGTAAAAGGGGAAGTAAAAGTTGAGATAGAAGTTATGCATGTTGTTGTTTGTTTCATATGCTTTGATGAATAATAATATTTAAGTGCCTTATGTATTACTACCTTTATTTATATAAATGGATGATTAGTTTAAGTTACTTTGTCTAATAGAGAATGTACGATGGACACTTTTGCATGCTTGTAGATGTCAACCTTCCTATTAGCCAACCCAAAAAATCCCAAACAAGCTAAGACTTGTATCCAAATCCCTTAAAACTTAGAGCATCTCCACTCGGGGTCCCTAAAGCCCCCTAAACGGCTTTTGGGGGGCGCCAGCACCGAAAATCATGCCTAGCCCACCCCCAATTCATTTTTGGCACCAACGCAAGCCATTTTATTATCTGGTGCCCCCATGCTGAACCCAACCCACTAGGAGGGGAGCGGGGGAACCGGATGGAGCTGAAAATGATGTGGCCAACCCTGGCAGTGATAGGTGCTTCATTAAGCACCCTTTCCAACTCTTCCCGTCTAGCTTTCCTGTTATATCTAGTGTGGCCTCCATTGCCATCCACATATCCACATTGCCCTCTCTCACCATGGACACCCCACACTGATCTTATCTCATCCTCGAGGAGATGGAATCCTTGTGCGCCTCCAGCTACCCATGTCCGCCGGGTTACCGGCTACCCCTCGACTGGGTGCTGAGCCCCGAAGGGGTCCCTGCCCCCCTTTTCCTTTAGGTTCTGCCCGTCGGGCGGCCATAACGAGCCACTACTACCTCAAGCTCACGCTAGAGCAATGGATTTATCCCAATTGGTGTCCCAACAACACCACGACCTAGACCCCCTTCTTCGCCAATCGGTGGGAAAGAGATCTCACCAGGTACAAGGGCAACGACCCTCCTCTGGTGAACCACAACAAAGCCGGCCAACAGCTCTGGTGGGTGAACTAGACCCTCTCCGGTGTGATGCGCGACATCATCGACGAAGATCACCCTCTCCTGCGGTACCCGCACTTTCAGCCACCACGGAGTCCAAGTAAGGGTAGCAGCAACCACGGGTGCAACGACATCGCCAACCGGGGCACCCCACCTCCGACTATCCTGCCTTCGAGGCCGGAATGGCAGGTGCCACCAGAATACGCTATGGCCGCGCTCCAGCTTGTTTGCACCGGTAACCCGGACGAGTTCCCCGAGCAGCGCACGACCATGTAAAACACGAAGGATGACAAGGTGGGCTATAGTAGAAGCTACGACCGATGGCCCCTGCAGCCTGCGCTGATCGATGGTCTCCGCTACCCACTGCAAACCGCGGAAGGGCACAGGTTCCAGCCGCGTGTGCCATGCGACGACGATGATGACCCCGTGTACTACAGGACTAGGCAGGATTATGACTAGTTTTATTTTTCAAACATGTAAAATCGTCGCAAAATAATAAATTCCACAGTTTTATGGGCGTACGACTAGGAGCCATCGCCCCCCCCAAATCATGAACCAATCTGGCGTCCCATACGTGCCAAAATCAGGCCGCGCCGGATGCCGTATGGTAGGACAAGTGGAGATGTTCTTACTACTCCAACAGTGTACACCATGCCTACCTATAGCAATTTATATTCCAAGTATATTATATGTGATACAATATTGAGTATTTCAAAATCGTCTGTTTTGTAGTTCAAAGCTCATGTGAAACACTACAAAAATACCCCCGTCCCTGGCACTTTTTTCGGGAGGCACAAGAAAAAAGTACCTGATTATCTGACAGATCATGGTTCACCGCGGTTTTTGAGGGCGGCACACAAATATACACTGTGGTATTACCGATACCGACACAAAATGGTGTAGTGGTAGGTGGTAGGCATGTGCGGCAGTCTGTAATGCCATGATTGGCGTGGCCCTTGCATAATTACCAATGCCATGGGTTATACGAGACCTACACAGTGCGTCCGTTTGAGATGGAAAGTTAACCTCATCTCGCTAACCACTGAGCCCCACCAGGGAGGTAAAGCGTCTAATGAGTGGTTGTAAATATCTTGTCTGTTCTATTCAACCTCTCCCTACACCCCACTTCTCTTCACCCTCTCTACACGTAAAATCTTCAGCTGGCGGCGGAGCGATTCAGACGAGACCTAGGCGGTGCACTACAGAGATGGACAATGAGATGAATGCAAGCGTGAATTTCTGGCCTTTAATTTTGATTTATAAGGATATTTGTGGTTTCTTGATCGAGATTCATCTGGGTTTCTTGATCAAATCCATATAGTTTCCTGATAGTGATCCATCTCATTTTTTGACATTTCAATCACCCCTCTCGCAGATTCTGTATGGACCATATCCACCTTCTTATATTGATAATGACCTGCAATGGAATGAGATCGTCATGGAGACACCTCTTCGGTGCGCGTGCGAATTGAAGCACCATCACAAATTCATGTGTGACCGCCATCAGAGCGCTGAGACCGGCTGCAGGTTCCTTGGCTGCAGTCAACTGAATCCTGAATGCAATACATGTTCTTGGGATGATAGGCAGTACACTTCTATGTACCTGACGCGCACATTGTATTGCCTGTGGAATCGACTTAGACACAACGAAGCATTGCATGAGGCTGAGAAGATGCGCCACTTAGACAAAATCAACGAAAAAGCTGCAAAAGAGGTGGCGCAGTTTTTCTACAAGTAGAAGGCCAAATGCAAGCATAATTCCTTTGAGATGATGGACGTTGTTAATAGAATGCGTCAATTAGTTAATTCAAATTTGAATGCAATACTAGATTCAGATTTAGAGTCTGTTACCTCTATTGAGCCTGTTGAGCCTGATTAATGGGATAATTAGTATTGTGCTTATTTTTTCTTTAGTTTAAAACATGTATTGTATAATTATTATTTGAGTATTTTATCGTCTTGCTTAAGTTGTTTGAGAATTATTGTATCCTATATTTTTAATTCATTGTTGTCTCCCTACTTGTTTACCTTTGTACAAATGCAAACTTGTTTTCATGGGCTAGAACAATTCAGCCCACCCAGCTTTAGATCTAAACCTTATCTGGTAAAGTTCCCCCACATCTAGATCTCACTTTCACCTTCGACCTCTCTGATGTCCCCGACTGTGGTTGCACGAACCTCTCCGGTTCCCTCGACCGAGGGTGCGCTAACCTCGTCGGCGCCTTGACCGCGGTTGCGCACAACTCTCCATCGACCGCGGATGTGCACAACTCTCCCTCGACCATGGTGACATGAACCTCTCCATCTCCCTTGACCGCAGCTGCACGAACCTGTCAGGCGCCTTCGACCATAGCGGCATGCACCTATCTGACACCCTCCACTCCCAATCACACGGTAGATAGTTCTTGCGTCTGCACGATATGTATGTTATAAATTTCTATTTTAAGAGCATAGGGAAAGTTTGTAATTCATTGGACTCTGTAGGTTATTAGAAATGTCTATTGTGGAGAACAACCCTGACAAGGTACCTAGTTCTTGTCTCCCCATGCCCTCTACAATGCAGACTGAGGTGGTGAGACTTGATGAGGTCTCTAGTAACATGTATGTATGTGTGTGAAATGATCTAAATTCATTTCAGAATCAGATGACCGATGTTTAGACAAGTATGACCTTCACTATAGGTTTGGCAATGGTGTCAACATGATAGTGGTGACCCAGCATACCACTGCATGATGTAGTATACTATAGTCATTGACATAACACCGATGAAACACTGTTCACTAGTATTACATCCCTCAGAGTGGTACAACAGAAACACAGCAGGTCCAAGACATGACTATAGATTACAACTCGACTGTTTATAAAAGATCCAGAGAACACTCTAGGTTAAAGAGGAAGAAAGAAATTTCTTACAAAGAAGAACTAGAAATAATAACTTAGAATTATCTGGCTAATAAGACTAGCATCTAAACTATCTGGCTTGCAATTGCTGCTAATGCAATGCTCTATAGAAGTAGGTTTTATGGCTAGAGAATCTACTCCTATCTACTCAGGAACTTCGTCTTCACTTTGGTTGATGTATATGTCGACTTCGTTGACTTTATTGAAGAACTTGAGCTATCGATGATGGTTTCTTGAGCACAAGGTTGATGTTGATGACATCTTCCACGAGTTAAAACCTAGCAAGGGTTAAGAAGGTATGGTTGAGTACGAGCGTACTCAGCAAGTTCACTAAAAAGGAGTGTTTGATGCACTATCTACAACCATAGACCATAGGTCGTACGCAATGCAGGTTTTCGTAAACATTTCTTCAAAGGTTTCTTTTACTATGAAAACTATGTCCGACAGCCTTCACAGGTTGACCAGAACTTTCATGGAGTTCCTCTGCCGCGTTCGTAGCTCCTTCCCGGAACAAGCAGTAACATGTCACAGTTCTTACACTCCGTAGAGGTGCGTTACTTTACCCATGAGAGACCTTAGCCTTGTTGCACATCCGAGTTGCAAGCTCGTCAACACTTCCTTGGTATGGGCCCAGTCTAAGATCCAAGCCAATCACTTCCCTCTCCGGGAGTGATGACCCACAAGTATAGGGGGTGTATCGCAGTATTTTCGATAAGTAAGAGTGTCGAACCCAACGAGGAGCAGAAGTTGCTGGCTAGTGGTATGGATCAGGAATTCTCTACAAATACTTAGCAAACGGATTTTAGGGGTTTTCGATAAAGCAAGTAAACAAAGTACGAGTAAATGAAAGACAGTAAGAATGAATGCAGCAAGTGGCCCAATCCTTTATGCAGCAAAGGCCAAGCCGGTTGTATTTCTATAGATGACCAAACGTTCTCGAGGACACATGGGAAGACTGTCAAGTGCTTTCGCTTCATAATAGTCGATAAATCTTCTCTAGCTTACTAAGTGTTGTGTGGGTGAACCTGTGCTAATGTACCGCCCCATCCAAGACTAAATACATACTTGTGATTAAACCCCTTGCAAACATCCGTAAGTACAAGAAAGTAATTAAGGTAGAAACCTAACCACAACTTTAAACTCTAAGACCCTTACGTCCCTTGTGCAATGGTTTCCTAACGGGGGTTCAGGTTTCTATCACTCCGGCAACCCCTACAATTAGTAGCCAAATACACAATGCATTCCCCTAGGCCCATATAGGTGAAGTGTCATGTAGTCGACGTTCACATGACACCACTAGAAGAAGTACACCGCAACTTAAATAACAATCAATTGAATCTTTCTCAACGCAACTCCACTACTAACAACAAGACTTCTCCCAGGTCCTCAAGAACAAAACGAACTACTCATAAGACATCATATGGATCATGACCAGAGATGGAATAATGATGTATAACAATCTAAACATAAACAATAATTCAATGGTTCACTCAATAGCATCAACTACAAAGAGTAATCAACACCGGGAAAGTTTCCCCTATGAACTATGCAAGATTCAATTGAATTGTTACAGCAATATGGAGATGGTGATGAGGATGTTGATGGTGATGATGGTGGTGATGATGGTGATGATGAACCCGATGAAGTCCAGCTTGATGGTGGTGTTGATGGCGACGATCTTCCCTCTCCGGGAAGGAATTCCCCCGGCAGAAATCTGTCTGCCGGAGAGATCTTTCTCTCTCGGTGTTTTCCGCCCCGTAGAGGCAGCGGAATCTTTCTGTGGTTGCTCCCCAAGTCTTAGGGTTTCGTGGGGATGATATACGCCAGAGGAGAGAGACTAGAGCGGGCCAGGGCAGCCACACCACTCCCAGGCACGGCCTAGGCCTGCCCGCACCATGGGGTGGTGTGGGCCCCCTATGGCCCACCTCCACTCCATCTTCTGACATCCTAAGTCTTCTGGAAAAATAGAATTTTTCGTATATTTTCCCGGATTTTCTGATCTTCATGAATTTGCCTCCAAACATCACCTTTTCCATCAGAATCCTAACTGCAACGATCCATGCTCCAAAAGTCATCAACCATGCAAAAACAGATGAAATAACATAAGTATCACCTCTCAATACGAAATATATCAATGAATAATAGTGAATTAAGACATAGAATAGTGATGCAAAATGGACGTATCAACTCCCCCAAGCTTAGACTTCGCTTGTCCCCAAGCGAAACTGAGCTCAATAAACATGACCTCAGGTTTATGGAGTGAAGAGTCGATAAAATAATATGGACAAGAAGCATCACATTCATCAAATACATAGATCATAATAGAAGACAGATCACTATTATATAACTCAACTTGCCATGAGTAAAGGAAACACAATAAAGATACATAAAGTGAATCAGAATTGGTAATGGCAAACTTAGCTCTTGGTCGAAGAATAGTTGATAATTTGCTGGAGTTCACAAATAGCTGGTTTTTCAATGAAAGCTTTCAAAGTAGTAAACATCAAGATAAGAGCAATGTGCAAAACGAGGAACAAAAGAAACATGAATGCATAAATCATCATATGAATGAATGAAACACATTAACTCAAAATACTTGCTGAGATAGAAGGGAATAGGTTTACTGATTCAACTACAAAGCAAAAGGTAGGCCCTTCAAAGAGGGAAGCAGGGATTGCAAGTCTCATAAAGAGCTCCCAAAAATTATGATACTTACTAGCTTTCAACTCTCATTGCCACTATCATAGGCATCTTTAGGTGATTAAGGTGAAAGTGAGGTCCAATTTGAGTTATATGCTTGACAGACTATAAACTGAAAATCCCAAGTCCCTTGAGTACGAGGGCCGCTCCTCATGCTACTCAACTTTAGTTACCGGTAAGTTCTTGTCATCGTAAGTATGCGTGTATCATTGAGAACCGGCAACGGGGTACCCCTTGCCCGATGATACGGAAGAATCCCCATATCAAAATGACAAGGCAAGCCGTCAATGAGTATCTCAGCAATCTTCTTATTTACCATGGGAAAATGGTGCTTTTTTCTCTCTTTCCTCTTTTCATAGTATCTTTTTTTTCTTTTTCTCAATAGTTATCTCTCTCTTTTTTATAAGAAGAATGCTTCATAGATATCATTATGGTTACGCTGCAGGTTTCCACCATGTCAGCATGGATTAGACCAGCGGCCCAGGCGTTTCTCTAACACACATACATAACTCCATGGACTTACAAGCTCCCCTTTTATTTCACACCGACGACATCCGCAAACAAAAGAGCAAGGTATCAACTGGGTATATATTTACAAGTGTTGAAAGCATTCCCCGTGATAGCACGGTTCTGCTAATCCCCAGCCTATAGTTTGCAAGCATATAACTTTCATGGAGAATTCACAATGGTTCAGGCTTATTAAGTGCGGAAAATAAAGTGTGCCATCAAGTTCGTGAGAGCTTTAATCACTAATTTTTCACATAACAAGTTTAATTTGGGAGGTAGACAAAACAAGAATTTACTTGGAATAGCAATAATGCTACTAGGTAGGTATGGTGGACACAAATGGCAAAGGTTTTGGTTTAAAGGAGGTGGATGCACGAGAAGAATACCCTCTCTGTACAGTTTTTTGGCTAGCAAGGCTAGGTAGAAAGTACAGGAGTTGAAGGAAACAACCAAACATACAAATGATAAAAAAATGCAATCTTTCTTGGAAGCACAAAATATCTTAACTAGAGAATACTAGACTTATGAGAAAATCAAGAAAGAAAGATGATGAATTTTTTTCCTCTAGAGTACTTCTATCCTTTTTCTTTTCAACTCTCAAAAAGGTGTTGCTACTGACCGAGCCAAGTTTGCCAAAACCAACTAAATTAACTCAATGATCCCAAAGTGCTACCAGTACTAACAATAAGATCAATCATATAACCACGAATTGAAAACTAACATAAGCTATGCAAAAGAGTGAATGATAGAACTTCTTATGAATATTCCATAACGGAAACTCACACCAAGGGATACATATCTAACGAGAGAGGGGACACTTCCATAATGCAAACCATACTACAAAATAACTCCTCTATTCATGATATGACTCAATTAATAAGGTAAAAAGATAGAAGATAGTGATGTGATACCGCGGCACTCCCCCAAGCTTGGAACAAACCAAGGGGATCCCAAACCTGATGACGAATTACTCCTTCGGTGGTGGTGTCTTCTCATCTTCGTCCGTCTTCCAGGATAAAGGCTTCCCATCAACAAAGGACATCGTGGTTTCCAACATCCTGAAACTTGCAGCAGCACTTATGCATTTAAATCTAGCCTCATACTCACAGTTTTGATTTTGAACGTCATAGAACTGGGCTTGTAGTTCGTTGGTTGTTTGGCAGAGTGAGAGGACTTCATCTTTGAGTTCAGCAGTCTCCTTTTGGTGCTCGGTGATGAGTTCGGAGCAAATCTGATGGATGATATCCACTTCGCGCCCCGCCATCTTCCTGTACCTAAAGACTTCTTGCTCCAGTGCTTCCATCTTGTCCTCCAGACTTCCTTCACCTTTAGGGCCTTGAACATCTTTAATTCGGACCTCCCCACCTTCGAGCAACAACTCTTTGGGATGAATCTTCAATTCGCTCATGTATGGGTTGATGATATCTTCTAAGGAATCTCCCTTGGATGATCCAGAGGAGGACATTGTGGCTCCAAATCTGGGATTCTACCTGGCAGAAACAGATCAAAACAAAAACACGAAGAAAACACGATATACGATCCTCGGGAGATCCGAGGGGTTATATACTATGAAGTTTCGTATCAAAAGGAAGGTACTGGGAGAAAACGAGTCGAAGGCGGAGTCCTGGGTGGCCTCACCACCTGGTGGCGCGGCCAGGGGTGGGCCCACACCATGGGGTGGTGTGGCCCACCCTGGCTCTGTTTTTGTCCCTTTTTCACTTCGTAGCTTACCTTATGGACTGAAAACGTCAAAAATATACTTGGATTGTATTTTCGCGGAACTTTTCTTACCAGAACTATTACTTAGTTGGAAACGGACTCTGCAGGTCTCTGGATTTGGTATTTAATGGATCCTTCTGAAGTCATCTCTTGAATAACATCAATATCTTCATCTTCATATACTTATTACTTGACTCATAAAACCTTTCTCTTTCTCATTACACCATTATCTCCACTTCCTGGAAATTTCTTTCACACAAAACTTCACACAGTTCTTATTAGCAACATTAGTATAAGTGAAGTGATAAAACCTTTTGAGTCTAACTTCAACTGAAAACCATCAAAACAAAAGCTACTGTAGCAACTCCTTCCGAAAACCCAAAAAGAATTCAAAAAGGAAATTGAATAAAGAAGCAAATGCAAGATTGGCAAAATCTGTGAAAACAGACCAGTAGGTAAAGATCAATTTTTTTTGAAAATCTTCTGTTACTCAAATCAAAAAGTGCAGAACTAATGAAAGTTAAATAATAACCTGGGGCAGAAGCACAAAAAAAATTACAGCTCAATCCGACAGACAGAGATCTCTCACGAATTTTTACGGTGAAGCACAAAAATCTGTTTTGGGACAGGAACTTCCCCAAATCTTACTTCTCTCTCATTAGAAGCTAATCTTGACACAGAAACCAAACAAAACGGATAAGGAGCGGTTATTACCGAAGTAATAACTTCCAAGACTCAAATAAACAAAAACAAACTAAAAGCAAAAACAAATTAGGTTGTCTCCCATAAAGCTCTTTCTTTATAGCCATTAAGATGGGCATGATAATTTTGAAGAAGCTCTCATAGGGATATGATTCGAAGTGAAAGAGAGCATTAAGAAGCAAAAACACACACTCATTTAAGTCTAACCCACTTCCTATGCAAGGAGATTTTGTAAGCAAACAAGTTATTGAAACCAAAGGCAACTTGCATAAGAAGGCAAAAGAAGTGCAGCATAGAAACTTTCAGCATAAAACGAGGAAACTTGATATTATTGAGGTACATAAGAACACTTTTCCCTCTCTCATAGTAACTTTCAGTATCATGCATAAACTTAACAATATAGCTATCACAAGGACCATCATAGCACTGATCACTTATTCTAACAGAAAACACAGGAATTCTAGCTCTCATAGCACTACCCTGTGAAACAATATTAGAGGTATCCTTACAAAGGATAGTGTGTCCCTCTTTTTCATACTTAGTGACAAAGTCTTTCACATTTTCTACAATAGGTTCATCAACCATTTGTTTATCAGGTTCAACAGCCTTATTCATACTTTCATTAACCATACTAGCTATCATAGAATGTTCCTTTACCTTAACTGGAAAATGCATTTTCTCAATATAAGGTTCAGGTGAAACATGATTAGCAGTATAAACTTCAGTATTTCTTGCAGGAACACTCTTAGCAACATCTTTATAAGGTTCATGATACTTATTCCACTTCTTTTTAGGCACTTCAATGTAGGAAGCAAAAGCCTTAAAATAAGAAGCAATAGCTTGAGAGTCTAGACCATAAGCATTTTTAATATTTTGAAAGTCATCAGTTCCCATAAAAGATTCAATGCATTCATAATCATAATTTATATATGACTTTCTACCTTTATCATTCTCCCAAGCTTCAGCATTATCTTGAATACGATCTAGAAGATCCCATTTAGCTTCTTCTTCCATGCGAGTGAATGATCCAGCACAAGAAGCATCCAATAAATCCTTGTCATGAAGAGAAAGCCTTGCATAAAAGTTATTGATAATAATATTGTTGGGGAGCTCATGAATGGGACATTTGAGCATTAGTAACTTCAATCTCCCCCAAGCTTGGGCTGTACTCTCTCCATCAAGAGGCCAAAAGTTGTATATTTGATTCCGATCTTTATGAATCTCTCTAGGAGGATAAAACTTTGAATAAAAGAGAGGCACTATTTCCTCCCATTCTAGAGCTTGACCATTCTTCAGCAGCTTATACCATTCCTCAGCTCTTCCTTTCAGTGATAATGAGAATAACTTCTTCTTAACTTGATCTGTAGTAATACCTGCACATTTGAACAACCCGCATCATTCGTGTATAAAGAGTAAATGATCATCGGGATGGACAGTTCCATCCCCAACATAGTAGTTATCCATAACACGTTCAATAATTTTTGTAGGTATTTTGAAAACATCTTTCTCAGCAGGTGGTGGCTTATCTACTACCTTAGCAGTAGTAGTAGCATTACCAAATAAGAAACTCAGCGAATTATCCATAACGAAAATAAAGCAACTAGCAGAAGTAAACAATACTCACAGTAGAAGTTTCCTTTACCAGTTCCACTCTCCAATAGCGCTTCATTCCCCGGCAACGGCGCCAGAAAATAGTCTTGATGACCCACAAGTATAGGGGGTGTATCGCAGTATTTTCGATAAGTAAGAGTGTCGAACCCAATGAGGAGCAGAAGGTGCTGGCTAGTGGTATGGATCAGGAATTCTCTGCAAATACTTAGCAAACGGATTTTAGGGGTTTTCGATAAAGCAAGTAAACAAAGTACGAGTAAATGAAAGATAGTAAGAATGAATGCAGCAAGTGGCCCAATCCTTTATGCAGCAAAGGACAAGCCGATTGTATTTCTATAGATGACCAAACGTTCTCGAGGACACATGGGAAGACTGTCAAGTGCTTTCGCTTCATATAGTCGATAAATCTTCTCTAGCTTGCTAAGCGTTGTGTGGCTGAACATGTGCTAATGTACCGCCCCATCCAAGACTAAATATGTACTTGTTATTAAACCCCTTGCAAACATCCATAAGTACAAGAAAGTAATTAAGGTAGAAACCTAACCACAACTTTAAACTCTAAGACCCTTACGTCCCTTGTGCAACGGTTTCCTAACGGGGGTTCAGGTTTCTGTCACTCCGGCAACCCCTATGATTAGTAGGCAAATGCACAATGCATTCCCCTAGGCCCATATAGGTGAAGTGTCATGTAGTCTACGTTCACATGACACCACTAGAAGAAGTACACCACAACTTTCTCAACGCAACTCCACTACTAACAACAAGACTTCTCCCATGTCCTCAAGGACAAAACGAACTACTCACAAGACATCATATGGATCATGATCAGAGATGGAATAATGATGTATAACAATCTAAACATAAACAATAATTCAATGGTTCACTCAATAGCATCAACTACAAAGAGTAATCAACACCGGGAAAGTTTCCCCTATGAACTATGCAAGATTCAATTGAATTGTTACAGCAATATGGAGATGGTGATGAGGATGTTGATGGTGATGATGGTGGTGATGATGGTGATGATGAACCCGATGAAGTCCAGCTTGATGGTGGTGTTGATGGCGACGATCTTCCCTCTCCGGGAAGGAATTCCCCCGGCAGAAATCTGTCTGCCGGAGAGATCTTTCTCTCTTGGTGTTTTTCGTCCCGCAGAGGCGGCGAAATCTTTCTGTGGTCGCTCCCCAAGTCTTAGGGTTTCGTGGGGATGATATACGCTAGAGGAGAGAGGCTGGAGCGGGCCAGGGCGGCCACACCACTCCCAGGCACGGCCTAGGCCTGCCCGCGCCATGGGGTGGTGTGGGCCCCCTATGGCCCACCTCCACTCCATCTTCTGGCATCCTGAGTCTTCTGGAAAAATTGAATTTTCCGTATATTTTCTCGGATTTTCTGATCTTCGCGAATTTTGCCTCCAAACAGCACCTTTTCCATCAGAATCCTGACTGCAGCGGTCCATGCTCCAAAAGTCATCAACCATGCAAAAACAGATGAAATAACATAAGTATCACCTCTCAATACGAAATTTATCAATGAATAATAGTGAATTAAGACATAGAATAGTGATGCAAAATGGACGTATCAGCGAGCCCGCATGAAGACACGATCCCCCAAGCAGGTTTACCACGAGTATAGTCCGGGTATCCTCTCGAAGACTCTGTAAGCAGCTCTGCCTGGCAGCCACCATCAGCTATGTTGAACCTCCACCACGACAGCTATGCACAGATAATCTAGACACCTAGATTGCGGGGAACTGAGGGGTCCCACCCATGTGCTGGATTCTCTGGATTCTCAACGAGAAATCTGTAGCTTCACGATTAGGTTATCCGTCCATAAGAAAGGGAGAAGATACAACTGACTTCTCCATCCCATTCCAAATCTCATGGTTAACGGTAATATACGGTGCTAGAATCAATGGAGACATTGGTTGTTAAGTCCTAGATATTACGTTTCTTTACCACTGGAACTGTATCAATAGATTATTACCATTTGGTAAATAATCCATAATCATATTATTATGAAAATAGTGTTTTCGGACCTTTTGAAATGCAAGTGATGACAACATTTGAGTTACAAGCATTTTATAGAAAATAACCAAAGGACATGAGCAAGTGTGAACTTGCCTTTTGTGATTGCAAGATTATGCACTCACGGTCTTCAAGATACAAGAAGATCCAAATTCTATAAACAACATCATTGGTTTAGTAAGGACTAATGTTGAAAGAAGCAATATGTTGATGCATAAGTAATGTAATGCATTTTGTAAAATCCTGAGATAACTCCCAATAATGAAAATGAGTTAAATAGAAGTGATGTATTTTAAGATTTAGTTATTTCTAATGTTTACTCCTTAAGTAAATCTATCTACAAAGTATTAAAGTGTTTAATATGCAAAGTATAAGAGTGAAGTATAATAATATTCTAAGATTGAGGTGAATTGCTATCTGGTAATCATGATGGGATTTATTATGTTATGTTGTTAAGCGTTAAGGGACTTATTATAAGATTGTAGTTTGAAGTGGTAAAACGAATAACTTTTGAAGAAAAGATTTCTTTGTTAAAGTTTAAACAATCTTTGTGGTTAATCGAATGTGACCGATGTTGTTTGCGCTTATTCGATAAGCTTGGATTTGAAATGCCTGATGATTTAATTTGGAACAGACAAAAGTAGATCCAGGGTGTGCCCAAGTTAATTTTAAAACATAAAGCGTGACTTGGTGTACCCAAGTTAATTTTAAAACTATAAAAACCTAAATGTTCTTTAGGCATTAAGCGTGACTTGGTGTACCCAAGTTAATTTTAAAACATAAGTAGATCCAGGGTGTAATGTGTGTAAAATAAATAACAGGTACAATAAAGTAACACACATTGATGTAACACCCAAAGTTTTGATATTTGGTTAGAGGATTATTATTTACAAGATTTCTATTAAAACTTAGAGACTTAAGGATATGCTTATTTACAAGATTTCTATTAAAACTTAGAGACTTAAGGATATGCTTAGAGTTCATTTTTTAATTACTTCAAAAGAATAATCTTTGAAGAAAAATATACTTTATAAAGGAAAGCATTTCAACTTGAAATTACAATTTTAGGGTGTGTTATTATCTATAATTATTAAAGAGGAAATCATTATTATATTAAACAATTATAACACATGTAGTGGGGATCTATATGTTTTGAATATGTGTTATATTATATTTGGTTCACTTCTTGATGTTTTATAAAGGGAAAACACAAGTATTTTTAAGTGTGATGTGTTTAAATCCTTATCAAGTTTCAGGGTTATGATAAGGATGATTAAGAGTCTGAGATTATTCACTTCCAATTGAAGTGAATGCTGAGTTTAAATGTGGTTTGATATTAAAAATATAATTTATCTTATTAAGGAAAGTAACTTCAGATGATCTTATGAACCTATTAGAATTTGACGTCATGTTAAGAATGGTTAAAAGATAAATATCATTCACTTCTATTATAAGTGAATGATGTTTAAAATTTACTTAAAGTTGTTGGGTTTTGTTTGGATTTATGATTTTTAAAAGAGTTTTATAAAGTTAATAAGTTACACTTAAGTTTTATTATAGATCAAAGTTATGGCTTTGGACTTAGTTTTATGTTATAAAGGATTTAAGGTTTTATATATAGGATTGTGATTATTTCTTATTTAAGAAATGTTTCTTAAAGAATTTACAAACTAGGTCTTTTATAAAATAGGTAAGGATTTATTTCTTAAAACAATCTTAAAAGTCTTTGGAATAATATAAATAATATTTTTCTTGTAAAATATATTTATTCAAGATCTTAAAAATGGTTTTTATTTATTTTTAAATATTAAACTCATTTTTATAAAATTCCACCATGAATTATATATCTTCAAACATTTGTTTCAAGTTTTATTTAAAAAAATTAAGTTAGGTTCGGGGTATTTTGGTCATTTAGTAATTTGGGATAATAATTTATTTTTGGAACTTGGCCTCGTTCACAGACTGGGCCAACTTAGGCCCAACCGGCTCGGGGTCAAACCCACCTCGACCCACTCTCCTTATCTTAATCACTCCTTTCTCTCTCACTCCCACATGCACGCACCGCCCC
This sequence comes from Avena eriantha, assembly GCA_910589775.1. Lineage (NCBI taxonomy): Eukaryota > Viridiplantae > Streptophyta > Magnoliopsida > Poales > Poaceae > Avena > Avena eriantha. The sequence continues at coordinate 310,123,488 of OU342744.1, read as the reverse complement.
GACCTTGATTCCCTCTCGTGTCACAACCCGATGCTGCCATCTCCAACACCACTCTGGCCATCGTCGGCCGACATCCGCCATTGTGGCTAATTGACGAGGCTCTGCCTCCTTCTCTTCCCTCATTTCTCCATCGACACAACTTACTCTTGTGCTCTCATACGCACATCTATGGTGAACCCTAACAGTGGTGTTCAGCTAGGTCACCGACGCACACCTCTGCTGCTTCTCGGATTCCGGCTGATCTCCTCCGCATCGCCATGATCGGCTATTACCTCCTTTTTCACGGTGGTATGGTACCGCGGCTGCTGTCGCCTGTGCCATGGCTAGCCGCGACCTCCTGATGCTCTCTGTCGACCTAGACCTCACCTTCCATAACTCAACTCCGATGGGGAAGGTGCTCAAGGCGCAACCCCGACGTCATCTGCAACGACGCCATCCTCTCTAGTTATGGCACTTCCTCCGTGAGCTTTTGAGCCGATGCACTGTAGGTTTACATTATGGATATCTCGCAATTGATCTGTGGTATTTATTGAATTTTGGTCCGGCAGTATCTCTGCTAGTTCTAAGAATTATTTGAGATGAGGTAGTGTTCTTGAGCCTATGCTATTTCTATGATTGACTTAATGAATCTGTCTCCAGTAGTCAGATTCCCAAAGCCTAACCCATTGTGGTGATTCCTGGTCATGATGATGATCTAGTACTATTCGACTTTTCTCTAATTAGCTGGCGGATTTATCAAATGGTCCTATGGTTCATGATTACTTCTTAAGCTGTGGTACTCATCCATATGATATATTTCTAGAAATTATGGCTTGGGCTATACGTGGGGATGGATAAGTACTGTATCTTGTCGAATCGATCCTTTATTTGTGAAATATTGCCTCAATTTGGATGACTAGTTCAGCCTAAGCATGTGTGGTCAGCTGAACCTTATTTGTGATGCATGCTACTGGACAAAAGTTATTTAGCTTATAAATGTGCTTCCCGTACTACATGAAAAATAACCGTAATGAACTTGTGGTTGTTCTTTTACATGATTTCTAAGAATGAAATAATTCCTAGATTGGTGACTAGGACGATGATTTATGTATATGTGCTATGACTTGCAAATGGAATTGTTTGACATATTTATGCTACCAACATGACAGTAAGCTTCACTTGGAATGATTTCTAGTGGTTTACCCTAGGAAAATGATTTAATTTAATTAGTACATTGTTAGGTTGGTTCTCTGAGTTGTTGGCTAGTCCCTGTGTACAAGGCTTGTGGCCTTCGTAGATGATCTTGCTACTGTAGTGCCTCCTTGGAGGATGCACATTAGCAAAGATCATCTACTCGATCTTTGTTTGGACATTCTTATGTCTCAGTTATACTATAGATGGTCTCTTGACCATGATGCAAAGTCTGAGTCTAGTGTTTAAATAAAATAGACTTGGTACTGGAGGTTTTGTGTTTAAATAATTTAGTGGCTTCTGCTAGCACAAGATCTGCTGTTGTGGTGCCTCCCATGTGGAGTGTGCACAACTGTAGACTAAAGTGGCATGCTCTGTTGCTATTTGTCCCTGCCAAGGATACATGGACTAAGACTCAATCTTAAGTAAGATCAGATACTGGTGTGCTTCAAAGCTCTATGATGATTTTCATAACATCTATGCATTCTGAGAGCTCCTTTTCTTTCCAAACTTTTTTGTAAAATATATTGATAAGAACATATGCTATATTTGGTTTTTGGAGTTAATCACCTATAGTTGTGTGGAGGCTGCACTTTCTTGGGATCTAGTTCAGCTGCTGCTGTATCTTGGTATCCTAATCCACCTATCCTTCTACTAACTAATCTACTTCAGCAGCTCCATCCTGGCCTTCTCCTCTTGGAACTACTGTTGGCATTGAGCTTCTCCTTTGTTGCTGGCTTGAGCTTGATCTCCTCCTTGTCCTAGCTATTGGATGGCTTCTTGAAGCAACCATAGGTTGGGTGATGGTTTGGTGGGATGATCTGGTATTCTTGTTGTTCCTGACTTGTTCCTCTTCAAGTCATCATGACTTGAGCAGTTGGTTGATTAGTATGTATGTATGAAGAAAATCTGTGATGATCCATCAAGAACATATGTTGTTCTTGTGGTCTGAGCTGTGAAGATGTTGGTGTGTTGTGTGGTGAAATGAAGTGTGTGGTAAGTGACCAACCAAGTGGTACTCTGCTGCTATGGCTCTGTTCTTATCCTCCCTTGTGGCTGTCTTGTGTTGACAGCACACAAGCATGCAATGACTAACCTGCTGTCAAGTGGGCTCCATAGGGTGCAAGTTTCAACCTTTGACTCTTGTGCCTATGGATCTGCTTGAGTGAACAGATATTTTCTCAACCTTTGGCTTATTTCTTTGATTTGCTAAATGAGGTTTTTTTGCTACTAAACTAATGATGCACAAGTCTGAAGCATATAATCTGATCAGAATAGATACTAACTTGGCCCCTTACAAATCAAACTCGATGATGAGACAAACAATGCATTACACTATAAATCTGAGAGTTCAATTAATAGACTAACCCCTTATTCCTTTATGTTTGTTTTGTTTTCTTTGAGTTGATTTGCAGGTACAAAATAATACAAAGAAGATCAGGAAGATCTAGTGTAGGATTTGGTTATAATTTAGTTTAGGATTTTCCATGATTACTTTTTGTGCTAATTTTCTATCTTTGTAATTTTATTTTTATTCTTTTGTAATTTATTTATTCATTTATTTAACTATAAACACAATGTAACATTGTGTTATGTAATAAAGATATCCTTTTATTCATGCCTGTATATTACTTATTTATAGTAAGATCTCTTATTCCTTTATTATAAAGGACAATATAATATCTGTATGCATCTTATATTTAAGAATTCCTTTTTTATTATTACCTATTTATTATCATAATGTCATATATTATTATCCAATATTCAAATTTATTACTTATATAACATCTATTTATACTTAGTTCTACTTTTATTTCAATTTCATTTTCTAAATTCAAATTTGAGATTCAAACTCAAGTTTAAATTCTACCCTTCCAAAACACAAAGATTTAATAGAGGTCATGTCGAAACTATTGCAATTGCTCCAATGTTCCCATCAGTACAAGAGAGATATCGATCCTCCTATAGCTTCTTTAGTTTTGTGCAAATATTCCGTAGATTTTTGTATGCATGAATGCAATGCACACACCTGGGTTCAGCTTATTTCTAAGCTCTAATCCTAGGATGTTACAGTCTACCCCCTTAAACTCAACTTCGTCCCTGAAGTTCGTACTCTCTTACGTTTTGGAAGGTAGGACTGACTTTTTCAGACCCTGGTAGTTTTGTAAATCCACGATGAAGATAATTGTTGTATCTTCATTTAAGCTTTCCCTTCAATCCTCTTCTGATTTGAAATGAGCCTCCTGCTGATCCATCTGATATAGGGACTACTTCAGAATCCGGTACTATTGCCGTGATGAGGTCCTCTCGAATGCCTTTGGATTAGGCATCTATTTGAGAAAGTTTTGAGTTCTAGAAAGTCTCATTTAGAATAAAACTTTGGATTTATACACTTACCAACTATAGCCATGGATCTAACGTTAACTTATTTAGGGTATACTTATATCTTGATGTCTTATGAAAGATGCATTGGACTCATTTAGTCCAAACCACCATGGTTTACTACCCCTTATTACAGGTCTATTTTGGTACTTTGTATCCAAACTAAGAGGATTTTGATTCGATGTTACCTTCTATATGTGTTTTCGAAGTTAAACTACCATATCTTATTCGAGATTTTAATCTTATTAAAGACTCAACAAGTTCCTTAACAACGTCTTCTTTACTTGGTCAACTTCCTTCTATTGCTGAGCCAAAGGTCCTCCTCTTACTATTTTGAGGTCTAAATCTCAACTTCTCTAAGGTCATACTCCTTACCTTACTAGAGACAACTTAGGAGTTGTTCCCCTTTACAACTAGGCTATTAGTTGAACCTATTTTACCTTCTTCAATCTTCCATCATACATACTCTCGGGAGTACTTTTATAATGATGACTTATTATAACCTTATGAAAATAAGGCTTAGTCTCATCATGACTCAGTATTTCTTCTCCCACCTTTAGTTGGAAAGTTAGTAAGCATCACATCCATGTTATTGCTTACTCTTCCCCTTGGGTCTCCTAGTGGTCTCTAAACTATATGCATAATACCCATTAACTCAATAGTAAGGATATTGGTCTTTGTCTAGCTTATACTTTACCTCTGGAAGGTCTCACGAAAGAATCTATGGTATATCCACACAATTGTGGGTCTTCGAAATGAATCTTCCAACGTTACCTGTCTTACTCACATCTTCTTAGGCACTACTTCTCACTGCTAAACTCGATTCGTGATACATCTCGAAAGATGATCGCCTTAAATTTTATACTCCTTTATGTCTTTCTTAATTTAGGCCAAGTTTTATGCTTTTTATGGCATAACAAGATGACTTAGTTAGCTACCAGCTACAGATACTAGCTGTGTATCCTCCTAGGTGTATGGATTACCCTACGGATTTTCGACTTACACTTGCATTCTTTCTGAGTTGTCAGAGCTTGAATACCACTTTTGTTACGAGACTTCTTCTTTGCACCCTTCCAAGTTACTTCCCTGAACCTTGTACAACTACTTCATTAGCTTCTTAGCAACATCACCTATCTTGAGTGAACTTAAGTTCATTCCTTCATGTTGTGCCACACCTTTTATGCACTAATATTCCTTCTTATTGCCAACTAATAATAAGTTGGGATGGATCTATCCTTCAAAATAGTGCTGATACTCCTTATATTTGGCTTCCTTCTTCTTGCAAGTCTTCATCTTGATCTTCGAAGCTCGTCACTCCCTTACACGAATTCCCTTTTCTATCTAGGTCTATAACATCAAGTAATAACTAGATGATGCAACATGCATTTGCACACCAAGTCAAACTTCACGTACATATGTAGTCAATCAAGAAGATCCAAGAAAAACCAAGAAATCCAAATGTGGTACATATAACACACAGTATTCTAAGACCGTAATGTAGTAGTTGAGTAGAACATCTCAAGAATTCAGGCTTAGCTGTGTAGTATTTTACACCTCCTAGTATAGGTTTACTTTGTGATACTTAGCACATAAGGGTTAAACCATTCTTTGTCTCAATATCTACCCAAATTTCCCAATTGCAGTTGGATATTTTTGAGCAAAGTGGTCTCACTTTGGTTCTGACTAACCTCTTATCTTTTTTTCGGGACTACTAAAGACTACCATTTTTCCATCTATCATAAACTATCCTCACATGATCTCTCAAAACTACTAACAACATTGTAGTTACTACCTTAATCCAACAATTATCGTAATATTATGTCACCTGTGCCTTCTATCATAGACCTACACTGTCCTTTTCTTACTGTTCTTAAAAGATTATTAGCTAAGTACTAGTCCTAATTACACATTTATCATGGTCTCGGAGCTAATCTCACCATGATAACTCTTATTTTTATCTTATGATAGTTGATTCTAAACCAAATCATACTTCATCACGTAGAATTCTCAAGTGAACCCCACATGATTTACTTCCCACTACATCTATACATGTTCTAATGGTCTTCATCTTATAGCCTATCATTACCATCTAATGAAAAGATTTTGCTACCTTACATGGATCCTATGGATAAACTACACTATTTAAACTACTCCACCTAATATCCTATTCTTAGTCCTAATCTTCTTTGATATTTTACTTACTTAAGACATCTTAGTGGTGTTATACCTATTAAGAGCTACACTAAAATGATATTTATCTAGAGAAGATGAATAACTAATCCTTATGAAAGATGATAAAAATATCCAACTTAAATGTGACAAGGTTTATCCTCAAGTGGATATCCATCACAAGTCTTGGTTTAGATAAGATGGCTCCTATAGTCATTATCGAACCTACAGATCTTCCTAAAAGGTCTTTAATCCTAAGGTCAAAGCATATGTTCTGATACTAGCTGCGGTGACCCAGCATACCACTGCATTGAGGGGTTCCGTAGCAGAAAACAAAAAATTCTATCTACTCGAACACTAATACCAGGATCTATACTATGTAGACATACGTAACGGAGGAGAGAAGTGGCATTCATAACTTTGAAGACCGAGGCACGCCTTACGCAAGAAGGTGTATATTGATGAAGACGAGCAGACCCCAAGTGTGGTGCCTCCGAAGTTCTTCACACGTCCGGTGTAGGAGACGTCAACCAGACTCCGATCCAGAGAAGCAGCGAAAGAAGTAGATGCCGGATCGCTAATCACACGATGGTGGTGTGAAGGTGGAGAACTCACCCATGAGGTCCTCCCCATTATTATGGAGAAGTCCTCAATGGATTAGAGAGAGAGAGAATGAGAGGGAATGGGACGATTCCAAAGGGGGAGGGGACACCCCTATATATAGTGGGAGCGGGCGCACCACCCAGGGACCAGGCGGTGTGGGACTAAACCCCACACCCGTCAGCCACCTAGGGGCAGCCGCCGGCCCCAGGTGGGCCCCACTAGGGCGGCCCACCAAGCCCAGGCCGGCTGGCCCCCTCTCCCTAGGCGCCATGCCTTATTGGGCCTCCCTTCGGGTGAGGACCACTAGCATTATGAAGCCTTTAATAATAAAATAAAAAATATATTTAATATTAATTCTCCAATTAACATTCAAATACACATATTATATTATTCCTTCACTCCGGAACACCTTCCGGACCCCTTCCGATCTCCATTGGATGTTACCCAGAAATAATTCTAGTTTCTCTTTCTCTATTTCTCCTATGATACCTCATCTACCGTAACCGTCCCTACACTTCAGCGTGACATCCTTCGGTTCAGAAACACTCCGGACATGATCGAGACTACTCTCACATCAATGATCAACAAAGGTACCTGGATGGCCATGTGACCCCCATGCGTTTGACAAATATAATCGCTCGAACCGTGAGATAGTTGTTTCCTATTCCCTTTGTCATATGATACCTAATTCATTCGAGACTTGATCTTCCGTATCCCCATACCTTAGTTCGGTCTCATTACCAATGGACTTTTTTACTTATTCTCATGTCGTTGCATTCCGTGACCAAGTCACATGCTTGCAAGCTTCATTAATGCAACGTCACGAAGATGGCCACATGTATCTATCCGTCACATGGAATAGAAAAATCCTGGTCTTGATATGTACTCCTCTACGCATCCCTTTGGAAAACCTGAGTGGCACCTTTTTGATCACCCTGTTATGAGATGATTCTTGATAACCATCTAAGCTTCCTATGCAATGGTGATTTGCATTACCTCACAGTTAAAGGATCAGGTTGCGAGGTTCTCTGCATTTTATCATCAATGGTGAACTTTGTAACTAGATCTCATTCAAGATATAACGGTTGGATGTTTTTCTATCATGTTATTCAAGTAATAACATGACCCCATTGTCAATTGGCATAAATGCCCATGATCTTGAAACCCAGACCATCCTCATGACCAATGAACTAGTTCGCTAGAGGTAATTAGAGACATAGTTTGTTTACATACCACATGTGTATTAACGTTTCGTATTAACACAGTTATAGCACAGTATGAAACGTATTATGAACATATAGGAGATATATCAAATAATACACTTTATTATTTGCCTCTAGGGCATAACTCCTTCAGTCACCCACTTGCACTAGAGTACAAATAAAACTAGTTTACAATAGGCGGGAACCTAACACCAATGGAATCTCGGTGTTGTTCGTGCTTTTCCTGATGGAGAGCTTTGGTCAAAGGATCTGCCATATTCAGTTCCGTATCTGCTTTACAAATCTTGACTTCACCTTCGTCAATATTCTGCCGGATGACGTGAAATCTAAGCTTGATGTGTTTGGCTGCGGAATGAGTCCTTGGTTCCTTTGCGTTTGCAATAGCTCCCGTGTTATCACACAATAGATCGTCACGGGGTCTTGCGCATTTGGAAAAACTCCTAGTTCGATGACAAAATTCCTTAGTCAAACAACTTCATTCGTTGCATTAGCCGCAACAATGTATTCAGACTCCATCGAAGACTGTGCCACTACCAGCTGCTTCTTACTCTTCCAGCTTACCACCCCACCATTCATGAGGAACACAAATCTTGTTTGAGACTTAGAGTCATCATGATCTAAGTTCTATCTCACATCCACGTAACCTGTTATGTTTAGAGCTTCATCACTTCCTCCATAGATTAGGAACATATCCTTTGTTCTTTTTAGATACTTTAGGATATTCTTCACAGCTGTCCAGTGAACCGGTCCTGGATTACTTTCGTATCAGCTCATCAAACTAAGAGCCAACGCCACATCAGGTCACGTACTTAACATTGCATACATGATAGATTCTATGGCTGAGGCATAGGGGATGTAAGATATCTTTTCTCTATCATTATCCGTTACCGGACATTGAGTCATACTCATTTTGCAATTCTTCATCATTGGTACAAAGCCCCTTTTGGTATTGTCCATTTTGAACCTCTTCAAAATCTTTTCGATGTAAGTACTCTAACTTAATGCAATTAGGCACCTTGATCTATCTCTATAGATCTTGATTCCTAATATGTATGTAGCTTCACCTAGATCCTTCATGGAAAATTGACTACTCAAATATGCTTTCACGCTTCTCATAAGATCCACATCGTTTCCCATGAGTAAGATGTCATCCACATATACTACTAAGAAAACAACTGAGCTCCCACTTGCTTTCTTGTAAACACCGAACTCTTGTTGATTTTGGACAAATCCAAAACTTTTGATCACTTGATCAAAACATTGGTTCCAGCTCCGAGATGCCTGCTTTAATCCATAAATGGATCCCGAAGCTTGCATACCTTTCCAGCATCCTTAGGATCAACAAAACCTTCCGGTTGCATCATATACAACTCTTCATCAATGTGACCATTGAGGAATGCGGTCTTGACATCCATCTGCCAAATTTCATATTTAAAATGTGCAGCAATTGCTATTAAAATCCGAACAGCCTTAAGCATCACTATGGGAGAATAAGTTTCGTCGTAATCAACTCCTTGAATTTGTCGAAACCCCTTTGCGACAAGTCGAGCTTTATGAACGGTCACATTACCATTTGCATCTGTCTTTTTATTAAAAATCCATTTATTTTCCACGGCCTTGCGGCCTTCTAGAAGATCTACCAAGGTCCAAACTTGGTTCTCATACATAGATCCTATTTCGGATTTCATGGCCTCTAGCCATTTTTCGGAGTCAGCACTATCCATAGCTTCTTTGTAGTTTGCAGGTTCTTCCTGCTCATCTAGGATGACAACATCCCAAGGCTACTATACCAATCAGGAGTGGCACGAACTCTTGTAGACCTGTGAACCTTAGGAGTCTTGATGTTGTTGTTTTGATCATCATCATTGGGCTCTTCCTCCATGTTGGAGAGCAGTTTCGGAACATCTTTTGTTGTGCTACTCGGAATTTGGAGAGAAGGGTCGACAACTTCATCTAACTCAATTTTCCTTCCACTAACTCCTTTAGAAAGAATCTCTTTCTCTAGAAAGGTGCCGGTTTTGTGAGAAACATTTTGCCTTTGGCCCGGTTGTAGAAAGTATACCCGACGGTTTCCCTTGGATATCCCACAAAGGTACATTTTTCTGATTTGGGTTCAAGTTTGTCAGGCTGTAGTTTCTTGACGTAAGCCTCACAACCCCAAACTTTTACAAACGCAACTTTGTTTTTTGTCCATACCATATCTCATATGGGGTTGTCTCCACGGATTTGGATGGTGCTCGGTTTAAAATAAAAGCAGCGGTTTCTAACGCGTATCCCTAAAAAGACACACACAAATCAGTTAAAGACATCATGGACCGCACACTATCTAATAGGGTTCGGTTACATCGTTCTGACACACCATTATGCTGTGGTGTTCCGGCTAGCGTAAGCTGTGGGATAATCCCACAGTCCTTCAAGTGCATGTTAAACTCATAACTCAAATACTCGCCTCCCCGATCCGATCGAAGATGCTTGATTCTCTTGTTAAGTTGATTCTCTACTTATTTCTGAAATTCCTTGAACTTTTCAAAGGTTTTAGACTTGTGCTTCATTAAGTAGATATATCCATATCTTCTTAAGTCGTCAGTAAATGTAACAAAGTAACGATAACCATTGCGAGTTGAGACGCTCATTGGACCACATACATCCATATGTATGATTCCTAGTAGGTCTACAGCTCTCTCCATTGTCCCGGAGAATGGTGTCCTAGTTATCTTGCCCATGAGGCATGGCTCACATGTATCAAGGGATTCGAAATCCAATGATCCAAGAAGCCCTTCTGAATGAAGCTTCTTCATGCATTTTATGCCAATGTGACCAAGACGGCAATGCCACATAAACATGGAATTATCATCATTACGGTTACACCGTTTAGCATCAACACTATGGATGTGTGTATCACAATCAAGATCAAGTAAGAATAAACCATCACACACAGGGGCATGAGCATAGAAAATATCATTCATATAAATTGAACAACCATTTGTTCCTAATTTAAATGAATAATTATGTTGCAACAAGCAAGACCCACTCACTATATTCATACTCAATGTAGGTACATAGTAGCATTTATTCAAAACCAAAAATAATTATGACGGTAGACGGAGATGCAGGGTGCCGGCGGCCATCACTTCGACAATCGAACCATTGCCGACGCGCATTGTCACATCATCCTTCCTCAGGCGCCTCCTACTCTGCAGATCTTGATGAGAGTTACAAATGTGAGCAATAGAACCGGTATCAAATACCCAGGTGTTACTCCAAGCGCTTGCCGGCTCGCTTGTCTTCAAGCTACTTGGGGTTTCTAGTGCCCATCCCCTTTGTAGTAGTAGCACGTAGTGCCAGGCTTAGGGCCAGGCTTGGCAGTCTTTGAGGTACTGGAAACGAACTTGCCATCCTTCTTGGACTTCTTGCCCTTGCCTTTTCCCTTTTGCCCCGGCTTCTTCAAATTAGTGGTCTTATTGACCATCAACACCGTGTGCTCCTTCTTGATTTCAACCTCAACAGTTTTGAGCATGGAGACCACCTCAACAAGGGTCTTAGTCATCCCTTGCATGTTGTAGTTCATCACAAAGCTCTTATAGCTAGGGCCAGTGAGTGCAACACCCTATCAATTGCGAGCTCCTCCGGAATTTTGCAATCCAGGGCGTTCAAACGCTTAACATAGCCATACATTTTGACTATGTGCTCACTGATACTGCTATGCTCTTCCATTTTACTAGAGAAGAAGAGCTTGGAATCATCATACATCTCTGCTTGAGCCTGTGGAGCAAATACAGCCTAGAGATCCTCAATGATCTCAAAGGCATTCATCATCTCAAAATGCTTTTGAAGCTCCGGCTCATGGCATAGAGAATTCCACTCTGGATGAGGGAGAAATCGTCCGCCATGGACTGCCAGACATTCTATTCATCCTGGGAGGCAGAATCTGCAGGCTTAGCCGGAAGCTCAGCCTCGATGACATAAGTCAACTTATAGGGGACTAGGAGGATCCTAAGATTGCGGAACCATGTGGTGAAGTTGGTTCCGTCAGTTTTCAGCTTGTCCTCCACTGGGAAAGTGCTAAGGTTGAAGGTGGGTAGGCGAGACATCTACAATGGATTTTGTCACATCCCAAAATTTTCCAAATTTTGAAATGTGAAAATAAAATAAACAAAATAAATAAAGGACGAAATTTAGGGGGAAAAGAAAACTTTTTGTTCCTCTATGGGAACCTTACTTAAACAAAAAGAATTTTGAATAAGTGACAAACAAATTATCCAAAGATAAAATTCAATCATCCATGACATGTATCTTGTCAACCTTTGAAAAAGAAGATAGACCCAAAACCTAGACACTAATAAGAGAAATCACCATCAAGTTCAATACAAGACTATGGCTTTGTCCCATATAAAAATTGAGCAAGAGCATTCCTAAATAATCTATAATGGTAAATAAAAAATTACAAAACCCTAGAAATTGGTTTCACACTATTTGGAGCCATATATAAAAAGATATGGTTTATTTAATAAGAAAGGAAAAGAAATAAGAAATAAGAAAATTCCAAGGCCAATAAAGCACATACCAAAAACCAATAACTAAATGAAATAAAAGTATAAAGTTAATTATTAAATAGAATTATACAAATGATAATCACCTTTTTGTTTTTGAAACAATAAATCAACATATATAATTTCTTTGGTAAAGAGAAAAAGAAATGGGATTATTTTGCAAAGCCAAGATAAGCAATATCTAAAATCCATGTCTAAATGGAACAAAAGTATGTTTAAATAACATATAATGGTAAAACATTATTTTATAAAACTTTGTAAATTGGTTTGACCCTTTTTGGAGTTTTAAATAAAAAGATATGAAGGAAAGTAACTAAAAAAAAGAACCATATAGGCCAAACTAAATATTTATAAATGATATTGTTTGAATTGGATAATAAATAAGATAGATAATATCCTAAAATGATCTTGTTGATTTTACAAATTTTTGGAAATTTGAATGAATTCATTTAGAGCTCTAAAAAAAAAGTTATAAAAGAAACATGAAAAAAAAAGAATAAGCAAAAGAAAAAAATAGCAGCAACAACAGCCGACCTATTCGGCCCAACACCCCAGCCCACTAAGCCCAGCCCACCATGACCAGCCCTCCCTCTCTGTGTATTGTTTTTTCTCTCTTCCTTTCATTTTTCTCTTTGGGCCAAATATTTCTGGCCCATTTAGGCCGATCGAGCGAGCCGGCTCGTTCCTCTTCTTCCTCTTCACCTACACGAAACATACAGTCGCGTTCATGGCTGTAGATCTTCCTCTCCTCCCCCTATCAATTCTAGTGACAGTTTTTCTTCGACTTTAAAACGAAAAACGTTTATAATCAAGTGGAGGTTCCATTCAGGCCATTAGTTTCTCACTTTAGTGCCTTAATCTCTCATATCCAATCGGTGCTCCGAATGCCAATCGGTGGCATACGTCTCCCGATCTCCCTCCTCCTACCATAACAACGTGAACCGAAGAGAGCACCATCTTCCTCTCGTTCTCCTCCATCATTTTGGTTCTCAAAATTTCATGAGAGGAGGTCTGTAAAAATCATACCGATGATGCCAAGATCAGCCCCAAATTCGAGTTCATCGTCAGATCTTGTTGTCCACGGTGAGAAACTTGTCAATTCCTCGAAGCAGAATACTCTCCTCATCGTTGCCTACCTCCAGGACATCATGGTTCACCTTCTTGTTGCAGTTTACCGCGCCGTCCGACATCGTACGTGACTCTAGCCATGGATTTCCGCCAACACTGGAGAGGAACAAGCTATTCATCATGTCTCCAAGCACGGCATCGACGTCCTCTACGCCGTCCACATCTTCTTCAACTCCGGATACGTTTCTAGCGACGAGAACGACAATGCCAAGCTCGTGCCCGCTATTCCGGCGATCTTTCCGGTGAGCTTTTCCGGTGAGCTAATCTGGTCCGTTTGATCTTCATCTAAGGGCCATCAAAAGATCACTTACCGAAGGGGTATCCTACAATAGAAATCTCCAAGTGTCATGTCTACTTGTACTTTCGGATTTTTAGACATATGAACCTACAAACTTCCAAAATTCATAGATTAAGTTCTGCTTATCCAAATTTAGCAAATAATATGTCTATGGATTCAAAAAAATGAGTAGAACACATTCGAGCAACAATTTGGTACTTTTGTGATGGTTAAAATCACGTTTTATACAGAACCAATTATGGAGTAATTTGGCTATAAAACATGTTCTAAAAATTACTTTTGAGTGAAACCTTTTGCAAATGGTTGTATATTGAACCCTCTGACCATAAACATAAACACAAAAAAATTAAAATTATAATTTTATGGCAGTAACAAATATCACATTGAATAATCCTTATCCTAGTAAAAGAAAAATACTTTAATTAACCAAATTGCACTAAAATGGTTCCAATTGGAATTTCAATTATATAAAAGGACAAGTAGGTGTTTGTAGTGTTCAGAACCTTGCTGTAACAACTTGTTCAAAAAAATATCTTGTTGTATGCTTGCATGTATTTCGTTTTATTCATGTGTTGTTTTGTGATGCTAGTTTTGAGAATGTGCTTTTTGCTTGATTGTATTGTTGTAGACTTTGAGGAGTGTAATCTTTAAAAGATCAAGAAGAGTACCTAAATATTCTACCACCAAGGCAAGTGGCACTATCGTCAAGTCCTACTATTTTCATTATACTTAGTGGATTTTTTTACTATATGCATGATAGACTATATTATTGTGCCATGCTATATCTCCTATGTAGAATAGGGAATGGTAGTTTCTACTTGGTAGGTGAAACATCGTAAGATTAGAAATGCTTTGCCCCGCTATAGTTTTCGGGGTGAAATATCATATTATGGTTATATGGAGTATTGGAAAATATATGTTTTCTATAACAAAACAAGTACTTAATGAAACACCTGGGTGGAATGGGACTTTCTTGGATTATGTTGAGTGGTTACTCAGGGACCATGTCTATGGTCAGCTGGTGTATCGCACTCGTGGATAGCCACCCAGGAACAAAGATATTGGAGACATTCTTGTCGTGAAGCTTCTAGTGTAGCCACATGGCATATGGGCTCTGCCTTGACCGACTAAGTTGCGAGACCTCAGCCAGATGGACAGAGGGTGGTAGTGATGATAGGATGGGACGCGTCCGTGGTGGTCTGAGGGATTGCTTTTGAAAAGTCTCGTCTCGATGCATGTCGAGTCGTGTGGGGAAAGTGCACCACCTCTTGAGAGGGTAAAACTAAGTACTTAGCCGTGTCCCCGGTTATGGACAATTTCTGAGCATCGAGACAATGAAGCAGAATCAAGAATCTTATCATTCTAATTTCCTATGTTAAAACTTGATGGGTGAACAAGGGTTGTTGGTTCATTGATTTCTATCAATGGAACCTAGGTGCACTGATTTCTATCAGTGGTACCACTATGTTGTGATTGGACATATTACCTGGAGGGTATCCAGTGTAACTTAGTTGAGAATAAGTGTTGCAAACTATTTATAAAAAGTTAGGGAAAAAACTTTCTTGCTGCAAACTAGCCAAAGATCTACCTAGCCAGATATGCACGTAGTAATAGGTTCCACTTTACGTTCACATACTAGTGACACTTGCCAATCCAATTCAAAATATATTGACCCTTGTGGCTGTAATTTATCATGTTGCAGGATTACTTGATGATAGTGAAGTTTGATGAGTATGGATTACGAGTCTGCACCCAACATGTTTGCCTGTGGCACATGAAGATGAAGGACTCAATGCTTTATAGTTATATCTGCTGCTTTGTAATGAGATAGCCATATGAGCTATGTAAGTTGTAATGAACTATTTTATTCCAGGTTATGCGATGTAATATGACCTTTGTTTCTTGATATTACATCTTAAACTGTGGGTGCTAGCTATTCGATCCAGGGACTAGCACCATAAACATAGGGATCTGTACCTTAACGGGTTCGGGTCATGACAGATGGTATCAGAGCATTGTGTTGCCTGTAGGTTTGTAACCCTAGGATTTGGACAACCCCTTAGAATAATAGGAGTTGTATTTGTGCTAAGTTATTTACAAATAATCTTGTAAATTCTTTCCTTAGTTTCTATATCTCTCCCTTTTCAACTTGATTGATGACAAAGGACTTCAACACCATCACCACAAAGGACTTCAACTTCGTCTCAAAGGACCTTCAACTTCATCATCGCAAAGGGCTTCAACTTCATCATCACTAAGGAGTCCATCTTCAGCATCACTAAGGATTTTAGCTTCAACATCACCAAGGACTTCAACATCACAAAGGACTTTAGCTTCAGCATAGATAAGGACTTCGGCTTTAGCATCATCAAGGACTTCATCTTCAGCATGGCTAAGGACTTCAAGTCTCAACACCTCAAAGGACTTTCGCTTCAGGATCAATGAGGACTTCAAGACCACCTACTTTGCATTTGGACTTCTCAACATCGTCAAGATACTAGATCAACATATCTCCATCAAGAAGCCAGGAGAAGAAGTTTTAGAAGGAAGATTTATTCTTCAGTAATTCTAGGACTTAGAAATTTTATATAGGATCCTATTGATAATAGGAGCAATGAACTACTTAGGAAATGATGATCTACATGCCTAACTCAAGGAGAAGGACAAGGCATTCTAGGATCAAGAAGAGAAGTCAATATCAATGGAGGAGAAGTTCAAAGAATTCAAGAAAGAAGAGAAGTTCAAGTTTTTTTAGAAAATAAGATGAGAGAGAAATCATGAAAGATCTTAGGATTAGAAACTTATCTATTATGGTTTTACTAGGTTATATTAGCTTTTGTTCTCATGGAACTATCTTGATTCATTTGGATGTCTTCAAGAAGTCTATCAAGGAATACAACAACAAGACAATGGGACTTTGGATATTCATCAACTTGGAACCTCACTCTACGAGAAGTGCTGCATGGAGGGATATTGAAGAACTTGGAGAAATACTTAGGCATAGACTACACAACACTTGGAAGGACTTCAAAGAAGAGAAGAAATATACTCAAGACCTGGAGACTAAGGAAACTCAACTTAGGAGGACCTTGTGACAAGATGACATAAGGACACCTTGATCTCATTCCTAATTCATTAGCTATGGAGAAGGATGGAATAATCCCAAGGGAATAATATCAAGTAGAACCCTATAGTTGGACTACCACATTAGTTATTCGTTTACATAATCGATTTTGTGATTGTTTATGGGTCATACCAATCTATGTGGTATGGCAATAATATTTTGTTTTCCTAAGTGATGATTGAACTTTGTTGTTGAATGCATGATTGATATTGCTTGCATATTGCTTTGTGTGAATTGTTGTGTATGAATATATCTTTCCCTAGGAATCTTTTTGTCTATTCTAATCCCAATCCCAATCTAGCCCAAGTAGATGACTTAGCCAAGAATCTATCCAAGAAACCAAAACTCCATCATCAATCTCGAAATGATCATTACAATACAACTGCTAACAAATCAAGCAAAGTTGAATCAAGTGACAACCTAGTTTTTAGCCAACAACTGCAACAACACTAAGTTAGACCCAAAATGTGAAAGTTCTTGGGATCCCAATTCCAATTGTTGTAAAGCATGACCAACCATATGATCAACATGATCACCAACCTTTCTAGAGAGACCATGACAACACTGAATCCAAGGATAAAGGCCACGATCCTGCGAAATCTATGGAGACATAGGACACTTATAAAGAGCATACTGACCAATTCCCTAATTGTGAGAATGCTCCATATCTCAAGTTATGTGTTTCCTATGTGAAGTCAGTAATCATGTCCCTATCAAATGCCACATCTATCTTAGAGTTCAAAAGAAAAAAATATGTCAAGGATGGAAATTTTCAATCTTCTAATGATAGCCAAAGACTAAAGTCAAATTAATTCTCAAAGACAACCTAGTCAAATTCCTTTTAAGGGTGGTAGTACCCTATTTATTCTGAAACCCAACCTAATATTTCCAGCCTTTCCGAATCTCGGGATGAGATCCCTTTTAAGGGTGGTAGCCTTTCACATCCCAAAATTTTCCAAATTTTGAAATGTGAAAATCAAATAAACAAAATAAATAAAGGATGAAATTTAGGGGGAAAATAAAACTTTTTGTTCCTCTATGGGAACCTTACTTAAACAAAAAGAATTTTGAATAAGTAAGTGACAAACAAATTATCCAAAGATAAAATTCAATCATCCATGACATGTATCTTGTCAACCTTTGAAAAAAAAGATAGACCCAAAACCTAGACACTAATAAGAGAAATCACCATCAAGTTCAATACAAGACTATGGCTTTGTCCCATATAAAATTGAGCAAGAGCATTCCTAAATAATCTATAATGGTAAATAAAAAAATTACAAAACCCTAGAAATTGGTTTCACACTATTTGGAGCCATAGACAAAACGATATGGTTTATTTAAGAAGAAAGGAAAAGAAATAAGAAATAAGAAAATTCCAAGGCCAATAAAGCACATACCAAAAATCAATAACTAAATGAAATAAAAGTATAAAGCTAATTATTAAATAGAATTATACAAATGATAATCACCTTTTTGTTTTCGAAACAATAAATCAACATATATAATTTATTTGGTAAAGAGAAAAAGAAATGGGATTATTTTGCAAAGCCAAGATAAGCCATATATAAAATCCATGTCTAAATGGAACAAAAGTATGTTTAAATAACATATAATGGTAAAACATTATTTTATAAAACTTTGTAAATTGGTTTGACCCTTTTTGGAGTTTTACATAAAAAGATATGAAGGAAAGTAACTAAAAAAAGAACCATATATGCCAAAGTAAATATTTATAAATGATATTATTTGAATTGGATAATAAATAAGATAGATAATATCCTAAAATGATCTTGTTGATTTTAATTTTTTTGGAAATTTGAATGATTTCATTTAGAGCTCTAAATAAAAAGTTATAAAAGAAACCTGAAAAAAAAGAATAAGCAAAAGAAAAAAAACCAGCAGTAGCAACAGCCGGCCTATTCGGCCCAACACCCCAGGCCACTAAGCCCAGCCCACCATGACCATCCCTCCCTCTCTGTGTATTGTTTTTTCTCTCTTCCTTTCATTTTTCTCTTTGGGCCAAATATTTCTTGCCCATTTAGGCCGATCAAGCGAGTCGGCTCGTTCCTCTTCTTCCTCTTCACCTACACGAAACAGAGAGTCGCGTTCATGGCTGTAGATCTTCCTCTCCTCCCCCTATCAATTCAAGTGACAGTTTTTCTTCGACTTTAAAACAAAAAACGTCTATAATCAAGTGGAGGTTCCATTCAGGCCATTAGTTTCTCACTTTAGTGCCTTAAGTGCCTTAATCTCTCATATCAAATCGGTGCTCCAAATGCCAATCGGTGGCATACGTCTCCCGATCTCCCTCCTGCTACCATAATAACGTGAACCGAAGAGAGCACCATCTTCCTCTCGTTCTCCTCCATCATTTTGGTTCTCAAAATTTCTTGAGAGGAGGTCTGTAGAAATCATACCGATGATACCAAGATCAGCCCCAAATTCGAGTTCATCGTCAGATCTTGTTTTCCACGGTGAGAAACTTGTCAATTCCTCGAAGCAGAATACTCTCCTCATCGTTGCCTAGCTCCAGGACATCATGGTTCACCTTCTTGTTGAAGTGACGGCGCCGCCCAATATCGTACGTGACTCCAGCCATGGATTTCCGCAACACTGGAGAGGAACGAGCTATTCATCACGTCTCCAAGCACCGCATCGACGTCCTCTACGCCGTCCATGTCTTATTCAACTCCGAATATGTTCCTAGCGACGAGAACGGCAACGCCAAGCTCGTGCCCGCTATTCTGGCGATCTTTCCGGCGAGCTTTTCAGGTGAGCTAACCTGGTCCATTTGATCTTCATCTAAGGGCCATCAAAAGATCACTTACCGAAGGGGTATCCTCCAATAGAAATCTGCCAAGTGTCATGTCTACTTGTATTTTCGGATTTTTAGACATATGAACCTACAAACTTCAAAAATTCATAGATTAAGTTCTGCTTATCCAAATTTAGCAAATAATATGTATATGGATTCACAAAAATGAGTAGAACATATTAGAGAAACAATTCGGTACTTTTGTGATGGTTAAAATCACATTTTATACAGAACCAATTATGGAGTAATTTGGCTATAAAACATGTTCTAAAACTTATTTTTGAGTGAAACCTTTTGCAAATGGTTGTGTATTGAACCCTATGACCATAAACATAAACACAAAAAATTAAACTTTTAATTTTATGGCAGTAACAAATATCACATTGAATAAGCCTTATCCTAGTAAAAGAAAAATACTTTAATTAACCAAATTGCACTAAAATGGTTCCAATTGGAATTTCAATTATATAAAAGGACCAGTAGGTGTTTGTAGTGTTCATAACCTTGCTATAACAACTTGTTCAAAAAAATATCTTGTTGTATGCTTGCATGTATTTCGTTTTATTCATGTGTTGTTTTGTGATGCTAGTTTTCAGAATGTGCTTTTTGCTTGATTGTATTGTTGTAGACTTTGAGGAGTGTAATCTTTGAAAGATCAAGAAGAGTACCTAAATATTCTACCACCAAGGCAAGTGGCACTATCGTCAAGTCCTACTATTTTCATTATACTTAGTGGATTTTTGTACTATATGCATGATAGACTATATTATTGTGCCATGCTATATCTCCTATGTATAATAGGGAATGGTAGTTTCTACTTGGTAGGTGAAACATCGTAAGATTAGAAATGCTTTGCCCTGCTATAGTTTTTGGGGTGGAATATCATATTATGATTATATGGAGTATTGGAAAATATATGTTTTCTATAACAAAACAAGTACTTAATGAAACACCTGGGTGGAATGGGACTTGCTTGGATTAAGTTGAGTGGTTACTCAGGGGCCATGTCTATGGTCAGCTGGTGTATCGCACTTGTGGACGGCCACCCAGGAACAAAGAGATTGGAGACGTTCTTGTCGTGAAGCTTCTAGTGCAGCCACATGGCATATGAGCTCTGCCTTGACCGACTAAGTTGCGAGAACTCAGCCAGATGGACAGAGGGTGGTAGTGATGATAGGATGGGATGCGTCCGTGGTGGTCTGAGGGATTGCTTTTGAAAAGTCTCGTCTCGATGCATGTCGATTCTTGTGGGGAAAGTGCACCACCTCTTGAGAGGGTAAAACTAAGTACTTAGCCGTGTCCCCGGTTATGGACAATTTCTGAGCATCAAGACAATGAAGCAGAATCAAGAATCTCATCATTCTAATTTCCTATGTTAAAACTTGATGGGTGAACAAGGGTTGTTGGTTCATTGATTTCTATCAATGGAACCTAGGTGCACTGATTTCTATCAGTGGTACCACTATGTTGTGATTGGACATATTACCTGGAGGGTATCCAGTGTAACTTAGTTGAGAATAAGTGTTGCAAACTATTTATAAAAAGTTAGGGAAAAAACTTTCTTGCTGCAAACTAGCCAAAGCTCTACCTAGCTAGATATGCATGTAGTAATAGGTTCCACGTTACATTCACATACTAGTGACACTTGCCAATACAATTCAAAATGCATTGACCCTTGTGGCTGTAACTTATCATGTTGCAGGATTACTTGATGATAGTGAAGTTTGATGAGTCTGGATTACGAGTCTGCACCCAACATGTTTGCTTGTGGCACATGAAGATGAAGGACTCAATGCTTTATAGTTATATCTGCTGCTTTGTAATGAGATAGCCATATGAGCTATGTAAGTTGTAATGAACTGTTTTATTCCAGGTTATGCGATGTAATATGACCTTTGTTTCTTGATATTACATCTTAAACTATGGGTGCTAGCTATTCGGTCCAGGGACTAGCACTATAAACATAGGGATCTGTACCTTAACGGGTTCGGGCATGACAGATTTGCAAAGTGTTTAGACCATGTTCATAATAATGAGTTCAAGTTTTAATTACGTCATCGAACTTAAAACAAAAGAACTCCCACTCAAACGAACATCCCTCCACTTGTTTAGTGATCACATGATCCCAGTGCCCTACACCTCCCCCGATCATCACGGCCATCAGTTTAGTATCAAAGGTGGACATTCCCTAATGTCGATCACATCAACTATGTGATTCATGTTTGACCTGTCGGTCTCCTGTATTCCGAGGCCATGTCTCTATAACATGCTAGGCTCGCCAGTTCTAACTTGTGTGTATTCACAGTGCAACATGGATTACACCCACTAGATGCGAACATAGATATGTCTGACCCCCGATCATCACAGCCGGCCTCATAACAAAGAAATTTCTTGGTGGTGCACAGACAAGGGGAATACGATAATTGGAATACTATGAGGGATTATCTTATTATGCTACCGTCGAATATATGATTATACCAGCACAATAAGTAATACTTCAAAAAGTAAAGTGTTATGATGTGGTTATAGCATTTTGATCATCATTAATAGCTTCAATGAAGGTTTCATAAACTTGCCATTGCCACGTTATAATACATGCCCCTTTGCAATAATAAAAATAGATGCTTCTATATTATCTATTGCAAGTTTTACGCGGATTTAGGGCTTTCGCGGTAGAACCCCTTCCCACCTACGAATGTGGAGCCACAACATGGATTCAATGATTGCCATTCTTCTTCACTTTTCAGGGCCCTCCAATGCCGATGCCATATCAACTACTGCAGAGAGATAGACACCCCCTAAGACACTTTGTTCGTGGACCAGTCTAGTGAATCACCACGTGAGGTCGGTTGGGGGTCGCTTCATCAAACAATGTCGCGATATGAACAAGAACATTAAAAGAGGGTAGCAACTAGAGAATAAATGCCCACATATTGCTATGTGTTCTATCCGTACGACTTGTCTACCCATAGACCCGCTTTGATACCACTGAAAGGTTTCTATAGCAGAAAATAAAAAATTCTATCTACTCGAACACTAATACCAGGATCTATACTATGTAGACATAAGTAATGGAGAAGAGGAGCGACATTCATACCTTTGAAGACCGAGGTGCACCTTACGCAGGAAGGCGTATATTGATGAAGAAGAGAAACACCCCAAGTGTGGTGCCTCCGAAGTTCGTCACACATCCGGTGTAGGAGACGTCAACCGGACTCCGATCTAGCCGAGCAACGGAAGAAGTAGATACCGGATCGCTGATCACACGACGGTGGTGTGAAGGTGGAGAACTCACCCACGAGGTCCTCCCCAATATTACGGAGAGGTCCTCAATGGATGAGAGAGAGAATGAGAGGGAATGGGATGATTTCAAAGGGGGACGGGAGACCCCTATATATAGTGGGAGGGGGTGCACCACCTAGGGGCCAGGCAGTGTGGGACTAAACACCACACCCGCCGGCCACCTAGGGGCAGCCGCCGACCCTAGATTCGCCCCACTGGGGCGACCCACCAAGCCCAGGCCGACTGGCCCCCTCTCCCTAGGCGCCATGCCCTATTGGGTCTCCCTTCGGGTGAGACCCATTAGCATTATAAAGCCTTTAATAATAAAATAAAATATATATTTATTACTAATTCTCCAATTAACATTCAAATACACATATTATATTATTCCTTCACTCCGGAACACCTTCCGGACCCTTTTCGATCTCCATCGGATGTTACCCGGAACTATTCCGGTTTCTCTTTCTCTATTTCTCCTACGATACCTCATCTACCCTAAGCGTCCCTACCCTTAAGCGTGACATCCTTCAGTTCGGAAACACTCCGGACATGATCGAGACTACTCTCACATCAATGATCAATAGAGGGACCTGGATGGCCGCTCGAACCATGAGATAGTCGTTTCCTGTTCCCTTTGTCATATGATACCTAATTTATTCGAGACTTGATCTTAGGTATCCCCATACCTTATTTCGGTCTCGTTACCAATGCACTTGTTTACTCGTTCTCATGTCGTTGCATTCCGTGACCAATTCACATGCTTGCAAGCTTCATTAATGCAACGTCACCGAGATGGCCACATGTATCTATCCGTTACATGGATTAGACACATCCTGGTCTTGATATGTACTCCTCTACACATCCCTTTGGAAAACCTGAGTGGCACCTTTTTGATCACCCTGTTACGAGATGATTCTTGATAACCATCTAAGCTTCCTCTGGAATGGTGATTTGCATTACCTCAGAGTCAAAGGATCTGGTTGCGAGGTTCTTTGTGTTTTATCATCAATGGTGAACTTTGTAACTAGATCTCATTCAAGATATAACAGTCGGGTGTTTGTATATCATGTTATTCAACTAATAACATGACCCCATTGTCGATTGGCATAAATGCCCATGATGTTGAAACCCAGACCATCCTCATAACTAATGAACTAGTTCACTAGAGGTAACTAGAGACACGGTTTGTTTACATACCACACGTGTATTAATGTTTCGTATTAACATAGTTATAGCACAATATAAACATATTATGAACATATAGGAGATATATCAAATAATACACTTTATTATTTGCCTCTAGGGCATAACTCCTTCATGCATGATGTAGTACACTATAGTCGTTGACATAACACCGATGAAACACCATTCACTAGTATTACATCCCTCAGAGTGGTACAACAGAAACACAACAAGTCCAAGACATGACTATAGATTACAACTCGACACTTTACAAAAGATCCAGAGAACACTCTAGGTTAAAGAGGAAGAAAGAAATTTCTTACAAAGAAGAATGAAAAATAATAACTCAAAACTATCTGGCTAATAAGACTAGCATCTAAACTATCTGGATTGCAATTGCTGCTAATGCAATGCTCTACAGAAGTAGGTTTTATGGCTAGATAATCTACTCCTATCTACTCAGGAACTTCGTCTTCACTTTGGTTGATGAATATATCGATTTTGTAGACTTTATTGAAGAACTGGAGCTATCAATGATGGTTTCTTGAGCACAAGGTTGATGTTGATGACGTCTTCGATGACTTAGAACCTAGCAAGGGTTAAGAAGGTACGACTGAGTATGAGCATACTCAGAAAGTTCACTAAAAAGTAGTGTTTGATGCACTATCTATAGCCATAGACCATAGGTCATAGGCAATGCAAGTTTTCATAAACATTTCTTCAAAGGTTTCTTTTACTGTGAAAACTATGTCCGACAACCTTCACAGGTTTACCAGAACTTTCATGGAGTTCCTCTGCCGCATTCGTAGCTCATTCCCGGAAGAGGGAGTAACATGTCACAGTTCTTACACTCTGTAGAGGTGCGTTACTTTACCCATGAGATACCTTAGCCTTGCTGCACATCCGAGTTGTAGGCTCGTCCACACTTCCTTGGTATGGGGCCCAGTCTAAGATCCAAGCCAATCACTGCCCTCTCTACGACCCCGCATGTAGACACGATCCCCCAAGCAGGTTTACCATGAGTACAGTCCGGGTAGCCTCTCGAAGACTCTGTAAGCAGCTCTGCCTGGCAGCCACCATCAGCTATGGTGAACCTCCACCACGAAAACTATGCAAAGATGATCTAGACACCTAGATCACGGGGAAATGAGGGGTCCCACCCATGTGCTAGATTCTCTGGATTCTCCATGAGAAATATGCAGCTTCACGATAAGGTCATCCGTCCATGCGAAAGGGAGAAGATACAACTGACTTCTCCATCCCATTCCAAATCTCATGGTTAACGCGTAATATACGTTGCTAGAATCAGTGGATACATTGGTTGTTAAGTCCTAGATATTATGTTCCTTTACCACTAGAACTGTATCAATAGATTATTACCATTTGGTAAATAATCCATAATCATATTGTTATGAAAATAGTGTTTTTGGACCTTTTGAAATACAGGTGATGACAACATTTGAGTTACAAGAATTTGATAAAAAAAACCAAAGGACATGAGAAAGCGCGAACTTGCCTTTTGTGATTGCAAGATTATGCACTCACAGTCTTCAAGATACAAGAAGATCCAAATAATGTAAACAACATCATTGGTCCAGTAAGGACTAATGTTTAAAGAAGCAATATGTTGATGCATAAATAATATAATGCATTTTGTAAAATCCCGAGATAACTCCCAATAATGAGAATGAGTTAATTAGAAGTGATGTATTTAAGATTCAGTTATTTCTAATGTTTACTCCATAAGGAAATCTGTCTACAAAGTATTTAAGTGTTTAATATGCAAATTATAAGAGTGAAGTATAATAGTATTCTAAGATTGAGGTGAATTGCAACCTGGTAATCATGATGGGATTTATTATGTTAAGTTGTTAAGCGTTAAGGGACTTACTATAATATTGTAGTTTGTAGTGGTAGAACGAATAACTTTTGAAGAAAATATTTCTTTGTTAAAGTTTAAACAATCTTTATGGTAATCGAATGTGACCGATATCGTTTGCGCTTATTCGATAAGCTTGGATTTGAAATGCCATATGATTTAATTTGGAACAGACAAAAGTTAACTATAAAAATATAAATGTTCATTAGGAATTAAGCATGACTTGGTGTACCCAAGTTAATTTAAAAACGTAAGTAAATCTAGGGTGTGATGTGTGTAAAATAAATAATAGGTACAATAAATAACACACATTGATGTAACACCCAAAGTTTTGATATTTGATTAGAGGATTATTCTTTACAAGCTTTCTATTAAAACTTAGAGACTTATGGATATGCTTAGAGTTCATTTTTAATTACTTCTAAAGAATAAACTTTTAAGAAAAATATACTTTATAAAGGAAAAGCATTTCAACTTGAAATTACAATTTTAGGGTGTCTTATTATCTATAATTATTAAAGAGGAAATCATTATTATATTAAACATTTATAACACATGTAGTGGGGACCTATATGTTTTGAATATGTGTTATATTATATTTGGTTCACTTCTTGATGTTTTATAAAGGGAAAACACAAGTAGTTTTAAGTGTGATGTGTATAAATCCTTATCATGTTCTAGGGTTATGATAAGGATGATTGAGAGTGTGAGACGATTCACTTCCAATTTAAGTGAATGATGAGTTTAAATGTGGTTTGTTATTATAAATATAATTTATCTTATTAAGGAAAGTAACTTTAGATGATCTTATGAACCTGTTAGAATTTGAAGTCATGTTAAGAATGGTTAAAAGATAAATAGCATTCACTTCTATTATAAGTGAATGATGTTTAAAATTTACTTAAATTTGTTGGGTTTAGTTTGGATTTATGATTTTTAAAAGAGTTTTATAAAGTTAATAAGTTACACTTAAGTTTTATTATAGATCCAAGTTATGGCTTTGGACTTACTTTTTTGTTATAAAGGATTTAAGTTTTATATATAGGATTGTGATTATTTCTTATTTAAGAAATGTTTCTTAAATAATTTACAAACTAGGTCTTTTATAAAATAGGTAAGGATTTATTTCTTAAAAAAATCTTAAAACTCTTTGGAATAATATAAATAATATTTTTCTAGTAAAATATATTTATTCAAGATCTTAAAAATGGTTTTTATTTATTTTTATGTATTACACTCATTTTTATAAAATCCCACCAGGAATTGTATATCTTTAAACATTTGTTTCAAGTTTTATTTAAAAAAATTAAGTTAGTATTTTTACAAAATATTAGATTTAGTTTTTATATGGAAAAATGATTTTTTTGTTCATTTTTGGACTTTTACTTATTTTATGCAATTTCATTTAGGTTTTAGTGGTGTTAATATTTATTTGCATTTTATATAACTCAAATAAGTAATGTTATATTTTTCCTAGGTATATATTATTTTTGTGATCATTTTGATATATCATAAATATTTTTAAGATTTTTCTATATTTTTCTAGAGTGTAAGTCATATTCGGGGTATTTTGGTCATTTACTAAGTTGGGATAATAATTAATTTTTGGAACTAGGCCTGGTTCACAGACTGGGCCAACTTAGGCCCAACCGGCTTGGGGTCAATCCCACCCGGCCCACTCTCCTTATCCTACCCACTCCTTTCTCTCTCACTCCCACAGGCACGCACCGCCCTGACCTCAATCCCCTCTCGCGTCACCGCCCGACGCTGCCGTCTCCAACGCCACTCCGGCCATCGCAGGCTGACATCCGCCATCGTGGCCAGTTGACGAGGCTCCTCCTCCTTCTCTTCCCTTGTTTCTCCGCCGCTACAAATAACTCTTGCACTCTCTTACGCACATCTATGGAAAACTCTAAGCATAGTGTTTAGCTAGGTCACCGACGCGCACCTCGGCTGCTTCTCGGATTCCTGCTGATCTCCTTCGTGTCGCCATGATGGGCTATTACCGCCTTTTTCATGGTGGTGTGGTACCGCGGCTGCTATCGCCTATGCCATGGATGGTCGCGACCTCCTAATACTCTCTGTCGACTTGGACCTCACCTTCCACAACTCGACAACGACGGGAAGGTGCTCAAGGCGCAACCCCGGCATCATCTACAATGACGCCATCCTCTCTAGTTAAGGTACTTCCTCTATGACTGGCTTTTGAGCTGATGCACTGTAGGTTTACATTATGGAGATCTTGGAATTGATCTGTGGTATTTATTGAATTTGGGTCCGGCTGTATCTCTACTGGTTCTAAGAATTTATTTGAGATGAGATAGTGTTCTTGAACCTATGATATTTCTATGATTGAGTTAATGAATCTATCTCCAATAGTCAGATTCCCAAAGCCTAACCCATTGTGGTGATTCCTGGTTATGAGGATGAGCTAGTACTATTCAACTTTTCTCTAATTAGCTGGCGGATTTATCAAATGGTCCTGCGGTTCATGATTACTTCTTAAGCTGTGGTACTCATCCATATGATATATTTCTAGAAATTATGCCTTGGTCTATACGTGGGGGTGGGTAAGTACTGTATCTTGTTGAATCGATGCTTTATTTGTGAAATATTGCCTCAATTTGGATGCGTTGTTCATCCTAAGCATGTGTGGCCAGTGGAACCTTATTTTTGATGCCTGCTACAAGACAAAAGTTATTTAGCTTATAAATGTGCTTCTCGTACTATAGGACAGATAATAGTAATGAACTTGTGGTTGTTCCTTTACATGATTTCTAAGAATGAAATGGTTCCTAGATTGGTGACTAGGAAGCTGATTTATGTATATGTGCTATGACTTGCAAATGGAATTGTTTGACATATTTGTGCTGCGAACATGGCCGTAAGCTTAACTTGGAATGATTTGTATTGGTTTACCCTAGGAAAATGATTTAATTTAGTTATTACATTGTGAGGTTGGTTCTCTGAGTTGTTGGCTAGTCCCTGCGTACAAGGATTGTGGCTTGTGGCCTTCGCAGATGATCTTGCTGCCGTGGTGCCTCCTTGAAGGATGCACAGTAGCAAAGATCATCTACCCAATCTTTATTGGACATTCTTATGCGTCAGTCATACTATAGATGGTCCCTTGCCCATGATGCAAAGGCTGAGTCTAGTGTTTCAATAAAGCAGACTTGGTACTGGAGGTTTTGTGTTTAAATAATTTAGTGGTTTCTGCTACCACAAGATCTGCCGTTGTGGTGGCTCCCATGTGGACTGTACACAACAGTGGACTAAAGTGGCATGATCTGCTGCTATTTGTCCCTACCAAGGATACATGGACTGAGACTCAATCTTAAGTAAGATCATATACTGGTGTGCTTCAAAGATCTATGATGATTTTCATAGCATCTATGCATTCTGAGAGCCTGTGCTATTTCTATGATTGACTTAATGAATCTGTCTCCAGTAGTCAGATTCCCAAAGCCTAACCCATTGTGGTGATTCTTGGTCATGATGATGATCTAGTACTATTCGACTTTTCTCTAATTAGCTGGCGGATTTATCAAATGGTCCTATGGTTCATGATTACTTCTTAAGCTGTGGTACTCATCCATATGATATATTTCTAGAAATTATGGCTTGGGCTATACGTGGGGATGGATAAGTACTGTATCTTGTCGAATCGATCCTTTATTTGTGAAATATTGCCTCAATTTGGATGACTAGTTCAGCCTAAGCATGTGTGGTCAGCTGAACCTTATTTGTGATGCATGCTACTGGACAAAAGTTATTTAGCTTATAAATGTGCTTCCCGTACTACATGACAGATAACCGTAATGAACTTGTGGTTGTTCTTTTACATGATTTCTAAGAATGAAATAATTCCTAGATTGGTGACTAGGACGATGATTTATGTATATGTGCTATGACTTGCAAATGGAATTGTTTGACATATTTATGCTACCAACATGACAGTAAGCTTCACTTGGAATGATTTCTAGTGGTTTACCCTAGGAAAATGATTTAATTTAATTAGTACATTGTTAGGTTGGTTCTCTGAGTTGTTGGCTAGTCCCTGTGTACAAGGCTTGTGGCCTTCGTAGATGATCTTACTACTGTAGTGCCTCCTTGGAGGATGCACATTAGCAAAGATCATCTACTCAATCTTTGTTTGGACATTCTTATGTCTCAGTTATACTATAGATGGTCTCTTGACCATGATGCAAAGTCTGAGTCTAGTGTTTAAATAAAATAGACTTGGTACTGGAGGTTTTGTGTTTAAATAATTTAGTGGCTTCTGCTAGCACAAGATCTGCTGTTGTGGTGCCTCCCATGTGGAGTGTGCACAACTGTGGACTAAAGTGGCATGCTCTGTTGCTATTTGTCCCTGCCAAGGATACATGGACTAAGACTCAATCTTAAGTAAGATCAGATACTGGTGTGCTTCAAAGCTCTATGATGATTTGCATAACATCTATGCATTCTGAGAGCTCCTTTTCTTTCCAAACTTTTTTGTAAAATATATTGATAAGAACAGATGCTATATTTGGTTTTTGGAGTTAATCACCTGCAGTTGTGTGGAGGCTGCACTTGCTAGGGATCTAGTTCAGCTGCTGCTATATCTTGGTATCGTACTTCACCTCTCCTTCTACTACCTGATCTACTTCAGCAGCTCCAGCCCGGCCTTCTCCTCCTGGAACTACTGCTGGCATTGAGCTTCTCCTTTCTTGCTCGCTTGATCTTTATCTCCTCCTATCCTAGCTATGGGATGACTTCTTGAAGCAACCATAGGTTGGGTGATGGTTTGGTGGGATGATATGGTATTCTTGTTGTTCCTGACTTGTTCCTCTTGAGTCATCATGACTTGAGTAGTTGGTTGATTAGTATGTATGTATGAAGAAAAATCTGTGATGATCCATCAAGAACAAATGATGTTCTTGTGGTTTGAGCTATGAAGATGTTGGGGTGTCGTGTGGTGAAATGAAGTGTGTGGTAAGTGACCAACCAAGTGGTACTCTACTGCTATGGCTGTGTTCTTATCCTCCCTTGTGGCTGTCTCGTGTTGACATCACACAAGCATGCAATGACTAACCTGCTGTCAAGTGGGATCCATAGGGTGCAAGTTTCAACCTTTGACTCTTGTGCCTATGGATCAGCTTGAGTGAATAGATATTTTCTCAACCTTTGGCTTATTTCTTTGATTTTCTAAATGAGGGTGTTTTGCTGGTAAGCTAATGATGCACACGTTTGGAGCATATAATCTGATCATAATAGATACTAACTTGGCCCCTTACAAATCAAACTCGGTTATGAGATAAACAGTGCATTACACTATAAATCTGAGAGTTCAATTAATACACTAACCCCTTATTCCTTTATTTTGTTTTGTTTCCTTTTGATTTGATATGCAGGTACAAAATCATACAAACAAGATCAAGAAGATCTAGTGGAGGACTTGGCTATAATTTGGTTTAGGATTTTCCATGATTACTTTTTGTGCTACTTTTCTATCTTTGTAATTTTATTTTATTGTTTTGTAATTTAATTATTCATTTATTTAACTGTAAAGACAATGTAATATTGTGTTATGTAATAAATATATCCTTTTATTCATTCCTGTACATTACTTCTTTATAGTAAGATCTCTTATTCCTTTATTATAAAGGATAATGTAATATCTGTATGCATCTTATATTTAAGAATTCCTTTTTATTATTACCTATTTATTATCATAATGTCATATATTATTATCCAATATTCAATTTTGTTACTTATATAACATCTATTTATACTTAGTTCTACTTTTATTTCAATTTCATTTTCTAAATTCAAATTTGAGATTCAAACTCAAGTATAAATTCTACCCTTCCAAAACACAAAGATTTAATAGAGTTCATGCCGAAATCTATCACAATTGCTCCAATGTTCCGATCAGTACAAGAGAGATATCGATCCTCCTATAGCTTCTTTAGTTTTGTGTGAAAATTCCCCGGATTTTCTTATGCATGAATGCAATGCACACACCTGGGTTTAGCTTATTTCTAAGCTCTAATCCTGGGATGTTACAGTCTCCCCCCTTAAACTCAACTTTGTCCGCGAAGTTCGTACTCTCTTATGTTTCGGAAGGTAGGACTGACTTTTTCAGACCCTAGTTGTTTTGAAAATCCACGATGAAGATAATTGTTGTTTCTTCATTTAAGCTTTCCCTTGAATCCTCTTCTGATTTGAAATGAGCCAAGTGCTGATCCATCTGATATATGGACTACATCTGACTCCGGTATTATTGCCCTTATCAGGTCCTCTCGAATGTCTTTGGATTAGGCATCTATTCGAGAAAGGTTTGAGTTCTAGAAAGTCTCAATTAGAATAAAAATTTGGCTTTACACATTGACCACCTATAGCCATGGCTCTAACATCAACTTATTTAGGGTATACTTAGATCTTGATGGCTTACTAAAGATGCCTTGGACTCATTTAGTCCAAACCATCACGGTTTAGTACCCCTAATTACATGTCTATTTTGGTACTTTGTATCCAAACTAAGAGGATTTTGTTTCGAGGTTACCTTCTATTTGTGTTTTCGATATTAAACTACCTTATACTATTCAAACTTTTAATCTTATTAAAGACTCAACAAGTTCCTTAACAACATCTTCTTTACTTGGTCAACTTCCTTCTATTGCTGAGCCAAAGGTCCTCCTCTTAATACTTTGAGGTCTAAATCTCAACTTCTCTAAGGTCATACTCCTTACCTTCTTAGAGACAACTTAGGAGTTGTTCCCTTTTAGAACTAGGCTGTTAGGTGAACCTATTTTACCTTCTTCAATCCTCCATCATACATACCCTCGGGAGTACTTTTATAATGATGACTTCTTATAACCTTATGAAAATAAGGCTTAGTCTCATCATGACTTGGTACTTCTTCTCCCACCTTTAGTTGGCAAGTTAGTTAGCATCACATCCGTGTTATTCCTTACTATTCCCCTTGGGTCTCCTAGTGGTCTCTAAACTGTATGTATAATACCCATTAACTCAATAGTAAGGATATTGGTCTCTGTCTAGCTTATACTTTACCTTTGGAAGGTCTCACTGTATATCCACACAATTGTGGGTCTCCGAAATGAATCTTCCAACATTACTTGTCTTACTCACATCTTCTTAGGCATTACTTCTCACTGTTAAACCTGATTTTGTGATACGTCTCAAAAGATGATCGCCTTAAATTTTATACTCCTTTATGTCTTTCTTAATTTAGGCCAAGTTTTATGCTTTTTATGGCATAACAAGATGACTTAGTTAGCTAAACTGATAGGGTACTAGCTATGGATACTAGCTGCCTATTCTCCTAGGTTTATGGATTACCCTACAGATTTTCGAGTTACACTGGCATTCTTTCTAAGTTGTTAGAGCTTGAATACTACTTTTGTTACAAGACTTATTCTTTGCACCCTTCCAAGTTACTTCCATGAACTTGGTACAACTACTTCATTAGCTTATTAGCAACATCACCTATCCTGAGTGAACTTAAGTTCATTCCTTCATGTTGTGCCACACCTTTTCTGCACTAATATTCCTTCTTGTTGCCAACTAATAATAAGTTGGGATGGATCTATGCTTCAAAATAGTGCTGATACTCCTTATATTTGGCTTCCTTCTTCTTGCAAGTCTTCATCTTGATCTTTGGAGCTCGTCACTCCCTTACACGAATTCCCTTTTCTATCTAGGTCTATAACATCAAGTAATAACTGGATGATGCAACATGCATTTGCACACCAAGTCAAACTTCACGCATAGATCTATTCAATCAAGAAGATCCAAGAAAAACCAAGAAATCTAAACGTGGTACATATAACACACATTATTCTAAGACCGTAATATAGTAGTTGAGTAGACCATCTCAAGAATTCAGGCTTAGTTGTGTAATATATGACATCTCCTAGTATAGCTTTACTTTGTGATACTTAGCACATAAGGCTTAAACTATTCTTTGTCTCAATATCTATCCAAATTGCCCAATTACAGTTGGATAATTTTGAGCAAAGTGGTCTCACTTTGGTTCTAACTAACCTCTTACCTTTCTTTTGGGACTACTAAAGACTACCATTTTTCCATTCTATCATAAACTATCCTCACATGATCTCTCAAAACTACTAACAACATTGTAGTTACTACCTTAATCCAACAATTATCGTAGTATTATGTCACCTATGCCTTCTATCATAGACCTTAACTGTCCTTTTCTTACTGTTGTGAAAAGATTATTAGCTAAGTACTAGTCCTAATTACACACTTATCATGGTCTCAGAGCTAATCTCACCATGATAACTCTTCTTTTTATCTTACGATAGTTGATTCTAAACCAAATCGTACTTCATCACGTAGAATTCTCAAGTGATTCCCACATGATCTACTTCCCACATACATGTTCTAATGGTCTTCATCATATAGCCAATTGATACATTGCAAATGTATCTATAATTTTTGATGTTCATGCTTGGTTTTATCCACTTTCTTGTGTTTTGTCCACACTTTGGAGTACTTTTCATATGATTTCTTGGGCTAACCGATTAACAAGAGCCATAGTGCCAGCTGCCTGTTTTCTGCTGTTTTTGATTCCAGGAAAGTCAGAAAATGAATATTCTCGGAATTGGACGGGACAAAAGCCAAAGTGCCTATTTTTCCGGATGTCATCAAGTGTCAGAATACGAGACGGAGAGGGGTCAGGGGGCCACCACACCACCTGGCCGCGTGGCCAGGCCTGGCCCGTGAAAGGGGTGGTGTGGCCACTCCCAGCACCCCCTCGGGCTCTCCTTCCGCCTATATATTACCCTCGGGACGAAAACCCTAAGGGCCCGATCAAAAATCCACGAAAGATTATAGCCGCCGTCATCTCCATCCCTAGATCGGGAGGGATCTAAAGCTCTTCCCGGCATCCTACCAGAGAGGGGAATTCACCCTAGAGGCCTTCTTCATTACCATGCAAGCCTCCGGTGTGATGCGTGAGTAGTTCATCCTTGGACTACGGATCCATGTAGTAGCTAGATGGCTGGTTCTCCTCCTTTGTGTTTTGATGTCTAGATCTTGTGAGCTCCATTCATGATCGAGATCATCTATTTGTAATTCTGCATGTTGTGTTTGCGGGGATCCGATGGGATATTGAGATGCTATTTCAGATTGATTATTGATTCTATCATGTCTTTGTTATTTGTGATCTTGCATGCTTTCCGTTTTTAGTAGCTATCTTGGCCAAGTAGATGCTAGCAACTCCAAGAGTTAGTATTTATGCTCGATAGTGGGTTCATGCGTCTGGTAATCTAGGGAAGTGACAGAAATCTCTAAGGTACTAGATGTGATGTTGCTACTAGGGAGAAAATAACAATCCTTTGTTCATAGAACAATCGTATTGTTTACTTTACACACAGTTTGTAAAGCAATAATCTGTTGCTTGCAACTTAATACTGGAGGGGGTTCGGATGATAACCTGAAGGTGGATTATTAGTCATAGATGCAGTTGGATGGCGGTCTATGTATAATGTTGTAATGCCCAATCAAGTCTCAAAGGAGTCAAGATGATTAGTATATGCATGTATTGCTTTCTCGGTGTTTGTCAATTGGCCCGCTGTAATTTGTTCACCTAGCATATTATCTATCTAAGGAGAGCCACCTCTAGTGAACTATGGATCCCGGTCCTTGTCTTTTCTTTACATTCAATCTACAATCTTTTACTTCTTCGTGTTTACTTTCTGCAAACTTTTACTTCTTTCCATTCGATACGTTTAATCCTTTGTTTTCCACAAAACACAGTGAGATTGACAACCTCATCGCAAGTTGGGGACAAAGTTCTGTGGTTGTGTTGTACAGGTCTCCATGTTGCTACTAGCACCGGTAGTGCACCCTGCCAAAACTCAGCTAGTAACACCTTTGGGGTATTTCCTTGCTCCTACTGGTTCAATTAAACCTTGGTTCCATAACTGAGGGAAACATGCTGATGTGCTCATCATACCTTCCTCTTGGGGTTCCCAATGAGCTCTACATCAACACCGCCATCAAGCATTTTTCTGGGCGCTGTGCATTGAGCCATCAAGCATTTTTCTGGCGCCGTTGCCGGGGTGTCAAGGACATCTTCACAAGGGGAGTCCCTGAAAACCAATCTCTTTACTTTGTTGTTTTTGTTTTGCTTAGTTTTCTTTTTGCTTTGTTTGATTGTTTCTATATCAAAAACACAAAAAAATAGTTTTACAATTTTGCTTTCTTATTTTTAAACACACAAAAAATTAGTTCCTACTATAGTTGTTGGTCTGTTATTGTCTTGCTTTATCATGCTTTCTATCAATGGTTGGTTTCTTTGAAACTGAATCTTATTGGCAAGGTGGGTTCACGGAAGAACACAAATATTATTATAAGGAACACCGCTTGTCACAAAAAGGGAAACTCTTATGGGAACAAATTGATAAATTGTATACCATTGCTCTAAACGCGTGCTCTACCTATAATGTTACTTATTTCTTTGATAAATCTTGTTGCTGTAGGAGGTATAAACACCTCCCTTTTCAATGTGAGTATAATGATAATGTTACCATATCTTCTTATGTTAAGGGAAATTATGACTTTTATGATGTGGAACAAATTGAAGAATTTATTACTTGGAAGGGTGCATTCGAACTAGCTTATTTGCTTGAAAATACTGATGATGCACCTTATAAATATGAGGTTTATGATATACTTCAATTTTTCTTTGATAACTACAAGGAATAAAATGGCTATATTCTTGAATATCTTAATAGATGCTCTCCACCAATGGAAGAGACTAATCCCTTGCAGGAGCCGATGGAAGAAGAAATTGCTGAAACTAGAAGCTCATTGGATGAAAAAGAGGAGCAGAGTGATGATCAAGAGGAGGAAGAATGGATCACCCATCCCTACCTTCTAATGAGAGTAACTCTTTACCCCTTATATTATTTGATTGTCCCCCATGCTTACCAAAGGAGGACGAATGTCATGTTCCTGAGGATTCTTTTGAAAATGTTTATAATAAAGCTCTAGTGTTTGTAGATCATGAAAAGCATGATTTATGTGATAGTTATATTATTGAGTTTATTCATGAGGCTACTGAAAATTATTATGAGAGAGGAAAATATGGTTGTAGAAGTTGTCATGGTGTTGAAACACCTCTCTATGTGCTGAAAGTTTTGAAGTTATTCTCGTTTTATCTTCCTATGCATGTCACTTTGTTCTTTGTGAATTTGTTTGCATACGAGATTCCTATGCATAGGAAGAGGGTTAGACTTAAATGTGCTTTAAATTTGCTTTTTGATGCTCTCTTTTACTTCAATTCATATCTCCTTTGTGAGCATCTTCTCAAATTTTCATGCCTAACTTAAAGGCGTTAAAGAAAAGTACTTATTGGGAGATAACCCAAGGCATCCCCTTCTTCACCAATAAAAATCCCAGGTTTCTTCCAAACGCTTCATTTTTATTGTTTCATGCACAGTTGTGTTTTTCTTGGAGCGTCTTCTTTTTCGTTTTGGTTTTGGTTTTTAGTTTGCTTGGTTTGCTTAGTTTGCTGAATAAATTGGTTGGACCCCCTCTTTCGTACATTGGTTTGCAAATAGTTTGGTTTGGTTTGGTTTGGAAAAGAGTAGGAAAGTTCATGCTTATGTGGTAAAAAGAGCTTGTTTTTGACTATGGCTATGCTTTGTCATGCCATGCTTGATATTGTTTTGGCTTTATGCTTAGTATTCTTTGTTGTAGCATGACTTGTTATAAACAATTGAGATTTCTTAATGTGCCTTCGATGAATCATGCATTGTTTTAGCATATTAAAGCATAGTATAGTGGTATTCTCCTTTGATGCTTTATTTGGGTTGACTTGGCGCATGCTCACACCATGTTATGACTATCTCAAGTCACCATAGCCTTTATGATCCTTTAGTTTTCAAATTGTAGTATCACTTTATGCTTTGATCAATGATGTTTTGTCGCTCTGCATGATTATGGCCATTATTGCTCTCTTAGTTTGTCGCTCCCAGTCTTTTGCTAGCCTCCACAACAAAGTATGAGTTCCACTCATGCATCCAATTCCTTAAACCAAGTTATTCCAAAGAGTCCACCATACCTACCTACTAGCTTATGCTATTCCAAGTATATTCATGCTTTTGTTTACCTTCCAAATTAAACTTTTTATGAGAAAACTAGTGATTAAAGCTCTCACGAACTTGATG
Organism: Avena eriantha; assembly: GCA_910589775.1. Taxonomy (NCBI): domain Eukaryota; kingdom Viridiplantae; phylum Streptophyta; class Magnoliopsida; order Poales; family Poaceae; genus Avena; species Avena eriantha. The sequence continues at coordinate 310,085,477 of OU342744.1, read as the reverse complement.
GCACACTTTACTTTACTTGCCCTTAATAAACTTGAACCATTGTGTCATCTATGTTGTATATCCTTGCACTTATATGTTGGGAATTAGCAGAACCATGCTTTCATGGGGAACACGTTCAACATTGCACTTGGTACTTGTACCTAGTTGATATTATGCTCTTTTGTATATGGATGTCGTCGGTGTGAAATGAAAGGGGAGCTTGTAAGTCCATGGAGTTATGTATATGTGTTAGAGAAACGCCTGGGCCGCTAGTCTAATCCATGCTGACATGGTGGAAACCTGTAACGTAACAATAATGAGCTGTCTATGAAGCATTCTTCTTATAAAAAAAGAGGCCTTTATTGAGAAAAAAGAGAAAAGAAAAAAAAAGAGATTATGAAAAGAGGAAAGAGAGAAAAAAGCACCATATTCCCATGGTATATAAGAAGAACGCTGAGATGCTCGTTGTCTGCTTGCCTTGTCATTTTGATATGGGGATTCTTCCGTATCATCGGGCAAGGGGTACCCGTTGGCGATTTTCTATGATACACACATACTTACAATGACAAGAACTTATCGGTGACTAAACTTGAGTAGCATGAGGAGCGGCCCTCGTATACAAGGGACATGAGATTTCCGACTAATACTTCGTCAAGCATGTACACCATAGTTTGTTCACTTTAACCTTAATCACTTCAAGATGCTTATGATAGGGGCAATGAGATCTAAAAGCTATAAGTACCATAATTTTTGGAAGCTCTTTATGAGACTTGAATCCCTACTTCCTTTTACAAAGGCCTTTCTTCCACCATTATATTGAGTCTCCACCTTCTATCTTTATGCACTTACTTTGAGAGCATAGTGGCTATTCTTAGTTCTGTGTGCATTGTCCCAAGACTAGTTGATTGATGCATAACTTGATATTGATTGTTTTAAACTATTGTATCTAGTCACTCTTATGAAATTTTAAGGTGTCCTATGCATTTATATTTGCTACTCTTTGAGGGACAAGCTGAATACTATTATGCTATGTTTTCTTTATGTGAAACAAACAAACGTCTTGCAAAACATTGTTACTCATGAATCTTTTGTTTGTGCCTTTTCATGTTGCATCATAGTTTCTTTGTCTTATTTCTAGAAATTTGTCTTTGATGTTATGATTGAAGTACTATTATCCCAGCTTTGAATGCTTTACAAAGACTTTGATCAAGTCTTTGATGGTGCATGTCACCTTAAAAATTATTCTTTCTTTTTATCACTTACCTACTCGAGGACGAGCAAGAGTTAAACTTAGGGATGTTGATACATTGCGAATGTATCTATAATTTTTGATGTTCATGCTCGGTTTTATCCACTTTCTTGTGTTTTGTCCACACTTTGGAGTACTTTTCATATGATTTCTTGGACTAACATATTAACAAGAGCCACAGTGTCAGCTGCCTGTTTTCTGCTGTTTTTGGTTCCAGGAAAGTCAGAAAATGAATATTCTCAGAATTGGACAGGACAAAAGCAAAAGTGCCTATTTTTCGGATGTCATCAAGTGTCAGAATACGAGACGGAGAGGGGCCAGGGGGCCACCACACCACCTGGCTGCGCAGCCAGCCTGGCCCGCGCCAGGGGGTGGTGTGGCCGCTCCCGACACCCCCTCGGCCTCGCCTTCCGCCTATATATTGCCCTCGGGACGAAAACCCTAAGGGCCCGATCAAAAATCCACGAAAGAGTCTGTAGCCGCCATCATCTCCATCCCTAGATCGAGAGGGATCTGAAGCTCTTCCCGGCACCCTGCCAGAGAGGGGAATTCACCCTCGAGGCCTTCTTCATCACCATGCAAGCCTCCGGTGTGATGCGTGAGTAGTTCATCCTTGGACTACAGATCCATGTAGTAGCTTGATGGCTGGTTCTCCTCCTTTGTGTTTTCATGTCTAGATCTTGTGAGCTCCGTTCATGATCAAGATCATCTATTTGTAATTCTGCATGTTGTGTTTGCGGGGATCTAATGGATATTTAGATGCTATTTCAGATTGATTATTGATTCTATCATGTCTTTTCTATTTGTGATCTTGCATGCTTTCTGTTGTTAGTAGCTATCTTGGCTAAGTAGATGCTAGCAACTCCAAGAGTTAGTATTTATGCTCGATAGTGGGTTCATGCCTCTGGTAATCTGGGGAAGTGATAGAAATCTCTAAGGTACTAGATGTGCTCTTGCTACTAGGGAGAAAACAACAATCCTTTGTTCATAGAACAATCGTATTGTTTACTTTACACGCAGTTCGTAAAGCAATAATCTCTTGCTTGCAACTTAATACTAGAGGGGGTTCAGATGATAACCTGAAGGTCGATTATTAGTCATAGATGCAGTTGGATGGCGGTCTATGTATAATGTTGTAATGCCCAATCAAGTCTCAAAGGAGTCAAGATGATTAGTATATGCATGTATTGCTTTCTCGGTGTTTTTCAATTGCCCCGCTGTAATTTGTTCACCCAGCATGTTATCTATCTAAGGAGAGCCACCTCTAGTAAACTATGGATCCCGGTCCTTGTCTTTTCTTTACATTCAATCTACAATATTTTACTTCTTTCTGTTTACTTTCTGCAAACTTTTACTTCTTTTCATTCGATACGTTTAATCCTTTGTTTTCCACAAAACACGGTGAGATTGACAACCTCATCGCAAGTTGGGGACAAAGTTCTGTGGTTGTGTTGTGCAGGTCTCCATGTTGCTACTAGCACCGTAAGTGCGCCCTGCCAAAGCTCAGCTAGTAACACCTTTGGGGTGTTTCCTTGCTCCTACTGGTTCGATTAAACCTTGGTTTCATAACTGAGGGAAACTTGCTGCTGTGCTCATCATACCTCCCTCTTGGGGTTCCCAACGAGCTCTACATCAACACCGCCATCAAGAATTTTTCTGGGCACCGTGCATTGAGCCATCACCTATCATTACCATCTAATGAAAAGGTTTTGCTACCTTACATGGATCCTATGGATAGACTACACCGTTTAAACTACTTCACATGATATCCTATTCTTAGTCCTAATCTTCTTTGATATTTTACTTACATAAGACATCTTAGTGGTGTTATACCTATTCAGAGCTACACTAAAATGATATTTATCTAGAGAAGATGAATAACTAATCCTTAAGAAAGATGATAAAAATATCCAACTTAAATGTGACAAGGTTTATCCTCAAGTGGATATCCATCACAAGTCTTGGTTTAGATAAGATGGCTCCTATAGTCATTATCCAACCTATAGATCTTCCAAAAAGGTCTTTAATCCTAAGGTCAGAGCATATGCTCTGATACCAGCTATAGTGACCGAACATACTGATGACCCACAAGTATAGGGGGTGCATCGCAGTATTTTAGAGGGAAGTGAAACCCAATTTATTGATTCGACACAAGGGGAGCCAAACAATATTTATAAGCCTTAACAACTGAGTTGTCAATTCAACTGCACCTGGAAACAATCTTGCTCACAACAGTTTATAAGTAGCAACAGTTTAATAGTAGGAATAGCAAAGTAGCAGCAGCATTAAAGTAAAGACAACAATAACAATAGCAGTAAACAGTGGGATTCGAGTGTGGTAGGCATAGGGATGGATGGACGGACGTTGCATGGACAAGACAATTCACATAGCAAACAGAACATAGGGCAATTGCAGATAAAGAAGATAAATTATCCTAGTACTAGATAATCCTAGGCATGTGTTCCATATATAGTCATACGTGCTCGCAATGAGAACTCCCACAACATCTTTTGTCCTGCCAGCCCGTTTGCAGCGGGGCCTCAAGGGAACTACTGGCAATTAAGGTGCTCCTTTTAATAGAGCACCGGAGCAAAGCATTAACACTCCATGAACACATGTGATCCTCACATCAAAGCCATTCCCTCCGGTTATCCTGATTTCTGTCACTTCGGGGCCATTGGTTCCGGACAACAACGTGTGTATACAACTTGTAGATAAGACCAAAAACAATACTATCATAATGAATCAATAACATGTTCAGATCTGAGATCATGGCACTCGGGCCCTAGTGACAAGCATTAAGCATAACAAGTCGCAGCAAAGCATAAAGCACTAATAAAAGATACTAGGCACCATGCCCTAACAATCTGATGCCATTACATGAATGATCTCATCCAATCCCTACCATCCCCATAGCCTACAGCGGGGGATTACTCACTCATAGATGGGGGAAACATGGATGGTCGATGGAGAAGCGATGGTGATGATGATGACGATGATCTCCTCTAATTCCCCGTCCCGGCAGGGTGCCAAAACAGAGTTTCTGGTGCTGTTTCGTGGAATCTGGTGGTGGCGGCGGAGCGGAATTCCTTCTAGAAAAACGTCGACCCCCCCTGAATTTTTAGGTTAGAAGGCAACTTATAGGTGAAGAGGGAGACCGAGGGGCAGTCTGGGGCGGCCAGACCACCCCCTGGCGCGGCCAGGTCCAGCCCGCACGGCCAGGTGGTGTGGCTGGGCCCCAGCCCCCCTCCATCTCGTATTCTTGCTCCTGGAGTCTTCTGGTGAAATAGGATTTTCGGCATATTTTCTAGAATTTTTCCTGATAGTTGATTTTCTGCACAAAAAGTAAACACCAAGGCAATTCTGCTGAAAACAGCGTCAGTCCGCATTAGTTACATCCAAATCACACAAGTTTAGAAGATAAACAATAGCAAAAGTGTTCGGGTAAGTAGATACATTTTGCACGTATCAACTCCCCCCAAGCTTAGCTTATTGCTTGTCCTCAAGCAATTCAGTTGAAAACTGAGTGCGATAAAAGAACTTTCACGAACACATTTGCTTCATATGATGTATATATTCTCAGCATGTGATCAACTACTTAGACAATTTATAATAAGGAATATGCAACTAAGTTTACTTAATAGGCATTGCAAGCTATGAAGAGATTCCAACTCAAAAATAGTAAGTAGCATGAAGCATAAACATAAGCAACATTACAATGCTCATAAAAAGGTATGATAGAGTGGTGTTTCGCTTTCCTTTGATTATGAATGCCAAGGCACCTCTGAAGTTTAGTTGATGACTAGAAGTAAAGATATCAAAGATACAAGCATCAAAGTCATAACACAAATAATCAAGTAATGAGACAAGCACAAAGAATGACAACTATGCTCTCAAGAAGGTGCTCGAAGAATGTGTGGAGACTCAACAAGTAAAAGAAAAGGTTTTGAATAGTTTGAAAGGCTTCCAAATGCTGAAAGTATGGTACTCGTTAGCTTTGAGCTCTCATTGCCCTTATCATAAGCATCTTTAATGTGGTTAAGGTGAAAGTGACACAACTAAGAGGATATGCTTGGCAAGTTATAAATCGAAGCCTCATGCCCCTTACTTACGAAGACCGATCCTCATGCTACTCAACTTCAGTCATAAGTAAGCTCTTGTCATTGTAAATATATACGTATCATAGAGAACCGCCAATGGGGTACCCCTTGCACATGACACAGGAGCTATCCCATAATCAAAATGACAAGGTAAGCAGACAATGAGCATCTCAGCGATCTTTTTATTTACTATGTGCATAGATTTTTATTGAGGATGCTTCATAGAATGCTCATTACGGTTATGCTGCAAGTTTCCACCATGATTAGGCATGGCTTAGGCTAGCGGCCCAGGTGTTTCTCTAACATACATACAAACTCCATGATCTTACAAGTTCAACTTTTATTTCACACCGCCGGGATCCATAAGTAAAAGAACATGATATCAACGAGGTACTAAGTACCAATGAAATGTTGAAAACGTTCCCCATGAAAACATGGTTCTGCTAACTTCAACTTATAAAGCGCAAGCATATACGCAACAAAGAAGGACGCAATGGTTCAGGTTTATTAAATGCAAGAAAATAAAGTGTGCCATCAAGTTTGTGAGAGCTTTACTAACTAACTTTCTCATAACAAGCAAACATTTTATTCGGAAGAAAACAAGGCATATTGAATATGCACGGAAGTAGAAAATGATGCTAATAGGTAGGTATGGTGGACACTTTGGCAATATTTGGTTTTAGGGAGTTGGAAACATGAGTAAAACATACTCAGTGAAAGTGAAGGATAGCAATAGTAAGGGAGCGACAAACGAGAGAGCAATAGCTGTCATAATCATGCTTGCAACAAAACATGACTAATTATGGCATGAAACTGATTCAAGATCCTCAAGGCAAAATAATTCATCGAGGCTCAACTGATTGTTTCAGTCATATGCATGCGTTAGAATGTGCCAAGTCAATGCAAATGAAACATTCAGAGGAGGATACCACGGTGTCATACCAAGTTATGAATAGAGTAATGCAAGCAAACATTCATAAGACATGCTACAAACTATTAGCAAGCTAGAACTAATCATACGAAAGCAAGAACTACTAAGCATCCAAAGATAACATACACCTTACACGAACAGACTAAGCACGCCCACAGTGATGAGTATATGTACAAAAATGAAAACAAATAGAGTTCGTTACCAGCCTCTTACCATGCCTCAAGCTGTCATTAATCCTCATTATTGCTCTTCACTTGTGTGGTTTCAATAATAATATGAAACCAATATCCACTGAGGAGTGATGAACCCTGCAACAAAACTCACAAAGCCAAAGAAGAACGACAAATATTTTTGTTGTTTTTGATTTTTAAAACAAGAACCAAAAGGAAAAACACGCAAAGCAAAATCTTTTTGGGTTTTTCGAATAGTTCAAACAAAGCAAGAAGGGAAAAGCAAACTAAGGCAAAAAGAAAAAGAAGCAAACCAAAGAGAAACAACAGAAATATTTTTGGTCGTTTTGTGTTTTAGAAAGCAAAAGCAAAGAAAGAACGAAAACTAAAGAGAGAACGAAACATGAATATACAAAGTACCGACGCAACATGATAAGGAGATGAGTGCGGTGTCGGCGTACCTCCCCCCAAGCTTAGGCTTTTGGCCTAAGTGGGTATCAATCCAGATACGGGTAAGGGTTCCAAGCAGGAGGATCATGATAAGAATGGTCGTAGTTGGGCCCATGGGAAGAAGAAGAAGCTCCCCAATCATAAGCAGGTTGCTGATATGAAGACTCTCCCTCATTCGAGGGCTGGACCGAATCATCCGTGACCTCCCTTCTAGTGTCTTGCACATGTTAGGAGAGCTCTCCCAAGTACGTGTCAAGCTCCTCCTTAGTGAGGGACCATCCTTCCCTGTTATCAAGGTTAAACAAAACAGGTGCATGCAAAAGAACAACACGCTCGGACTTTCTCTTTCTCGAACCAGCTTTGAGAAAAGTTATTTCATAAGATAACTCATTCAAACTAGCCCACGAGGAAACAAATTTATGTTGTATCATGGAATTAAAATCAAGCCTTTCTATGGGGAACTATAGGTCTAGATGATGAGGCACTAAACCATGCAATGCTAGTAAACGAGAAGCAATGAGGCCTCCACAAATTCCACCTTTCTCACGGTTAGCAGCAAGACAGAAAGCTATCAAAGCACCTAGGTTGTAAGACCTATCTCGTTTAAGAGCAGCAGAGATAAATGCTAGATCATATGAAGATAACTTATTGGGAGTTTTCCTAGCAAGAACACACTTGGCAACAAAGTAGGCAAAGTAACGAATGGAGGGAAGATGAATGTTATGGATTTTTCCATTCTCCTTCGAGAAGCTACTCTGTTGGCAAATTTCTGCGTATAAATCCATGAGTGGTTCAGGTCGCTCCTTAATCCTTCTACATGATCCCCATTGAGGTACCTTAATAGCTGCACAAAAATCATCAAGAGAAAGGTCGACAGCAATATTATAAATTTTGTAATGGACCATGGGGTTAGGCAAAGAGTGACTAAATAGAAAGTCCTACACCACAGACATGGTTAGCTTCACAAATTGACAAGGCTCGTCTTCCAAAAATTGCTCTAACCCTGCATTAGAAACCAAAGTGTGGAAATCTTGGAGAATTCCCACAGCTCTCATGAACTCAGAACATGGATAGATGGAGGGAAAAACTTCCTCCTCCCGGTGGACCTTCATGATCTCAGGCACCCATAGTTCATGTTGGTTTAGGTGGTGCTCACTCATCTTCTATTCTGAAATTTAAACACCTATTAAACAAGTGATTGCAAAGTAAATATAATAAAGGATTCTACTCATAGGTACTTGTAAGAGGCCTAAACATGCATCAAAAATATATATCTAAGCATCAAACAAGCTTACTAGCCCTCATAACCTGTCACCTACAGCAGCAAAATACTCAAGATATAATCTACCAAACACAAATCTACTTGGACAAGGAGAGGAGTCACATACCAGGGAACAAATGCTCCAAATTTCAGCAAGAAAGATGGGATGAGCATGGATATAAAAAAAAGCGAGAGCAAGCACAGCAAGAACGCAATTTTTAGCAATGAACTGGAGCTTGCTCGGGAGAGAGAAGAAAGTGGCAGGTGAGAGAGCTAGTGGGGGGCCAGGGTGGCCCACACCAGGGCATGGCGCCACCCAGGGCAGGTCGCGCCACCATGTGGTGTGCCTGCCTAGTGGGTCCCCCTGGTACCTCCCAAGCACTCCTCTGCCCCTTTTTTCACGTAAAAATTTAATATGAATTTTCTGGAATTTTTCGAGACATTTTATTTTTGGGCATTTTCAGGCATAGTAGAATGATTTTCTAACAGACATATTTTTTTGGAAATGATGCAATGACAAGACAAGGCTAAAACTACAGAAGTTCTAAGACACTAACATGCAAGCAACTAACAACAAAGAAAACTAAACAAAAACAAAAACTAAAATGGATAGCAATAGAAGTAAACGGAGATAATCATAGTGAAAACATTGTTTTTTTCAACGAAATCCTTTTGTTAACAAGGTTGATCAGGTCTTGTTACCAAAACAATTTCATATGACACAATACTTTGTATTCCACTAATGATTATGTTACCTCAACCTTGATAGCAATGGTCCTAATCATAATAGTTTCAAACTTTTCTCTTATTATGGGACAATTTATTTCTCCAACTTGAATGCCCTCAACATGTTCAATTGAATTCAAACCATAAGTACTTTCAATCTTCTTGGGGAAATAGACAGTATGTTCCTTGTCATTAACATTAAAAGTCACCTTTCCTTGATTACAATTAATAACAGCTCCTTCAGTTTTAAGAAAAGGTCTCCCAAGAATAATAGACATATTATCATCTTCAGGCATTTCAAGCACAACAAAATCAGTTAATATCAAGCAATTATGAGCCACTTGAACAGGTACATCCTCACATATACCAACATGAATAGTGGTAGATTTATCAGCCATTTGTAAAGATATATCAGTTGGTATGAGCTTTTCTAGTTGAAGCCTCTTATAGAGATAAAAATGCATAACACTAACTCCAGCTCCGAAATCACACAAAGCAGTTCTAACATAACTGTTCTTAATAGAGCAAGGGATAGTTGGAACCCCGGGTCTCCAAGTTTCTTAGGAACCTTACCATTGAAGGAATAATTAGCAAGCAAAGTAGAAATTTCTTCATTAGGGATCTTCCTTTTATTGGAGACAATATCCTTCATATACTTTGAGTACGGAGGCAATTTAATAGCATCAGTCAAAGGAATTTGTAGGAATAAAGGTTTCATCCACTCACAAAACTTATTATAGTGTTCATCTTCCTTTGACTTGTGTTTCTTATCAGGGAAAGGCATAGGTTTTTGGACCCAAGGTTCTCTTTCACTATCATGTTTCTTAGCAATAAAATCCTCTTTAGTGTATTTAGTATTCTTAGTGTGGTTTTCAAGTTCTTCTTCAACTTTTTCTTCATCAGGAGCTTCATTTTCTTCATTACCACTTTCAGTTTCAGCATCAGAGATAGATATACTATTAGGATCTATAGCAGGTTCAGAGGGTTCTACAAGAGTTTTATGTTTCTTTTTCCTTTTCTTACGAGTAGAGCCACTATTTTCAGCTTGTTGAGAATCCTGCTCAATTCTTTTGGGATGCCCCTCAAGATATAGAGGATCTTGGGTAGCAGCTCCAGTTCTAGTTCTAATTTCATAAGCATGTTTTTCCTTAGCAGCATTAACTAGCAAGTCTTTTTGCACTTTAATGAGTTGATCTATTTGAGTTTGAACCATTTGAAAGTGTTTAACAATCATTTTAACATCATTAGAGGTTCTTTCCACAATATCTTTCAACTCAACAATAGCTCTAGTGTTTTCCATTAGATGATTTTGCACCCTTTTATTAAAATTATCTTGCTTAACAATAAAGATATCAAATTCTTCTAAGCATTGATCATGAGGTTTAGAGTAAGGGATATCACCTTCATCAAAGTGTTGGAGAGAGTGTACCTCAATAGTGGGTGAGTAGGGAATAGGCTTACATAATTCTTCTATAGGAGGTAAATTCTTGACATCTGCAGCTTTAATTCCCTTCTCCTTAAGACATTTCTTAGCTTCCTTCATCACTTCATCATTTAATTCAATAAATACCCTCTTCTTTGATGTTTGAAAAGGCACCAGAATAGTAGGTTCAGGTACAATTACTTCAGGTATAGCTTGTTTAGGAGGAGTCCAATCTTCATAATTCTTGCTTATTTTAGCCATTAATTCCGCAGCTTCCTTAGGAGTCCTATTCCTGAAAACACAATTAGCACAACTATCTAGGTATGTCCTAGATTCTTTAGTTAGTCCATTATAAAATATATCAAGAAGCTCATTCTTAGGTAATGGACTTCCGGCCTGTGCATGGATCAAAACACAAAACCTTGCCCAAGATTCAGGCAATACCTCTTTTTCTCCCTGTTTAAAATCAAAAAGTTCCTGCAAAATAACATGTCTAGCATTAGGAGGAAAATATTTATGCAGGAAAGTACTAATCAAGCAATTAGGTCTATCAATAGATCCATGAGGTAAATTACTAAACCAAGTTTTAGCTTCTCCTTTTAGTGAAAATGGGAAAATCTTAGCAATAAAGTAAGTACGCATCTTAATATCATCAGAAAACAAGCCACTCATGGTAGAAAGTTCATTCATATGTACTACCACACTTTCATTCTTAGTCCCACAAAAAGGTTCTTTCTCGACAATAGCTATGTAAGATAGATCGAGAGAGAAATCATAATCTTCATCTATAATGTTTATGGGAGAAGTAGCAAACTTAGCAACAAGAGACAATTTGGGTCTAATAGTACGCATCTCAAGGAGACTCTTAGCAGCGCTCCTATCATGGGTGTTTTTACATTCTTTAATAAATTCATCAGTCATCTCAACATAACCATCTTCAATATCATAACTCTCACTAGCCTCAGGAGAACTAACAGGTGTGGTAGTGTCTTCATTAGGAGTTTCGGTATTTCCAGCTAAAGTTCGAGCAATCGTAGCATCTAGGAAAGGACCTAATGAACCACTCTTATCAAGCACAATAGAAGCAACATCATAAGCATCAGAAGTTTTAGATTCAGCAGTAGTAGCAGTGTGTGTAGCATGTGTATGTGGTGGTGTAACGAGCTTACTCATAATAGACGGTGAATCAAGAGCAATAGAGGTGTTCAGAACCGTACCTCTTCTTGTAGCGGATGGTAAAATAGGAACATTGCCATCACGAGACTTACCCATGATGGATGGATAGCAGCGAAAAATAGAGAATCCAAGTAAACTTGATAAATAAAGCTATGCTCCCCGGCAACGGCGCTAGAAAATAGTCTTGATGACCCACAAGTATAGGGGGTGTATCGCAGTATTTTCGAGGGAAGTGAAACCCAATTTATTGATTCGACACAAGGGGAGCCAAATAATATTTATAAGCCTTAACAACTGAGTTGTCAATTCAGCTGCACCTGGAAACAATCTTGCTCATAGCAGTTTATCAGTCGCAACAATTTAATAGTAGGAATAGCAAAGTAGCAGCAGCAGTAAAGTAAAGACAACAATAACAATATCAGTAAACAGTGGGATTCGAGTGTGGTAGGCATAGGGATGGATGGACGGACGTTGCATGGACAAGACAATTCACATAGCAAACAGAACATAGGGCAATTGCAGATAAAGAAGATAAAGCATCCCAGTACTAGATAATCCTAGGCATGTGTTCCATATATAGTCATACGTACTCGCAATGAGAACTTGCACAACATATTTTTTCCTGCCAGCCCGTTTGCAGCGGGGCCTCAAGGGAACTACTGGCAATTAAGGTGCTCTTTTGATAGAGCACCGGAGCAAAGCATTAACACTCCATGAACACATGTGATCCTCACATCAAAGCCATTCCCTCCGGTTATCCCGATTTCTGTCACATCGGGACCATTGGTTCTGGACAACAACGTGTGTATACAACTTGTAGATAAGACCAAAAACAATACTATCATAATGAATCAATAACATGTTCAGATCTGAGATCATGGCACTCGGGCCCTAGTGACAAGCATTAAGCATAACAAGTCGCAACAAAGTCATAAAGCACTAATAAAAGATACTAGGCACTATGCCCTAAAAATCTGATGCCTTTACATGAATGATCTCTTCCAATCCGTACCATCCCCATATCCTACAGCGGGGGATTACTCACTCATAGATGGGGGAAATATGGATGGTCGATGGAGAAGCGATGGTGATGATGATGGCGATGATCTCCTCCAATTCCCCGTCCCGGCAGGGTGCCAGAACGGAGTTTCTGGTGCTTTTTTTTGGAATCTGGTGGTGGCGGCGGAGCGGAACTCCTTCTGGAAAAACGTCGAACCCCCCATGAGTTTTTAGGTTAGAAGGCAACTTATAGGCGAAGAGGGAGACCGAGGGGCAGTCTGGGGCGGCCAGACCACCCCTAGCGCGGCTAGGCCCAGCCCGCGTGGCCAGGTGGTGTGGCTAGGCCCCAGCCCCCCTCCGTCTCGTATTCTGGCTCCCAGAGTCTTCTGGTGAAATAGGATTTTCGGCATATTTTCCGGGGTTTTTCCTAATAGTTGATTTTCTGCACAAAAAGTAAACACCAAGGCAATTCTGCTAAAAACAGCGTCAGTCCGTGTTAGTTGCATCCAAATCACACAAGTTTAGAAGATAAACAATAGCAAGTGTGTTCGGGAAAGTAGATACATTTTGGACTTATCAACTTCCCCCAAGCTTAGCTTATTGCTTGTCCTCAAGCAATTCAGTTGAAAACTGAGTGCGATAAAAGAACTTTCACGAACACATTTGCTTCATATGATGTATATATTCTCAGCATGTGATCAACTACTTAGACAATTCATAATAAGGAATATGCAACTAAGTTTACTTAATAGGCATTGCAAGCTATGAAGATATTCCAACTCAAAAATAATAAGTAGCATGAAGCATAAACATAAGCAACATTACAATGCTCATAAAAAGGTTGTTGGGTTAAAAGATAAATAGCATTTACTTCTATTATAAGAGAATGATGTTTAAAATTTACTTAAAGTTGTTGGGTTTAGTTTGGATTTATGATTTTTAGAAGAGTTTTATAAATTTAATAAGTTACACTTAAGTTTTATTATAGATCCAAGTTATGGCTTTGGACTTAGTTTTTTGTTATAAAGGATTTAAGTTTTTATATATAGGATTGTGATTATTTCTTATTTAAGAAATGTTTCTTAAAGAATTTACAAACTAGATCTTTTTCAAGAAATCTTAAAAGTCTTTGGAATAATGTAAATAATATTTCTCTAGTAAAATATATTTATTCAAGATCTTAAAAATGGTTTTTATTTATTTTTAAGTATTACACTCATTTTTCTAAAATTCCACCAGGAATTATATATCTTTAAACATTTGTTTCAAGTTTTATTTTAAAAAATTAAGTTAGTATTTTAAGTTAGTATTTCAATTTCATTTTCTAAATTCAAATTTGAGATTCAAATTCAAGTTTAAATTCTACCCTTCCAAAACACAAAGATTTAATAATGGTCATGTCGAAATCTATCGGAATTGCTCCAATGTTCCCATTAGTACAAGAGAGATATCGATCCTCCTATAGATTATTTAGTTTTCTGCGAAAATTTCCTAGATTTTCTTATGCATGAATGCAATGCACACACCTAGGTTCAGCTTATTTCTAAGCTCTAATCCTAGGAAGTACAATGACTCAATCAAGAAGGAGAATATGGTAGCTTTCTTTCTTGCCTTACTGAGGAGGATAGTTAGAAGATACAAGCCAACAATACCTTACTATATTTGCACTATGAACAAGAACAACATCTCCAAAGGAAATATGGTAGCTTTCTTTGAATTCCAATCAAGCTACTACCTACACACTATTGATGTTAATACTTACCACAACATGTAATTGTTCCTTTCTTGCCTGTGTAATACTTTTCATGCCCTTTTACCCGCATGTTTCTCATTTATCACATTCATCGAGACGGAGACACGATCGAAGAACACCATGGGAATGTGACCATTGGAGAACTTCATGCGAGGCATGGAAATTATGGCACTGTCATTTTGACATCAAACTAGGCAGAATATGTTTGTCAAAAGAATCTGCAAGAAGGAGATGCTTGTGCTTTCAAGTTTCAAGCAAAGAAGGGCTATTTGTCTGTCACAATGCATAAAATCTAATTCAATTGTTATGGATTAATAAGTTAGTTCTTTTGAGATGTATGTGAACTAAATTTGCATTTGAACTATGAGTATAAGTGTTATGTGCTATGTGTTATAAGTTTCTGTGGATTATGAATTTTTAATTATTATTTATGTGTTTTATATTCTATAAAACGTGTTGGAGTAATTAAAAAATTTAATTATATTGTTATTCACCAAAGATTCCATCGCCACATACCATAGCTGATAGTGTTTTGTGTCGTCTGATCACCTATTGTGTGGCACCTAGTCAATGTCGGTCTACAATGGGCCGAGGCGTTAACGTTGTGCTACCGTGCTAGCACTATCTCGGTGGACGATGATGTGCCAAGCAAAAGCACTGCCTAAAAACTTTTCCCGACGTAGTTATCCCTGTCGGCTTTTTTGCCACGCTAGTGCAAGCAAGACGACTAGAAGTGTGCATTGGCGTTTATAAGTGCCAAGGCACACGACGTGTTGTAGTGAAAGTAAGAGTGCACAACTGCTTGAAATAAAGAAGAAGAATTAAACTTGAACCATTGTGGACATAATTATGTGTGTTATGTGTTTGACAACTTATGGGTTGAACGTTAGCACAACCATGCCGACATGGGGCATGCTTTTATCATTTCACTACTTTTTTTATAATATCATGTATTGTTTTGGCTGTGGGTTCCTCCGATGAAAAATAAGGGGGAACCACCTAAATATTTCTGGAGTTTGCATATGTATTAGAGGGCTGCATGAGCCACCAACCTAAGCCATGTATCACGGTGGAAATTTACAGCATGGCTACCAATGAAGTATTTTAAATAAAAAGCTATGCAAATGGTAAATAAAAAGAAACGCCAAGGGGTTCATTTGTATGTTTGTCTTGTCATTTGAGTATGGGTAGCCCCTCACAAAGGTAATCCTTGTACAATAGGGTAAGAGGTACCTCAGTTTCCACCCTCATTTGGAACCGTATGCATAGTAATGACAAAAAAATTTAAGGCCCAAGTTGAGTAAACATGTGGACATGGTGTCAGTGGTCAGCGGGCATGAGACATTCAAATTGTAATAGGTCAAGCATATGAACCATAGTTGTCTTCGCTTTAACCATAACCACAAAAAATGCCTATGATTACCATTGTTATATACATATCCCAAAACTTTATTTTACTTTCTCTTATAAAATCCATTATCAAAGGTTTATCACATGTATTCCTTGCTCACTATCTGTTACTAGGAAAAATAAGAAGAAGAAAGGTAAGAAGTGAAATGAAAGAAAGGAAAGGAAAAATGAGCCTAAAAGACCAAACATAGGATTTACCCCTTTCTATTTTATGCTAAATGGTCCATAGTACTTTCATTTGCTATTATAAAAGTAATTACGCATAGATGTAATTACATAAGAGATATAACTTCATATCTCATTTGCCTGTTGCTTCTCCTAAAAAATGAACCATTCAACCTTGTGTAGCAATGATCATGACTTATAGTTTGGAACATTACAACAAACTCCAAAGACCATGTTTAGTTTTAGCATCTTTATGCTCGAGGAAAAGCATATGTTAAGCTTGGGGATGTTGATGCATGTAAAATGCGTAAATGATCTTTGTAGTTTATTTACACATATTCCCATGTATTTACATCTTATAGAATGTTATATCCATGTTTTACATTGATTTTTGGGATTTTCTAAACAATCCCCTCTCCTCTGGTTCTGACTCTGTCTAGCAGAAAATACCTTCTTTTAGTATTTTTAACATTACAAGAGCTACGGGACTCCAAAAAGGGCAAGGTTAGAGAGTACGCTTTGGAAAATTTGAGGAGCATCTAGCTGGCCAAAGGAGGTCACAAGGGCATTAATGGGCTGGGAATGAGTCCCATTGGAGCAGTATTCCAACTTAGGTAGTAGCTTGTTACATGACCCAAACTGCAGTGAAAAAGAAACAAAACTACGGACCTACAAGGAGTAATACTACTATTATACAACATTCTGGAAGAAATTATGTAGTAGTAGTAGAGTACGTACAATTGTACTCCTAATAAGGTTCTTTTACAAGCTTGGTGAAATATACATAGTGGAGAAACTACCAAGTGTACAAAAGGGGTTTGGTCATACAGAGTATTTTACAAGCTGGACCGGGTGCGAAACTAAATACTGTGTACTCGTACATCAGCTAAAAACCAACCAAAAGAAATAGTTCAACAGAAGGCCGAGACCAAATGAGCTATCCTTGAACAGGCTCGTTCCACTCCAAGGCATTTGAGAAGCTTGGGATGAACCAAAATGGAGTCTCCGACCAAATCCAGCGAGCGTCGGTGTGGAAACCAATAACTACATAACCATTCAGACTGAAGCGGCAAATTTCAGGATGCGGCCTGTACTCGTAGCCAATTTCTTGCTGTGATGTGTAAACATAGTTCCTTCTCGTCAGATGTCCTGGCGGATCATTTGCATTGCCTACTGCAATGTTAATCGGATAGTTCACGCCAAGGAAAAGAGAATATGATCCAAGGTCAGTAACCCTTTTCCATTAGTTAGCTGTAGTTAACTGGCTTGTGTCCATCTAGAATACCATGCACTCAAACCCAGAAGGATAGGTGCGAACGGTGTGACCATAGTGAACAACACTAGTATCATCAGCAATTGCATTGCCTGAGACACCATATGTATAGACCAGAAGAAGTCTTGAACCACCGACAGATCTTGCTAACCACCACCTACCAGGATCATCCTCCTCGTTGTCCTCAGCAAACCCATGTGTTAGGTAAAGCACATCGAGTGGTGACATGATAAGGGAAGGACCTTCAAAGGGAACGATGATGTAACATGGTAATAATACTGATATTGTTCTGCCATTGTAGAAGTTGAGATACAGTACTATTTTCAAAAATCTTGATTATACTTAAGATGTTTGATTGCGTAAAAAATGCCAACCTAGGGAGATGCTATGGAAATTCTAATTTATTTCAAAATGGGAATATGCTATGTAAATTCTCCTACATACACTGTTTGATTCATAGGATCAAATGAAATAGGAAATAATACTATAGGACCTTGCAATGTACTACCTCCGTCCCAAGGCTTAAGGCATATAACTTTTTTCAAAAGTCAAACCAACTAAAGTTTGACCAAGTTTTTAGAGAAAAATATTAATATTTACACTATGTAATCCATACCATTTCATACATCATGAAACATATTTTCACATGGTATCTATATAATATAATAGTTCTTGATAGTTTTTTCTAAAAGTTTGGTCAAACTTTACATGGCTTGACTTTTAAAAAAGTTATATGCCTTAAGCCTTGGGATGGAGGGAGTAAAATTCATAGGTAAAAAATCAAGGTTGGATCCTACAAGATTTTGGTGTCTTATATACCAAAGAAAAACCAACAAGGATTATTTCTAGGAGGTTTAATATCTTATCTTACCACTGTATAGTGTATGAATAACTTTGAATATTGACTGTTGGATCAGGACTTGCGAATCCCAACATTGCCAGCTGTTGGATCTTCTTTTCCATTCTAGCATCTACTTGATGATTCTATTGATAGTCTTTAGCACAATGAAAGCTATGCACAATCCTCAAAACACACTTCTCCATCATTCTAGAATCTTCTCCTTCATTTCTCAAGACCATGTTAACAAAATTTGCAAGTACTAGTACCTAATAAACATTGACTTCTACATGATACAAAATACAAGAACTAATTATGCACCCATACTTTCATAGATGTCGATCAAATTTATATTTTTTTGAGCTTTACCTAGTATTATAATTCTGTGTAGTGATGATATGGCATATGTCTAGTATTTGAGTCTCACGTTAGTACTACTAGTAGATACCATATTTTCCATGCATGTACTAGTACTAGGAGAAAAGGCAATACTATCAGAAGGACTCAATCCTATGAATCAAATTACTTATATGTAAGAAAACTTAGTAAGGATTACATTCCTCTTATATTCCTAGGGAATTCCTATGAATCAAAGTGGCTAAAATTCCCATGAAATTCCTACTTAACCAACGAAAGTTCAGAAAAATAGCTTACAATAATTCAGGAATAATATCTGAGTCTCACATAAGTACTACTATTAGATACCATATTTTCCATAGGATGTACTAGGAGACGAAGCAATACTATCAGCAAAACTCAATCATATGAAACAAACTACTTATATCTTAGAAAACTTCCTAAATATTGCATTCATCAAAAATTCCTAGGGAATTCCTTCAAATCAAAGAAACTAAATTTTTTATGGAATTCCTACTAACCATTGAAAGTTCAGAAAAAATAGCTTGCATCAATTCAGAAATAAAGCGAATAAAATATGTAGGGAGGATAATTTACCAAGTTCCAGAGACTTCCATGCATAAAAACAGCTGTTCTCGGTCACTACGAAGACACGATCATGTTGGATAATAGCATCGCAGTATTTAAAGTAGCCTTGGAACTCGTTCACACAAACTGACCATCCATGACTATCATTCTTGTTAAGGACAACAATCTTGAATTCGAAAATGGCTACATGAGAGAAATCTTTGTATCCCCCAGCAACTATTGGAACTTGGCAAATGACTATCTTCTACAGTTTAGCACGTCGACCTTCATCAGCATCATCCTGAAATGTAAGTGTAGAACCTTCGGTCGGTTCAAACCCCGACACTTGTAGAATAACAATCTTGCGACGAGTGTACACATTGATAAGGTCCCATGTGAAATCGGGCCTAACTGTCACGATCCAATCTCCATTGCCGCATGCTCTTTTCTCATCAAAACAAATTGGCATCACAACATTGGAGGAGAACCTGTCTAGTGGCGTCAGCTTGCCCGGGATGCCCACCACTTTGAAGCTGTCTTTGAATTCCCACGGTCTCACCGTCGGGTGAGAATGAAGAACACATGGGAGGCCAAATGGATGAGAAGAAGGTGTAGTTCCACTCTCTTTTGCTGATTGAAGAATATGTTTGGACGAACCGATGAGGCTTGCGGCGGTGGGGGCGTCATAATGGTTGATGAGTACTTGAAGGGGGCCTTCAGTGAACACCTTCTGAAACTGCTCACGATCTTTACTGACCTTGCTCGATCTCACCATGGAACGACGCTGAGATGTTGTTTTGGGGCTTTCTTTGGGGTGGGTGGCGAGCGGTTGGGGAGGGAAGGAAGATTGTTGGAGGGAGCTAGCGACCGGGGTGAGATGGAGAAGACAAAGGCTGATCGTGTGTAGTAGTACTACTAGTACTACATAAGGTGGGCGAGTAGGGGGGTGAGGCTCCAGTTGAGGCTAGTTGTACAAACCTCCAACAATTAGAGCCGTAGTTGCAAAGAGCTCCAACTGTTGAGCCCCAGGTATGTAAGAAATAATGTTAAGAGGGCTAATAAAAAAAATTGTGCTATGTGCAGCATTTGTACCCAAAAGTAATTGTAGTAGTTTCTTGCAACTATACTATCCTGATTATATGGAATTCCCTACAAGTTCGAATCCAATTTTTGGAGGTTTGTGCAATTTCCTCCCTCCTCATGTTTCGAGGAAGCTCTATGACCCTATGTTCAAACAAAAAAAATGATCAAAGACAAAAAAAAGGAAGACCATCTATCAGGGCTCGTTTGATTTGTAGGATTCTCAAAACATAGAAAGAGGAAACTACAGAAATTTGGATCAAGTATGTGTTTGAATCACAGGGAAAGCAAAGAAATTATACCATGAGGTTGGAGTGGATGGAAAGTTTCCTAAAAATAGAGGGCAAAGGAATACTTTGAAGGAATCTCAATTCCCGTGTTTTTTCTATTCCTATATTTTTCCTATCCTGAATTCCAAACAGGACATAATTCCTATATACTCAAATCCTATGAATCAAAAAATAGCGTAGGATTATTTCCTAAGAGACAAAATCCTTCACAAATACTTTGAATTTTCTTTGAATCAAAGAAGGAATAAAAATAGGTTTCCTCTCTCAGAAAAAAGGAACTCCACATCTTGGAGAAAAAAAGGAACTCCACCTCTTGGAGAAAAAAAGAACTCCACTCCTTGGACAATTCAGTGTGACGTGAGTAGCTACTAGAGTCTATGTCTAGTACTAGCTATAGGGCCTAATTGTAGTACGTTATTACTAGTACTAGTATGTATTAGTGTTTGTAGGTGCCTTGAAGGAAACAAAACAAATCTCTCTAGGTAATAAATGGCCGTAGCGATTTCCAAGATACGTAATCTTTTACTTGTTCATTTTGATTTGGGAGACAGCCGGGGGATAGAGGAGTACTAGCTACTTCGTGTCTTGAGCCATCGAGCTGGAGTAGAAATTTGGATAGTAGTACTACTACTACCATGTAAAAACTACGGAATATAGTAGTACTACTACTACCATGTAGTACGTACTACAAGAATTACTAGTACAGTAATGTTATATAGAGAGTTCCATATTCATCTTGTAGCGCCAAAATCCGAAGTTTTGCCAATATAGTACTATAGTAGTCACATCTAGGTTGCCTTACAGGAAAAAAAATAGTACGATGAGCAACAAGATCTATCTATTTATGTACACTGATTTGCGTATACTAGTAGTACTACTCAGGAACGGCACGAGCATGTGCTCCACTAGTGCACCTCCGCACGTAGGGTAATCGAGTACTACTAGTACGAAGTAGATTGCCACCACATGGTCGCGTGATTATTATGCATTGGTCCATGCCCTAGTCGTGGGCACGTGCCGTAGCAGTAAAAAAATTGTGAAAAATCGACTACTCATAAATAATTACTCCCTCCATCCTAAAATATTTCTAACTGACTTGGCTTTGTTTAGATACACATGTATTTCGATGCATTTTAGTACTTAGATGGTCCCTCATTTCCAAATTAGAAAGCATACTAGGTTTTATCAAAGTCAATATTTATAAAGTTTGACCAACTATATGTAAAAACATACTAACTTACATACTGTCAAACACATAATATGTAAATAGGTTTATGATGATTCTGATAACATTGAGTTGATGTCGTAGATGTCCATATTATTTTCTAGATATTTAGCCAAAGTTTATTATGTTTGACTTTGACAAAAAGTAATGCATGTCCTAATTTGGGAAGGAGGGAGTACATGTGAAGTCAGTTAATTTGGGACGAATGGAGTACTACTCCGTACTAGTAGTAGTCAAAGTAACATAGTATGGAGTAGTAAGCAGTAAAACTCATTCAATGTCAAATACAACCTTCCTAATCCCAAAGAGACCTTGGATCTGACTACTAGTAATTAATACATCATTCGATTCACATTAGGACCATTAGATAAGAAGATGAAGATCAATTCTTCTTGTCAATGGAAACAAATAAGAGTTTTACTCTGGTGTCCTCCCGTTCTCCCAAACATAGAAAACCGAAAACATAAGAACGGCTAGGATTGGCCGATAACCCTTCATGTCCTCCAAGCCGAAGAGGTATTGGTTAATCCTAACCCTCCTTTTGTTTTCAGTTTCTTAGATTTGAGAAAATGGGGAGGAACAGAAGCAAACCTCAACACTGAAAAACACATCTTCGTCATCTTGGATGTTCCAACAACAGTGGTATTGTACCACAGGCACCACGAGGAACGTGAATCTCATAGCGCGACCCTACCCTGGGATGTGTAGCTCATAGGCATGATTAGCACATATGGGTGTTTGTCAAGAAGTCAGTCGGTGTACCGCAACACGCAGAAGTTATACCAATGTGCTTTACTGGAAAAACTATGAGAAAAATCATCAATGTATTTATGGAACGTACTCACAAATGACATGAGCATGTGCTCGACGATCACATGAAATGCACAATAGTCTCCACCGTGATGTATCCTCACGTAGATCGCAACCATACATGGTTGTTTGATTATCCATGGTCCATGGAGTTAAGAACACAAACAATCCTTGTACTTGTGTGTGGGGCTCGATGTAGCCCTCCAACTCGTGATTTGCTAAAGTTTATGCACAAATCTGTCAACATGACCAAAATTTAGTTGTAAGTGATGTTTGTAGTCAAAATTGTGTTAGCCTGGATGACACATGGACATTGGTCATGCATGCAGGAGAGCATCTGCCCTATAACATCGCACCTAGCGCCTCTCGTATAATAGCTAGTTAGGGTGAGCTAATATCCTACAAGATTGATTTTGTGAAACTGACATGTCAGATAATTATAAGATATGTTCTGTTCCAAATATCGCACATACCTAACCCTAATTAAATTGTTTTTCCCTTGTCTTGTGCCCTGATCTTCCCGCGTGAGCACATCTCGTGGTTGGAGCTCGAGTATGGCGAGTGGCGGCTCTAGTGGTTTGAGCTCGAGCCCGAAGAAGTATCGTTTCTTGAAGAAGTATCTTGAAGAATGAAAGCTTCTCATCATTAAGTGTGACCAATGAAAGCATCGTTTCTTGAAGAAGTACACGCCCAGACCAATGTCCATGAGAATCCGAATGGTATTTCTTCAAGTATGTCCTTGTCATAGGGTTAGTGAGGTGTGATGCTTTGGACTTTCCTCTAGTTTTCTCACGTGTTTGAGCTGAATCTCCTTCTTAATATGGATGTTGAGATAATTTTGTTTTTTGGTAATGTAACCCAATGGGTGTAATATGTTGAATTGGTCTAAGCAACACTTTGTTTTCTTCTCTCGAACAAAACAAAAATAATGTGGCATTGAGGTGAAAACGTCGTGGTGTTGCTTACACGGAAGGATATGCGGGGAGGGGAAATTGGTAGTTGATATGCAAATATTGGGCCTATTGTTTATCTTTCGAGATGCAGGATGCGCTACGTGCAAAATTCCAAGGCATCATATCCTGCACGCTGGACCCACATCGATATGTCGTTCACACCAGTGCAATTTCGACGAAAATCCTGGTTCAAGACTTAAATCAAGTGGAATTGACAAGTTTGGGTATAAAATTTTGTAATCACTCAGTTAGATGACTAAATCGAAGCACCGTAAGAACGGTTAGTCTGTTTATCTCTGGTCCATGTTGTAGAATTGAACAATTACATAAAAGTCGTAATAAACCCCTAAATACTCCATAATAACTTTAGCAACAAACTTAGTTTACATCCAAAATGCATCCTTCCTAGTACTAAAAGAGAACCTACATTCGACTACTACTAGTAAACTAGAGTAGTAAAATTGTACTACTAGTCGTACTATTTATCTTCTAATACACCATTACAGTCCAGATCATCAGTGTAGTTTAAGATCATTTTTTCCTGTCGATGCAAATCTAGAAAGATACATGGGTGGACTGTCCAACCTTCATCAGGAACCGCGGCGGCACCCTGAGGTACGTCCTGAGCTTGTCGGACGGGAAGTTGGCCGGCGACGAGCTGCTCGTCAACTCGATTACCACATTAAGGCTATCGACCATCAAGAAGTCTGCCAACCCCGGTGGGATAGCGCACACAGTTTCACCGTGTACCGCGACCATAAGCACCTGTCATGCCTGATGCACACCAAGGACACGACGGAGGACGAGCCAAACGCGCTAATGGTCAGGCCAAACACGGAACCATCATCCCCGTAGAGGAAACATGTGAATCCCCTTGTGCTTGTTGGTGGCGGAATCGGGATGAGGCAAAAGAAGGCGCTGTCGTAGATGGCCCTAGTTACTATGACCTCGTGGGCCTCCTTCATGTGGGGAACGAGCCCTGCCAACGAGGCAATGAAATCACAGGCGGGATCCATGCAGGAGCATGGGCCGTGCGAGCACACGATCTCGTGCTCGTCGAGCTTGTCAAAGGCGACCAAGCTAAAGCAGACGTCGTAGGGGCACTCAATCATCGCCTCAGACTTGACGGCATCCATAGCAGCCGGCTCAGAGTCGAATATGCCGACGCGGTACACGAACTTGTGGGAGTGGTTACAGAGGGAAGATCGGCTTGCTGACATAGTGCCCATCGGCCAGAAACTCGGGTTGGGTGGGTATACTGAAGAGTATACTGATTGAGTTTTGTAGTGTACTAGTACGATTGTATAGGAATACGCTAGGCATCGGCACACCGGCGGTGGCTGAGGCTCTGCACTTGGCCACTTTTTCTTAGACAGTGTCCACACGCTATACATGCTTCGTCAAAACAAAAATGCTGCAGAAAGTTGACAGGTGAATAAAGCAGGTGTCACACTATACTGTACCAAACGTATAGTACATACATAGGAGAGACCGAGGCAAGAAGATCCACGTGAGTGGCAAGAAGATCTACTCCTGGAGAGAGACAAAAATCCCGCGGCCTGGTGCAGGGTGTACAATACTGTAGGGGAGAGACCGAGGACTGCATGCATATCTTCGACACCAACCTGTAATTAACTTTTTGGTCTTATCAAATTTAAATGTCCTTAATAATCCCAGACAGAGGGAGTACTAGTACTAGTAGTATATCTTAGACTAGTCACAATGGGGAGTATCATATAGTAGTATCATGTATATGATACTAGTATATGATACCATTTCCACAATGCATAGTATTATATAGTATAATCATAGTCTTAGTATATTTATTTTTTTATTGAATCTTAATATAAAATTGTGTACAAGATTTATTTAAAATTAATTTTTCTAATTCTACATGCTATGATACCGTATCTACCTATGATACCAACACAATATCTTTCATCATTAATTAGCATGCCACGTCAGAATTTTGCCAACATGGCATGCATGATACTACCTATGGCATGCCGGTCTTAGAACAAATCATACAAACTAGTACTTCATTTATTAGTGGTACTTATTTTGACAAATTATTATTAGTAGTAGTACTTACATATGTGAATAACCAATCCAAGTTACTACTCCAATAGAGAGTATGGTCACTCTATTTATAGATTCTTGTTTACTATACGTACTAGTAGTAAAAGCTAGAATGTTGATTATTTCAGAACAAATTTTGGCTCTACAATATCTAGAATACGTGCAAACCTCAAAAGACACTTCATTGCCTAGTTTCAGGGATCTTGTGCTAAATTCATGGACTTGGATGTGATTTTCATTTTTATGAGGTCCTTGATGTAACTTGTACCTCCACCGACCGCGTGTTAACTAAAGCACCTCGCTCCTACATGACCTGCCACAATTAAAAGAAAATTACACTACCCCGATTATCTGACAAAGTCGAACATAGTTTCTTATAATTCCAAATTTTTAGAAATAGGATGTTTCAAGATTCCTAGCTAACTTCGCACAATTTAGTGATTTTTTGCTGATTTATCGAAATTAGGTCAAACTTTTGCTACACAAGTAAGGGAAATTGATTGCTATTGAATTAAATTTATTTTCATAGGTAGATGAGTGTATCTTCATATAGTAAACAATGTCGTTGGTGTTAGTTTCCATCTATCATGAAAGAACATTTAATTCTTAGTTTTTCGAGTGATGACGAGATTGTTCTTTTACGTAAAGAAACTCCAAAGAATATGGATCTGAATACCACAAGAAAAGTTTTCAGAAATAAATAGTGGACCAATATGTTGTACTGCTGATACCCTTGTTTTTTGAGCTTTCAAACTTCCAAGCAAACTCCGCCAACTTACATGACTTTATGCCAATTATTTATCAAAATTAGGTCAAATTTGAACTACAAGTAAATTGTAGGTTTCTTTGAAAGTTTTATGAAAAATCTTCTGGAGGTACCCATTCGGGGGGTCAATTAATATATCATAAACCACCGAGAGTTTTGACGACACGTTCAACTTCTTGCTAAGATTTTGCGTCTTGACAGTTTAACAAAATTAGGTCAAACTTGAGCTACAAGTAAGCCCGAAAGATCGCTCTTGAATTAAATGTCTGTCGATATTTGAATGACTTCCTAGCTAACTCTGCCCGTTTGAATGACTTTAAGTTGATTTATCGAAATTAGGTCAAATTTGAAACTGCAAGTAAATTGTAGGTTGCTTTGAAAGTTCTACGAAAAAAATTGGGGGTACCCACCGAGGGGTCACTATCAATATGTCAGAAACTACTGAGAGTTTTCACTATAGTTTCAACTTATTGCTAAGATTTTGCATCCTGACAATTTAACGAAATTAGGTCAAACTTGAGCTACAAGCAAGTAAGTGCGATAGATTTCTCTTGAATTAAACGAATTTTTGGAGGTAGATGTGTGCATCTTCTTGTAGTAAAGAATGTTCTTTGTGTGATTTTCCAACTATCAGAAAAGAACATTCTCAATTTACTGAGTGACGTCGAGATTATTCTCTCCTGTAAAGGAAGTCTGAAGAATATGGATCTGAATGCCACAAGCCAAGTTTTCACACATATATAGTTGACCAACATATTGTACTTACGATTTACCATGTTTTATGAGTTCTCAAACTTGCTAGCTTATCGCTTTGCCCACTTGAATGACTTTATGTCGATTAATTAAAATTAGGTCAAATTTGAACTATATACTACAACTAAATTGTAGGTTGCTCTGAAAGTTTTACGAAAAAACTTTTGGAGGTACCGTACCGATCGAGGGGTCACAATCAATATATGAGAAGAAACCGAGAGTTTTGATAACAGGTTTGACTTCTTGCTAAGATTTTGCATCATGACAATATTTAACAAAATTGGGTCAAACTTGAGATAAAAGTAAGCGCGATAGATTGCTCTTGAAATATATGACTTTTTAGAGGTAGATGGGTGCATTTTCTTGTAGTAAACAGTTTCGATGGTGTGATTTTCCAACTATCAGGAAAGAACATTCAATTCTCAATTTTCCGAGTGATAACGAGCGAGGTTGTTCTTTTCTGTAAAGAAACGTCCGAAGAATATTGGATCTGAATGCCAGAAGCCAAGTTTACCAACATATATAATGGACCAACATGCTATACCAAGGATTCCCATGTTTTATGAGTTTTCAAACTTCTTAGCTAACTCTGCCCATTTGACTGAATGACTTTATGTCAATTTATTGAAATTAGGTCAAATTTCAAACTACAAGTAAATTGTAGGTTGTTTTGAAAGTTTTATGAAAAATCTTTTGGTGGTACCCATTGACGCATCACAATTAATATATCAGAAAACACGGAGAGTTTTGATGATAGGTTCAACTACTTGCTAAGATTTTGCACCTTGACAATTTAACGAAATTAGGTCAAACTTGAGCTACAAGTAAGAGCGATAGATTGTTCTTGAATTAAATGTATTTTCAGAGGTAGATAGGTGCTTCTTGTTGTAGTAAACAATGCCGTCAGTGTGAGTTTCCAACTATCAGGAAAGAAAATTCAATTCTACATTTTCTGAGTGAAGACGAGCGAGGTTGTTCTTTTTCGTAAGAAGTTCAAAGAATATTGGATATGAATGCCACGCCAAGTTTACATACATATATAGTGGACCAACATGTTGTACTAACGATTCCCATGTTTTATGAGCTTTCAAACTTCCTAGCTAACTCTGCCCATTTTAATGACTTTATGTCAATTTATCGAAATTAGGTCAAATTTGAAACTACAAGTAAATTGTAGGTTTTGCTTTGAAAGTTCTACGAAAAATCTTTTAATTTCAAGGTACCCATCAAGGGTTCACAATTAATATATCAAAAAACAACGAGAGTTTGAACGATAGGTTCAACTTCTTGCTAAGATTTTGCATCTCAACAATTTAATGAAATTAGGTCAAACTTGAGCTACAAGTAAGCGCGACAGATTGCTCTTGAACTAAATGTCATTTTATAGGTAGATGGGTGCATTTTCTGGTCGTAAGCAGTGTCGTGGGTGTGAGTGTCCAACTACTAGGAAAGAACATTCAATTCTACATTTTCTAAGTGAAGACGAGCGAGGTTAGTTGTTCTTTTCCGTAAAGAGAAGTCCAAAGAATATTGTATGTGGATGCCACAAGCCAAGTTGACAGACATACACAGTGGATCGACAACATGTTGTACTTGCGATTCCCATCTTTTATGAGTTTTCAAGCTTCATAGCTACCCCGCCCATTTGAATGACTTTATGTCGATGTCTCGGAATTATAGGTCCAATTTGAAACTAAAAGTAAATTGTAGGTCTTGCTTTGATAGTTTTACAAAAAATCTTTTGGAGGTACCATCGAGGGGTCAAAATTAATATATCAGAAACTAGTGAGAGTTTTGATGATAGGTTCAATTTCTTGCTAAGACTTTGCATCTTTACAATTTAACAAAATTAGGTTAAACTTGATCTAGCTACAAGTAAACGCCATAGATTTCTCTTGAATTAAATGTCTTTTCAAAGGTAGATCAGTGCATATTCTTGTAGTAAACAATGTCGTCGGTGTGAGTTTCCAACTATTAAGAAAGAACATTCAATTCTATATTTTCCGAGTGAATACGAGCGAGGTTGTTCTTTTTCATAAATAAAAGTCCGAAGAATATTGGATTTGAATGCCACAAGCCAAGTTTAAAAACATATATATTGTACCAACGATTCCCATCTTTCATGGGTTTTCTAACTTCCTAGCTAACTATACCCATTAGAATGACTTTATGTCAATTTATCAAAATTAGGTCAAATTTGGAACTACAAGTACTAGTAAATTGTACGTGTCCTGCACGTGAGACTCAGATAATAGACGTCTGACATATCATCACTATATAAAATTATAATAGGTAAAGCAAAAAAATATAAATTTTAGCAACATCTATAAAGTATGGCTGTATATTTGGATATTGTACTTTGTATATCATGTAGAAGTCAACGATTATTAGCTATCTAAAACTTGAAAATTTTGGTATTATGGTCTATAGAAACAAGGGAGAAGATTCTATAATGATGGAGAAGTGTGTTTTGAGTTTTTTGCATAGCATTCATTGTGTCGAAGACTATCAATAGAATCTTCTAGATGCTAGAATGGAAAAGAAGACCCAACAACTAGGAATGTTGGGATTCGCGAGTCTCAATCCAACGGTCAATATTCAAACTTATTCGTACACTATATAGTGGTAAGAAATTGTAGGTTGCTTTGAAAGTTCTATGAAAAAGCTTTTGGTGATACCCATTAGGGGGTCACAATTAATATATCAGAAACCACCGAGAGTTTTGACGATAGTTTCAACTTCTTGCTAAGATTTTGCATCTTGACAATTTAACAAAATTAGATCAAACTTGAGCAACAAGCAAGTAAGCGCGATTCATTTATCTTGAATTAAATTTCTTTTTGGAGGTAGATGGGTGCATCTTCTTGTAGTAAACAATACTGTCAGTGTGAGCTTCCAACTATCAGGAAAGAACATTCTCAGTTTTCCTAGTGATGACGAGATTGTTCTTTTAGGTAAATAAAGTCTGATGAATATGGATCTGAATGCCACAAGCCAAGTTTTCGTACATATATGGTGGAGCAATATGTCGTACTTATGATTTCCCATGTTTTATGAGTTCTCAAATTTCCTAGCTAACTTTGTCCACTTGAATGACGTTCGGATATATATGCACTACAAGATAATTTAGATTTTACAATGGACGATTTTCGTGGTTGAAGGCCCTTTTTCGTGGCCAAAAAGTCTTCCGCGACGGATGGCCTTCGTGGTAAAAGCCGTGTCACAAATGAATTAACCATAGTTTTTTCTTCGACCATGGCGGATCACACCCTTCAGCCACAAAACCTTGTTCTGTTGTAGATCTGTTCGCCAACCGCATTGACTGCTGACGTCATGCAAACTACCATGTGGCAGCCACCATTAGTGGCCAGTTACCGCTGTTAATGGTCAGAGAAACTGTGGCAGAAGCCAGGCCCAACCAAGGCCTGCTAAATACTAACTAGGCCGACCCATAAGGAGATCCCGATAAGAAGATGGCCCATTACTGTTTTGTCCTGCACTTTTTGAAATGGGCCCAAAAATGGAGCCAGCAGTGGCCTGCGAACTTTCAGGCCTGATTCTGTTTCGGCCTACTAAAGGCCCATGTTTGTCCAACACTGTGCGGCCCATTAGCAGCCTGCGCCAAGTCGCTCCTGTATACTTAAGGCATGCGGTCAGCCCATCACTATTATCCCAGCCCATCATGGGCCGCCTACTGACGGCCCTTCTCTGAGATGGTCCGTTACTGTTCTAGCATTTTACTATTCCGGCATTTAGCTGTTCAGGCCCACAAGTGGCCCTTTACTGTTCTAGCCTGGTAAATTTGTCGGCCTATTACTGCTCTCGTCTGGAAATTTCTCGGCCTGTTACTATTCAGGCCCATCACTATTCCGGCCTTTTACTATTGAGGCCCGCTACTATTTTGACATGTTACTATTCTATGATTTTATAGTTTCTTCCCTATTACTGTAATGGGATTTTTCTGTTCTGGCCTGCTACTGTTACGGCCTATTACTATTACAGCCTGTTACCACATGCGGGTTGGCCCGTTATATTTACGGCCTTTTACAGTTTCGGTCTTTCTGAAGCCCATGCCAATATCATAAAACATGTATAATAATCCAACATTTTTTACTATTCATTGTCGG
The DNA here is from genome assembly GCA_910589775.1 of Avena eriantha. Taxonomy (NCBI): domain Eukaryota; kingdom Viridiplantae; phylum Streptophyta; class Magnoliopsida; order Poales; family Poaceae; genus Avena; species Avena eriantha. The sequence goes on along the minus strand of OU342744.1, from coordinate 310,054,567 downwards.
CTGAATACACGATGGGCCAATAACAAAGCACGTTATTGTTCCCTAATCGACCCGTCTGGTGTAATTACCATAACGACTACCACCATGTGTGGAAGGCATCAACTAAATGCCTACATGGCCTACGCCAGTTATCTAGATATTACATCAGCTGCAAACTTCTTAAAATTATTACATATTATCAACTCAAGGGAAAGAAAAATCGGCATTTCAGTTGACAATCAAGTTGATAGCAGAGACCTCGATTTTCTTCCTCGATCGATCACCTGCATCTTCCTTTGAGTGTGATAGGTACATTGGAGGAGACATGATGTTGCAACCCCCTCTTCGGTGGCGATAGCAGTAATTGCAGTCTAAAACTATGTAATAACAAGTTAATACATCAAACAAGACAAACTACTCATTTGACAGATATGACAGGAGCTCTGAACTGGAGTTTACAACTGGTCAATGGTTCAATTATTGACCAACACACCAAATAAAACAGGACAAGCAAGCATGCATTAAACAAGAGTGCCTACTGTGAAACGAGCAATCAAAAAACATGTGTGTGTGTCTTAGAATTTCAGCAAATATAAACTAGCCAGGTCATTTCAACAAATATATATGGAAGAAGTTCTATACCCTAAAATGCAAGAGACGATGGGTGAATCGGAATTTGCACCGAGCCACAAAATGGCATGCAGTTACTGTCATAGCAGAGAATGAACCAGATAGAAATTAGAACCGCATCATACGAGAACTTGTAGAGCAACAATGTAAACCACGAATGAACTATATATTGTAGAGGATAGTTATATCGTGACTTAGGACGAACCAGATGCAGAACAAGATGCGAGATACAATGGCGTCGCTCGTGAACCTGTAGAACATGACAAACAAGCATGAGACAAGTGTGCCTAGAATGAAATGAGCAATCAAACAAAGTGTTTCTTAGAATTTCAGAAAATATAAACTAGCGAGGTCATTTTAGCAAATATATATGGAAGCAGTGGCATCTCCTTGATTGAATAGAGTCGTTGGGTGACTAAGAATTTGCGGTGAGCTACACAATGACATGTAGTTACTGTCAGAGCTAAGAATCAACCTGACGAGGGTTAAACTTATCAATGCCCATTGTTATGGACTTAAGTTTTGGATAAGAGGGGAGCGTTGGAGGCATCAATCGGCTAGTAAACAAGCACAAAGGGACGCAAGGTTTACCCAGGTTCAAGCCTCGTAGAGGACCCCTACTCCTGCTTTTCTTCTCTTGGAATTATCGAGGGAGTCGAAAGTTATAGGGGTGTGTAATGCAATCTGGAGATAGTGTGGAAACTAGGGTTGTGATTGTCCTCCTCGCCACCCCCTCCTAGCCTTTATATAGATAGGCTAGGTCTCAGGATAGCAGGTTGAGTTGGTTACAAGTTAGGGTTTTCCCTTTAAACTTTCTATCTTGAGCTTGCTGTGTGCCGCAAGCAGTCGGGGTCTCCTTAGGTCACCCAAATCCTTGAATAAGCCGTGGTAACGTCGTGGGCTTCTGCTAGACTGGACCGTATATGCCAAACTCGAGTACATGTAAGGTATGTCCATGTCAGTAGCCCCGAGTGTCCGGTTTAATCGCAAATTCGAGTGGAGACTTATGAAGTCTTTCGAGTGCACAGTCAAGCGTGTTTTCAAGTGCTTTAATTGGTATCATAGGGATTGTGGATATACGTGCTTGATCTATCTGATGTATCGGGATCAGTTAACTGCCTTAGGGCAAAACAACACAATCTACTCAAACTCGAGTCCCCGGACTTGAATTCGGAAAAGTGTTGGCATAATTTGACTCAGGCCGAGGAGGTCTTATAGAGAATCCCAGTGTATAAGTATGAGCACTCGATGCATCCGTCAAGGCTTATTTCATCATGCCTGCAGGCACGGATTATATCTGGTAGAGCACAGCAGATGCGTTGTCAGGCCTTATTCAGGTCTTATCTTCACGTCGTAGACGTGGCATCCGAATTTTGTCATCATAGAGATGATTCGGGTGGCCTAGGAGAAACAGTCTCTTTGCAGGGAAAATATGAGGCAGAGACACTGAAGCTTTTGAGTGTGGACGTAGTCAACACGCAGTTATGTGTAAGAAAAAATCATAGGGTGCGCGACCAGCGCTCCCTATGGGAGTAGCCCCCCGAGTGCCTATTCGAGTCGTAGACTCGAGTGGGGACTATAAGTATTTTGTGACTACTATAATCTTTTGCTTGTTTCAGTCGAATATGCATTTAGCGTTCCCTATGGGAGTAATGTCATGGTGGTGTCACGACAGATGCCATGGATAGGCTAAAGGTGGGGGCTAATACACGCTAGGGGAATCTAGGGAGGGATAGTGAAGTGATTCTTCACACCGAAGGTTGTATTTGCTTTGCTTCCAAGATTACAAGTGCTCCTAGAGCTGTATTGGTGAGTGGAGGAAGAAGGAGCTCTCTTACTCTCACCCACAGATCACACCTAAAACCCTAGCCAAATCAGAATAGTGGAACCCCCTCTACTGAGATCCTAGCCCTCCTTATATAGAGGGAACTAGGTCTCTGCCTAGGGCATACGTGGAGGCATATTCCTAAGAATATGCCTCCTCCCAAAGTGGTAAACCGACCGTGGTGCTTTTTTCCCCGCGTCACACATGCAGAGGCTACATGAGCCTCTACGGCGCCCGCGTCAGCCGACATGGGCGTCGTCACCCTTGTCGGCCACGCCCCGGTGGTCCTGCCCTTGTTTGCTTCGCTCAGGTAGTGCGTACCGGGGCTTCTTTTGACCAGCGAGATTCCTTCCTTCTCCTAGAAGCTAGACGTGACCCGGATCATAGTTGATCCGGCCACACCCATTCCTGCATACAAGTAAAACAGGCATTTCTGACTTACTCCTTGAGTCGGTTGAGACTTAGTTAGGCGAACGCCCCCTGGTCCAGGTTACCCCATGATTCGGCCTGCCTTGAGGTGACCCGGCCAACATCCGCTTTGGACTTGCCGAACCTCGGCTAACTCGGCCTTTATACCCCGGTGTGACCCTACCCGGGGTATCCCCCCAACATTAGTCCCTGAAGCTGGTGCGGTCTTAGCTGCCTTGGCCGCTAAGGCCACATCAGGTTCAATTCTGAGCTCTGGTCGTTATTTCTGAGTTACCTCTTTATCTCGGATTATATGGATTTACGTTCCCTTCGCACATTCCAAGCTTTCACTTGCCAGCCGGGTTACCACTCTAACTCAGACCTCATGGTTTTACTTTCCCTCTGCACATTCCAAGTGTTCACTTTCTGGCCGGGTTACCACGGTTCCATCCGGGTCTTGCTTCCTTCTCTCGTACGCCAACCCATGTGGAGGCTAATCATTATGTTGTCTTATTTTAAGGGCAAGCACAGTAACCGCCGCAGTGATTGTCAGTTATCACTGTGCGTGGGTCACGTCACGCCTGCCTCCTCGTTTTACGCATCCACGCGTCACGTCATGGGATCAATTTCGTTCTGTGACCTTCTGTGTGGCTTCGTGCTGATTGGTTGATGCGGGTAATACACGGCCACATCATGTGGCGTGCCTGCAGGACACGATCCCACTTTCCCTTCGTGGGAGAGGTTAAATAGGGGAGGGCCGCACTCCTTAGGATTTTTCCCATTCCGCGCCCCTCTGCCCCTTGCTCTCCTTCTTCTTCTTCCCCTCGACAGCACCGCCGCCTGTGCTTCTGCGTAGCAGCACCGCCGCCGCACTTTTCCTGGCACCTCTGCGTCGCTGCCACTACAACGCAACTCCCTCACCACGGGTTGTTGCCAATCTAGGCCTCTGCCCCCGTCGCCGCTAGTGCTAGCGAGGGCAGTGAAGACCAGATGACGGAGGAGGAGCTCGTCGTCGCCGAGCAAGAGATGGAGGAGGACTCCGCGGTGGCGGACCGTGGTGCGTGGGCCGGGTCTTGGGTCTGCCAGGACGACCTGGATTGGCTCTACCGCACCAGACGCATCCCCGCCGGCGTCACCGCCCGTCTTGCCTCCGTCGAACTGACCCCCTCACCCAATCCGGGTGAGTACGTCGTGTTCTTGTCCCACTTCCAGCAGGGGTTCGGTTTGCCGGTCAGCGACTTTTTCTGGGATTGGCTTAACACCTATGAACTCTAGCCGCACCACCTTCCTGCCAACGCCATCACCTCTCTCTCTGCTTTTGCTTCTACGATCGAAAGCTATGCCGGACTATGGCCCACGAAGGAGCTATGGATCCGGTTTTTCGGCCTTCGTCGTAATGTCATCCCAAACATCCAACTTGATCCGGAGGACAAGCAGCTCACTCAATTTGGAGCCACGTCCATCTCACCCTAGAGGCTTTCCGTTTTCCCCCGGGTCACCGGGCTAGAGTCCTGCAAAGGGTGGGCCTGGACTTTCTTTTACGTCCGGAATACGGGCACTGAAGACTTAATCCGGCTGCTCCCTTATACTCCGGGTCCACCTAACCCGGAATTGTGGGACGTCGTTCCCAAGAAGCACACGGCCTTGGCCAACCAGGTTAGCAAGAGGTTCGTGGAGCTGATGAAGCTGGGGTTGCGCAACAAGGACGCTATGATCACGTTCGTGCGCAACCGAATTTCTCCCCTCCAGAAGCGCACCCACAAGGTGTGCGACATGAGCTTCGGCCGCGACCCCAACCGGACCTCATCCTTCGAGTTGAGCAACATGGACATATATCACCGGGTTAAAGTTCTCTTCACCACCCACAAGGACTTCTCCTCTGAGTGGACTTGGGGAATTGAGCATTATTGCCGTGACAGGCTTCCTCCCGCGGTAAGCTTCGCGGTGCAAACTTACTCTGGACTAATTATATGTCGGTTATTGTGGCATTTTTGACTCTGTTGTTCGTTCTTTTTCTCAGCTATTCCTTCAGCAGACCCTCGAGGACGGCACGAATCCGACCCTTAAGTGGGCGCCGGACCGGGAGACCCCGGATGAGGAAGAGCCGGACCAGGAGATGTTCCTCCCGATGACTGACGCTACAAAGCGACCCACGGGTAAATCCTCTTCTATTAGAGATTGGCCCGATGTTGAAGATGGCTCGGATGTCGAGGTGATTGAACCTGTTGATGCTGTCCCCCTTTCTTTTGCATTTTCGGCATCAGCTAATCCCGGTGGGCATATCCACGAGGACCCTCCCATTGCTACGGGCGAACCTGTTCCGGTAGCGCCGAAGAAGAAGCGCGGAGCGGCACCAAGTTCTTCCTCCGGACCTTCTCATCCCGTCAAAAGGCGAAAGAAGTCTGGAGACAAAACTGCCTCCAAGCCAACAGGCAAGGCCCCAGCACGAAGGGCTTGGAAACCCAAGGATCCCCAAACCTCGGATGCGTAAGTCATTTTTTCCTTCTGCAACTTGCTCTTCCTCGCATTGTTGTAATTTCTCTTCTGACATTACTTGATTTGGCAGGGCTGCGGTGGAGGTCCCTCAGAGTGGATCAAGCATCTCCTCGCTGCTCCGACCTAGCCCTTCTCCTCCTCGTGACGATGAGTCACGCCTGCTGAGCCCTATTCCTGAGGGTTCTGCGGCTGCTCCGGGTTCTGTTCCACCTCGTCAAGAAGAAGGTAACCTTGGAGCGGGGGAGACCGGCCCAGCCGAGGCGATGACATCCACAACTTCGGCTTCGCTGCAACCAGCAGCCATCGAAGCTACCTCGGCACCAGCACCAGCTCCAGCACCAACACCAGTTCCGGCACCAGCACCAAGTCCGGTAGCAAGAAAATCATCAGCTGCACCAAGTCCATCAACAAGAACACCAGCGCCAAGCTCCTCCACCTCGTCCGAGTCTTCTCAATCTCGGCGAGGAACTATCCCGGCAGCTCCTAAGGGAAAATCCGCTGCAATCACTTCCTCTTCTCAGCAAGCAAAGGGCAAAAAGGCTCCTGATGCTACCAAATCATCATTCGTTGAGGCCGGGCAGCGTACACTCGCATCAATGCTTCCTAAGAAGGCTCCAGCAGCGAAGGACGCCCCTGCCGAGCCAACCGATGCACAACAGATTGCTCTGCACACCAGCCCAGCCCTTGCTTTGGTTGAGAGGAAAGAGGCACACGTGAAGGGCTTGGTGGCGCCCCATATGCCCACCGGCGAACGGTACCGTCCGATGTTGATTGAATTTGCCAACAACTGGAACAAAGCTGAGTTCGTCCATGACGACGATCTCCCGGAGAGGTTTGGCCCCGCCGAATTTTCCACCCAAATGAACACAGCCGCTAAGGCAATCAACCTCGCCGGGCGGATGATGGAGGTACGTCGCCTCCCCTTTATATGTTGTAGATAATAACCATTAGTCTCCGAGCCTCCAGTGGAGTAACTTGTTACTCGGCCGGATGCTCTTTAGAAAACTAACGTAGCTCCATGAGAACTTTGAATATGCACACACCTAGAGCCGGTTTAAGTTCCACTTGGCCCGGATTTTTGTACACTTCGAATATGCACACACCTAGAGCCGGGTTAAGTTCCACTTGGCCCGGATTTTTGTACACTTTGAATATGCACACACCTAGAGCCGGGTTAAGTTCCACTTGGCTCCGATTTTTGTACACTTCGAATATGCACACACCTAGAGCCGGGTTAAGTTCCACTTGGCCCGGATTTTTGTACACTTCGAATATGCACACACCTAGAGCCGGGTTAAGTTCCACTTGGCCCGTATTTTTGTACACTTCGAATATGCACACACCTAGAGCCGGGTTAAGTTCCACTTGGCCCGGTTTTTGTGCACTTCGAATATGGACACACCTAGAGCCGGGTTAAGTTCCACTTGGCCCGGATTTTTGTACACTTCGAATATGCACACACCTAGAGCCAGGTTAAGTTCCACTTGGCCCGGATTTTTGTACACTTCAAATATGCACACACCTAATTTATGTTTCTGTATCCCTTTCAGGTGACGACCAATCGCCGGAGTGCTGAATTCCAACGTTTGCTGGATACCCACAAGATGCTACGCGCAAAGCAGGCTGCACTTCTCGCGGAATACGAGAAAATGGGTAAATTTCTTCCTTAGCGCTTCTTCATTTTTCTTCATCTTCCTCTGCCGAACTAATCTCATCATTCGGTTTCTGCAGCTGGGGTGGTGGCTGAGAATAAGATTATGCGGAAGAATCTGGAGCAAATCAAGGGTAAGACATTTTTGTCCGACCTTACAGTGCTTTCCATTTCTGACATCCAGGAGCAAATCTGGAGCAAATCTACTACAGGAATCCGACATCCAGCTTGGGTTGGCGAATGCTGAGCTTGAGCAGCTTCGTAAGAGACGTAATGACTGCACCCGGGAGTTGACCCGGATCCTCAACCATATATCACGTAAGTTCCTTTCCCTTATCCGACCTACTTCTCCGGGTTACTTCATATGTCTTTTCTTGACCTTCTTCCTTTGTCTTGTTTCTAGGCAAATTTCCAGAGGGCACTGCTAGTGCGAGCGCGGCAGTTGCGGACTTCCGCCGAGAAAGGGGTACTCCTGCCGCTCCTGACGGTGAAGAGATTCCTTATGACATGGAGGACCTGTTGGTCAGCTTGTCATCTCGCGTGGAGCTCATCAAGAATTATGGCAAGGACATCCTCGACGTTGCCGTTCGCATCTTCAACACGTTCTGGCCCGGAGAAGATACTCCAGAGACCACCGCAATCCTCGTTGAGAAGCTAATGGAAACCGAGACCCAGCTCGACCTCTGGAGAGAGTCCGCTTGACATGCCACAGCTAATACCATTCTTCGCCACATACTCACGTGGTATGAGAAGCTCGATCTCAACCTCCTGACCCGCCTGCGCACAGGATCCAGATGGACCAATGACCCGGAGTGGGTAGCTCGGTGCTAGGCTTGCGCCCATAGCCTCATCGAATACGCTCCCATTAATGAATGGGCTGAGGGGCCGAGCTTCCTAGAAGCCGCTGGGGATGAAGAGCTTGAGCACGATGATAGCTCGGACGGTGAAGGAGAAGATGACGCCTCGGATATTGAAGGTGGCAAAGATGATGGCGAACTTCCTCCTCCTTCTGCTCCTTGAGCGAAAAAACTTCAAAATTTATCAGATCCCCAGTATGCCGGGTGAAGTTGTATCCCATATACATGTGATATTTTGCTACTAAGTTCTTATGCCGGATTAACTTGGGCGTAGTCCCCGAGTTTCTTTTCTTGTTCATCCAATCTTTTGGCTCGGCTCGTGTCTACCTTGATTCGGTTTTACGACTTACGAACCCGAGCTTCAAAAATTGTCTTAACAATACTGGGAAACTTTTAGACTTAGCTCAAAAATAAAACTGCATAATAACTTGAAAATAAATACGAGGTTAGTCCGAAAAACAAACGTCGGCTCGAATAATTTTTTTTCCTTAGTCATTTTTCATGTGCTACGCAATTCCAAACTTGTTCTCTTGCTTGCCATGAAGCCAATTCTTGTTGGACAGCAGCAAGTCGAAGAGTTGGGTTCTTGGTGCTCACACATTACTAATCCGAGTTAAGTAGAACAACTTATTCCGGCTAACGCACAAAAGACAACAAATATTATTAAGGCAGTCCCCGAGTTACTGCTCGAGGTGCCACCACTTCATTGATAAGCTCATTGCCGACATACATACCGACACATGAGAAGACTCGGATACATACACTTCTTTGCTAAGTGTAGAAAGGCCGAAGGAGAGCTACATTCCATGGACGTTTAGATTCCTCGCCGGACCTGTCCGCCTTGTTCTTTTCCTGTGGCTTTGCATCTACAAGATAATAAGAATCATTGTGCAATGCCTTGCTCATGATGAATGGCCCTTCCCATGGGGGGATAATTTATGCATGCCAACCGTACGTTGTATCAACCGGAGCACCAGATCGCCTTCCCGAAAGATTTGGGGTCTTACTTTCTGGCTATGATAGCATCGGAGATTTTGCTTATATATGGCGGATCTGGACAGTGCCAGTTCTCTCGCTTCTTCCAGCAGATCAACATCATTTTGCCGGGCTTCTTGCACTTCGGCTTCTGTGTATTGGGTGACCCTAGGCGAATCATGCTCTATGTCGGCTGGTAATACAGCTTCTGCCCCATATACCAGAAAAAACGGTGTATAGACTATTGATCGATTCAGAGTTGTTCTTAAACTCCACAGTACCGCTGGTAGTTCTTCTATCCAGCACCCCGCTGACCTTTGCAGCGGCTCAATGAGCCGGGGTTTTATCCCGGATAATACTAATCTGTTGGATCTTTCCACTTGTCCGTTTGATGCGGGGTGGGCTACCGAGGCTACGTCCAGCCAGATCTTCTTATCCCGACAGAAACGCGCAAATGCTCCTTCCGCAAAAATTGTGCCATTATCAGTTATGATACTGTGAGGATAACCGTAGCTCAAGATGATGTCCTTGAGAAACGTTACGGCCGTAGCTCCATCACATTTTCTTATAGGCTTTACTTCAATCCACTTCGTAAACTTGTCCACCATTACCAAAATGTGAGTCATATTTCCCCTCGCTGGTTTGAACGGGCCGACCATATCCAAGCACCATACGGCAAATGGCCAAGTGATTGGTATGGTCTTGAGTTCTGACATAGGCATATTTGTCTTGGTAGCGTACCTCTGACAACCATTACATTTTCTCACCAGATCTTCTGCTTGCTCTAAGGCACTTGGCCAGTAGAATCCGTGCCGGAAAGATTTTGCTACCAAGGCTCAAGACGAGGCATGATGCCCGCATTCCCCTTGATGTATATCCCGGAGGATGTCAAGCCCTTCTTCCGGGTCAACACATCGCTCGAGGACATTGGTCACACTTCTTTTGTATAGTTCGGAATTGATGATCGTGTACGCCTTTGCCCTCCTCTGTGTTTGCCTGGACAGCACTTCCTCAGTGGGTAAGGTTCCATCTTTCAGGAATTGAAATATAGGTAGTGCCCAAGCTGGTATTGCTCGCACAGGGAACATATCCTCGTCAATCTCCATCTGATCCACCGGCATAACTTCAACCGGATCGTGCTGAGCAGTCCCAGGGTTCACTGAAGCAGTCCCCGGGTTTGCCGAGGCAGTCCCCGGGTTTCGCGCACCACTTCCCATGTCAATATCCATAGGCACAGCTCCGGATTCCGTGTCCTCCAGGAAATAGATTGAGTCAGTTTCTAGGGAGGGCCTGATGGATGGTTTCCTGAGGTGCTCTAATGCTACACCCGGTGGAATTGCTTGTCGGGTTGACCCGAGCTTTGACAGCATGTCGGCAGCTTCATTTTCCACCCGAGGTACATGGTGAAATTCGCATCCCTCAAAGTAACCAGATATCTTCTACACATGAAATCTGTACAGTGCCATGTTTGGATCAAGGGCGTCCCACAGTCCCGACACTTGCTGCACCACCAAATCCGAGTCGCCAAAGCATATGATCCGACGTATCCAATTCTCTTTTGCTACCTTGAGCCCGTGCACAAGTGCTTCATACTCAGCGACATTGTTTGATGCCGCGAAATGGATCTGCAGCACGTATTTCAACTGGTCCTTCTTTGGCGAAGTAAGTACAACTCCGGCACCTAGCCCGGTTTTGGTTTTTGACCCGTCAAAGTGCATTCGCCAATAGTTCAGATCTGGGAGTGGCGGTTCGTATTGCACCTCGGCCCAATCCACGAAAAAGTCCGCCACAGCTTGAGATTTGATGGCTTCTCTTCTGTCATATTGCGGCGCATAAGGAGCTAGCTCAATTGCCCATTTTGCAAGTCTGCCACTCGCATCCTTGTTACTCATTATCTCGGATATGGGGGCCTCACATATGACCCTGATGGGATGCTCCTCAAAGTAGTGCTTCAGCTTCTTAGCGGCCATGTACACGCCATATGCCACCTTTTGATAGTGTGGATAGTTCTTCTTTGAGGCTGACAACACCTCAATCAAGTAATACACTGGCCTTTGCACCGACTGACCTTCCTCGTCGCGCTCCACCACTATCACTGCACTTACAACTCGGTTGGTTGCGGCTATATAGAGCAAGATTGGCTCCTTTGATAGTGGCGAGGCTAACACTGGTGCAGTGGCTAACATCTTCTTCAAGTGGGAAAAGGCTTCATCGGCCTGCGGTGTCCAAACGAACTTATCCGACTTTTTCATGAGTTGGTAAAGAGGCAATGCCTTTTCTCCCAGCCGACATACAAAACGACTTAACGAGGCCAGGCAACCTGTGAACTTCTGGACATCGTTAAGACAATTCGGCGGTTCCATTCGTTCGATGGCCCGGATTTTATTTGGATTAACCTCGACACCTCGGCTAGAAACAAGAAAACCGAGCAGTTTCCCAGCCGGGACACCGAAGGTGCATTTTTCCGGGTTAAGTTTCATCCGGAGCCTCCTTAGGTTCGCAATCGTTGGCCTGATATTGTCAAGGAGCGTTTTGCTTTCCTTGGTCTTGATAACCACATCATCCATGTACACTTGTACATTTTGACCGATTTGGTCGTGCAAACATTTTTGCATACATCTTTGGTACGTTGCCCCTGCATTACGTAAACCAAACGACATGGTGCGATAGCAATAAGCCCCATACGGGGTAATAAACGCAGTCTTTATTTGATCATCCGGATTCAGAGGTATCTGGTGGAAACCAGAATATGCATCAATGAATGACAACAATTCACATCCAGCAGTTGAGTCTATGACCTAATCTATTGTTGGCAGCGGAAATGGATCTTTTGGACACGCCTTGTTCAGGTTCGTGTAATCGATACACATTCGCCAAACCACTGCCACGTTCGGATCATCCTTCTTATTCTCCACCAGCACCGGATTAGACAGCCAATCCGGGTAAAGAACTTCCATGATAAATCCTGCAGCTAGTAACCGAGCTATCTCATCCCTGATGACTTTCCTCCTATCCTCGGTGAAGCGGCGGAGGGGTTGCTTCACTGGCTTAGCTCCGGGTCTCACATTCAAAGAGTGCTCGGCCAACTCCCTCGGAACACCTTGCAAGTCCTGTGTGGACCAAGCAAAAATGTCCCGATTCTCACGGAGGAAGCTGACGAGCTCGCTTTCCTATTTATCGCTTAACCCAGCACCAATTTTTACGGTGCGGTCCGGGAACATGTCATCAACAGGAACCTTCTTGGTATCTTTCGTGGCCTGGAAGGAGACACTTCCATGCGGGTTACTCAGCACCGGCATATACTGCTGCGCGGACTAAGCCAATGCCGCCACCTCTTGAATTTTCCTTTTTTCCTGCGCAATCACAAGTGACTCGGCTAAGTTAGACCCGGCCGACGCACACTCCATGGAACGTCGGAAATCCCCAGCAATGGTAATCACCCCGTTTGGTCCGGGTAACTTCATCTTCAAGTAACTAATATGACAGCTCGCCATGAACTTGTTCAGTGCTGGCCTTCCGAGTAACGCGTGGTACGCACTTTCTAGGTTCACCACCTCGAACTCCAAATTTTTGGTTCGGCAGTTATCCCTCGTGCCGAACAATACGTCAACCCGGACCTTGCCTATGGGCTCACAAGAAATGCTGGGCACAATACCATGGAAAGTTGTCCTCGTGGCCTGTAGCATGTTCTCCGAGATACCCAACTTACGCATTGTGTCCGCATACATGATGTTAATGCTACTGCCATTGTCGATCAGTACCTTTGAGAATCTTACATTAATGCTAGGCCAAATGAATGTCGGATCTACCACCAATGCATAGGAACCAGGGCTCGGCATAAGCTTGGGATGGTCCTTGATGCTCCAGGTGATTTCTTGGTCAGACCAAGGCATATACCTAGTCACTACAGGCATCACCGCATTCACCTCCATATGTTGGCGCTGCAAGCTCTTTCTATCTGTTTCCTTAGTGGTGAACACACAATAGCTCTGATGATGCTCTCTATACTCATTTCTCCCCTCATTTCCGGGGTACCTCTGATCCGGCTGATGCTGATTTTCCACTTGATGCACCACATCCCTTCTCTCATTGTTATCATACCTCGGCGGAGGGGGAGGCAACATTAGCTGTTGCGTGTTTTCTCCGGAGAGCAATTGCTGCCGGGGTAACTCCTGCCGAGGCTGATTATTCCGGGGTGCCTGAGCATTCCCCGAACCACCTTGTTCGATCTTGCGCATCCACTCACATTGCCTCGTCATATGACCCGCTGGGTTACTCGGATTAGGCGTGTGAAACTTACATGGCTGGTCCAACATCGACTTGTAAGTATATCTCGGATGGTCCTTCTTTTCTTGCCACTGTTTCTTTTGCTCCAGCGTCCAAGTTTTCTTGCCATCGTTTCTCGGAGTCCACTGCCCTCCAGTTTTTTGGCGCTGACTGCCCCCTGCTGCGGGCTGATCTTGATTCACAGCTGCAACTTGGTGTGAACCGTATCGATGATCCGGTCTATCATCTCTCCTTTTCCCTCTGTAATCATTCCTCCGGGATGACCGGGCTCCATCTCTCTGGTAGTACTCATCGTTTGACTCGTTTGACACGAGCCTAGGTTGGGTCGGATCACCTAGAGCATATGAATCAGCAATCCGGATCATCTCTGCCAACGTGGTCGGCATTTTCCTTTGCAACTTTTGCCACAGCTCGCTTGCATATCTGCATCCTTGCGCAAACCATGCTATGGCCCATGATTCTATCACGCCCTCACACGATTTTCTCACTGTACACCACCGGGTTAGAAACTCCCGATCTGTCTCATTTGGTCTTTGCTTGCACATAGCTAGGGTCTGTGGCCTATTTGGCCTCTGATACGTACTCGAAAATTGCTGATGAACATTTCCTCGAAATCTATCCAGTAGTTAATGCTTCCGGGCGGCAAATTGTTCAGCCATACCCTTGCTGGCCCCTCCAACATCTGGGTACATATCGTACAACCCATCTCAAGTTGCCAGTGGGAATTTTCACAGCTGTAGCATAATTTATCAGCCAATCCTCCGGCTTTGTACTGCCGTCATACGTCTTTGTGCCCCTGGGTAACTGGAAGTTCGGTACCGGTGGCTCCTTCATGATCCGGGGTCCAAAACACGCTGGACCCGGTGGACCTTGACATTCAATTTGTTACGACCTATACAGTCGATCCAGTTTCAACCTGGCATCATCCGGCATCAAATCCCTGCTTCCCAATCTTGACCCTATCACATGATAGTCCGGTCTTGGGTATCCCGCATTTGCCATTTCGGAATCTCCATCATTATACCTGTCTTGCTCTCGTGGAGCACCTTTCTGTTGCATACCTCAACCGACACTTTGCTCTTGCCTTGGTATATTCCGCTGCTGCGGTTGTCCTGCTCCTGTCGAGTTTCGCTGTCCAGCATTGCCGTTGACGGCGTTCCCTTGACCGGCATTTCCTTGGTCATGGTTACCTCGGCTGGCTTCACCTCGGCTCACACTCCGTCGATCATCATTTTTCTGTGCTTCTTTTCCTTTCCCCGCTCGCGTTGGGTCATACGGGACGATCTGCTTGTTCCGTCTGGCCGAGGTTACTACCTCTTCTCTCCTTGGACCACCATGAGGAGACGATGCGGCTCCAGCGGATTTCTCCGGGGTACCCATCACCGAATGGACGATCTTGGAGGCTCCAACTGTCTCTGGGTTAGCTCTGAGTAGTTCTTTGTTTTGTCTGTTCGTGATCCGCACCAGCTCGTTAACCCTATCTTGTTGTCTTTGCCGAGCCTCACCCGTTAGACCCTCTAACTCGGATGCCGCTGCATCCGCTGCTCTGAGGTTCTTTGCCGGGGTACTATACCTCGGCAGCCCCCCGGACAAACAGTTTTTGGATTCCTCAATTCCAGTATCACCTTCTCTGTTCATCTCGCTCATGAGATTTCTCCCCTTCACTTTTACAACGTCAACTTTGTTCGCCTTTGCGTACTCCTGCAGCGTCATATTCAACGACTGCTGAGCCGCGGCTATCTTTTTTGCACCCTCTAGTATTTTTTGCCTAGTTTCTTCTAGCTCGGCCTGCGCCCGAGCCGGATCTACTACTGCTACCACATGGTTTGCCAAGCTATCCATTGCTTCCTTCAATACATTCTCTGGCCTCTCTAGTGGAGGACCTCTACCTTTCCTAGGTGCCTTAGGCGTTACCTCCGGATCTGGCGCCGGATCCTTGCTTGCGCCTACACCTGGCGCAGTCATCATCACCTCTGCATGGTTCGGGGAGCGAGCGATACGCGTCCCGAGAACTACAGTGAGGGGTGGCTCCCCCGCCTCGACGACGTGACGCGGATGAACACACGACACGTCAATAGCAACGTAGAACATGTGCGCGCCGAGCTTGACGAAGAGGCCATTGCGCGGAAGTGGGCGCGTGCCGAAGCAGTCGGCGTTGTCCCTAACGAAGTCCAGCGCTCCAAAGCGCTGAATGAGCCCGGAGACGATGCGTTCGCCGGTGCCGATGAAGTTTCCCGTCAGGATCTTGACCCCTGCTGGCGCCGCTAGCCCCACGGTGGGCGCCAACTGTCGTGGTGGTGTCACGACAGATGCCATGGATAGGCTAAAGGTGGGGGCTAATACACGCTAGGGGAATCCAGGGAGGGATAGTGAAGTGATTCTTCACACCGAAGTTTGTATTTGCTTTACTTCCAAGATTACAAGTGCTCCTAGAGCTGTATTGGCGAGAGGAGGAAGAAGGAGCTCTCTTACACTCACCCACAGATCACACCTAAAACCCTAGCCAAATCGGAATAGCGGAACCCCCTCTACTGAGATCCTAGCCCTCCTTATATAGAGGGAACTAGGTCTCTGCCTAGGGCATACGCGGAGGCATATTCCTAAGAATATGCCTCCTCCCAAAGTGGTAAACCTACCGGGGTGCTTTTTCCCCCGCGTCACACATGCAGAGGCTACGTGAGCCTCTGCGGCGCCCGCGTCAGCCGACATGGGCGTCGTCACACTTGGCGGCCACGCCTAGGTGGTCCTGCCCTTGTTTGCTTTGCTCAGGTAGTGCGTACCAGGGCTTCTTTTGACCAGCGAGATTCCTTCCTTCTCCTAGAAGCTAGACGTGACTCGGATAATAGTTGATCCGGCCACACCCGTTCCTGCATACAAGTAAAACAGGCATTTCCGACTTACTCCTTGAGTCGGTTGAGACTTAGTTAGGCGAATGCCCCTGGTCCGGGTTACCCCATGATTCGTCCTGCCTTGAGGTGACCCGGCCAGCATCCGCTTTGGCCTTGCCAAAGCTCGGCTAACTCGGCCTTTATACCCCGGCGTGACCCTACCCGGGGGTATCCCCCCAACAAGTAACCCGAAGTCCACAGTCGAATTGTTGATTCGAGTGAAGGGTTTTTGCGAGAAAATATGTTCTCAAAATGCTTGGATCACTTACAAAGTTTCTCGGGTGTGTAGCCAGCGCTTTTGTTAGGAGTAGCCCCCGAATGCTTGGTTGGGTCGAAGACTCGATTAAGGACTATAGTAGTCACAAAGTGCTTGGTGGAGTCGAAGACTCGATTAAGGACTAGAGTAGTCACAAAGTGCTCTTGCTGGAGTTGATGACATCAGTGCTGACGATGAGGTGATCTCAGTTGCCCGCATGAGTGGTTTTGACGGGACGTGACGAAGAGGTGGGTCCCGTTTTCTGACTTAGATTTGACTAGGGTGCGTAATCTTTTTTAACTATGTCTCCTCGATTCTTGCGCGTAATAGGGTGAGTGGGGTGACGATTCGTGATTTACTCTGGCACGCATCGACACTGATGTGTGCCACGCGTTTGGTTGGTTCTCTCCTGGCCATTGGATGGCATCTTCGATGAGGTTAAGTAGAGATCCGCTGTGCGATAATTCCCCACAAGCCATCTTCTTCCTCACGCACAGCCTCCATTGCTGCTCCTCGCTGCTCCATTGCTTGCACCATCTCGCGGCGCTGGACCAACTTCGCGCTTTTCCGAGCTACTTCCTGCGCTCCCACCGTAAGCGCAGATGGGGAAGAAGAAGGGAAGCTCTGCCGCTGGATTAGCAGCGCTGCTGCTGCAACCAAGAAAAAGGGCACCGCCACCGCGGGCACCAGCACTACCGCCAGAGCTGGGAAGTTGGAGGGCCCCAGAATCCGCGTCACGAATGGGTCATGGCGTGCATCCATCATCAAGCCTTCGGAGCTCTTCACCCAACGCCAGGATGGCACACTCCCCGCCGCGGAAGATGACTGCCGCATCCCCGGCGACGAGGTAATCCCCAATCCTCCTGCTAGGTTTCGAGTGATGTTCCTCGCTTTCATCATTCGTGGTCTGTCCATCCCCCTTCACAAGTTTGTGAGGGGATTGCTTTGTTTCTATGGGCTCCAGCTGCATCAGCTGACCCCAAACTCCATTCTCCACATCATTTGTTTCATTACTCTCTGCGAGTGCTAGCTCGGAATCGAGCCACACTTCAGCCTCTTTAAAAAACTCTTCAAACTCAAATGCTAGTCGGGCTCTGGATCTTTAGTCTATGATATAGGAGGCTGCGGTATCCATGTTGACTCCAACATCACCTACTTTGCCATCAACTTCAACGCATCCATCCAAGGGTGGAGGGAGAAGTGGTTCTACATTCGCGACCAAAGAGTGGATGGAGAGGACTACGGACTCGTGCCCTTTTACCCAGTTGCAGTCTGCAAGAGGAGGAGATCATGAAAGAACATTGTGATCCCCAACAAAGTCGAGGAAACAGGGATGATGTACCAGCGTGTTTGTGAATTGGAGCACCGCATAGGCAAGGAGATAGGCGGTGCAGACCTTATTCGCACTTGGATGTGCCGTCGTGTGCAGCCACTGCAGGCTAGGGTGCATCCCATGTGTTGCTGGACTGGTACCAAGGATGTCACTCCCATTTCACAAGAGGGCATTTCTTCGAGCGAAGTCGATAGGAGATTTCGACTGCTGACCAAGCATACTGCCAAGGAGGAACTCCCGAGTGACTCAGTCGTGTCTCCCTTCTGTGTAAGCAATCCTCCGTCTGAGGTGGATTTCTCTTTAATGTTTTCTTGATTTTCGATTGCCTGTTAAGTGTCTTTTATACTGATGCTTTATTCTGGTTTCAGGACTGGAAGGTGGCCACCAACTTGCCTCCTCAGCCCGAGGGAGTGATTCCTCACGAGGCCGAAGAGGAGGATGAGTTGGGCTCTATTGTCCCCGTGGAGGAGGAATGCGAAGCCCCCGAGTCCGAGGAAACTTGCAAGCACTCCAGAAGTGATGATTCAGATGCCTCGTCACCGTCGACGCCAAAGGGTCCTCCTGCTGTAGTAGAGGAGCCAATCTCTACCATGCCTGTGCACGCCATGGCTCCTCCTTAGCGGAAAAAGCTGAGGCTACCGAAGGAGTCATCTGGGGATTCCTTCGACCTCGACAACTTTGACGGGTATGTTCGTATATTCTTGTGAGTTCGTCCTGCCCTTCTGAAAGCCATTCTTCTGATGGAGATCTGGATTTTTTGTAGTCAACAGCGTCATCATCGTTCGATGACTGTTGCTTTGTCAAGGAAACTGGAGTCGTGGACTTCAAAGATAAGGAGGTGGCGGTACCATCTCCTTCTCCTCCGGTCACAGCCTACTCCGGCACTAATTCTTTGAGTTCCCCCCATGCTGGGGAGCATCAAATTGTTGCCCGGATGTCGATTCTGAAAGAATCTTCGGAGTTCCTGGAGGAACACATGAGTTTTCTCATGTCACTGACAATCGAATTTTGTGTTAATGCTCACACTACTTCCTTTTCTTGTAGTATATTGTGAAAGGTTCTACTCGCCTCGCCGAGCAGATCCTTTCCTTGGGTCGACAGCATGCTTGTTGGAAACCCGCCACCATGCTTTCCAAGGTTAGTTTTATACTTTTATCTCCGTTTTGTTTGTGTAGAGCTTGGTAGGCTCAGGTTTTTCCATTGTAGGTGAGCATAATGATCTTCTTCATCACGTCGACTCCCTCGAGAAGGGACTTGCCTCAGTGGATAAGAAACGCGATGAGGCACTCGAGGCTCTTGAAGAGTTGAAAAAGCGTGAGGAATATTTGCGCTCTTCCACCGCTGAGAGGGAGAAGGTGTTCGTAGAACAAATTTTCTCTATCGCGAAAGTGCTCTCAGGTCTGATATTGCTTCACTTGCATTTTCCATGCACTTTTCTTTCATGCCATTGTGCTCATATGTATATTTTGTAGATACCGCCGGCGTGGACTTTGACGCTCAGGCTTTGACCTGGGCGGATGCCTTGTCTGGCGTCGTGACTACAGTCGAAGACCGCAGTGTCTCTGTTAAGGATACGCTTGAGAGGGCCAAGGGCGTGCTGGGCCATCTTCGAGAGGAGATGCTCCCCAAAGCCAAGCTGATCAAAAATCTTGATGTCTTGGTGGAATCCTTCGCGGAAGGCGTGCCTATGGACTTCAAGAACGCACATCGGGGAGTTAGAGCTACCATGGGACTCGCGATGGCGTAGGCTCATGGCGTGGATCTAAACCCTAGCCAAGTCTCCTCGGTTATGCCGGTCACCGCGGATGGCCAACAGGTAGTGTTTGCTCCTTTTGCCACTAGCTGCAGTAAATATGGGCCTTGGCTCATTGAAATACTCGCCACTTATTTGGTTGAGTTGAGGCGGTAGAAGAAGGCGAAAGCCATGGCATCAGAGGCTGTAGTCGAGAAGAATGTGGCGTCGGAGACTGCCACAGACTCGAAGAAGCCCCTGAGTGCCAACGCCTAGCTGTAGCCTGCTGTCTTAGTCTTCTTTTGTAATTGTTTAACTTTCCCTGTTGGATTGTACCTTGTGGGGGTTCCCCTTTTGAGACTCGCTGAACCTTGATGTTTCTTATGTTGGCATTTATTTATATATAGTTGGCCTTATTTGCTTCTTATTCTTCTTATAATAGGGTCCTGTGAGTGGTCCATCTGACTCGCCTCCCACCGATGAACCCTATGGCGCAACCATGTTCAAAGGTGGAGGAATTGTCGCTGCTTTCTCGATTGTGCGACCGCGTAAAGCACTTGGAGCGGGAGATGCGTATGATCCGTGGTAGCGTAGACGTGTGGAAGTCGAAGGCTGAAAATGCCAGTGCACGCAAGAAATATCTTCTGAGCGAGGTGGCTCAGTTGAATGAGCAATTTAAGTGTTAGTTCTCTAGCCTCTTATCCTTTCTTAGCCATTCATGGTGGCACTTTGTCCTTATGCTTTTGTTCTGCTTCTTGTAGTTGTTCGAGCTCATCACCCGTAGGATGAGAGGGACCGAGTGGCCATTCGATTGAATGACCTGACCCAAGAGCAGCTGGAAGCTAGCGGGTATTTTTGGGTGAATCACGATCGTGAAGTCGCGTTGGCGACGCTGCATGATCGTGCATCACGGGTGCTGCGGTACTTGAAGAAGTCGCAATCATTCCTTAAGCATATTTTCCAGGCGATGTTTCCCCTGGATGTGGTGCCTTCAAGCTTGCTAGCGCTGACGTCGCAGTTTTAGGATATCAGCACAGTCCACGAGTGCATGCGCCAGCAGCTGGTCGCGGGTGCCAAGGCTACGTTGGCGCTTGTTCGCCTGCACCAGCCAAATATGGATTTTGCAGCTGTTGCCGCTGGGGCACCACCTCCTCCATAAGGGATGACATGGAACATGGTTCCACACTACTGAGTGGTTGATCAGCTAGCCGAAGATATCGTTGATTTCTTTGAAGAGCAGCCAAATGTTCTCCTTTTGCTATAGTAGTGTTGTATAGATCTACACATGAAATTCATATGTGTTGTAAAGTTCATATAAGAGTATCGGGTATCTCGTTACCCATTCATATGTAATAGCTTGCTAGCTTGTATATGTTTCGAGTGTTTTGTACTATACAGTTTCTTTTTGTTAGCCTGACGGGTATTTATCTCAGCACCTTGTCAACCTGTCAGTTGCGTTGTAGCTGGGTTGATTTTGCCAAGGGTTCGATTGATAGTGCGTCAACTACTCGGGATACTGTGTTATTCGTGTAACAAGGTGGAGAGGGTGGCGCAGCCCCTGAGTAATGAAATTGTAGGTAAGAATAAAAACACAAAGTTTGGGGCACTTATCTTTATTTATTCACAGAATATTACGAGGTACAATGTATGGCTAAGTAGCCTGGCTGAATAGCCTTATTTGCAAAGTAAAAACATCTAGGGGTAGAAACGATGCAGCTGCGTGATGTTCCACTGGTTGGAGTATGCGACTCCACTTTCTACGTCTTTAAGGCAGTAGGCGCCACCTGAGATTACTTCGGTAATCATGTAAGGTCCTTCCCAAGGGGACTCGAATTTAAGGTGCCCTTGCTGCTTCAGTCGCAGGACCAGGTCTCCTTCGACGAAGGATCTGGGGCATAGCCTTCTACTGTGGTAATTGCGAAGGTTCTGCTAGTAGATCATAGATCTTTCCGCTGCAATCTCGCATGCCTCATCGAGGAGGTCGACAGAGTCTTCGAGTCTGAGGGTTGATTCTTCCTCGCTATATGCTACTACCCGTGGGGCCTTGTAGCGCACCTCTGCTGGTAGTACTGCCTCGACACCGTGTACCATGAAGAACAGAGTGTAGCCTGTAGCGCTGTTTGGAGTTGTGCGTAGGCTCCATAGTACTGACTCTAGCTCCTCGGGCCAGCACCCGGTAGCTCTTTCGAGTGGCCGGAGAAGCCTTTTCTTTATCCCGCTGCAGACGAGGCCGTTGGCCTTTTTGACTTGACCGTTGGTCTTGGGATGCGCCACGAGGCGTAGCTAATGTTGATTTCCAAGTTTTCACAGAAATCTTGGAACTCTTTGGAGGTGAAATTCATCCCATTGTCCATGATGATGCTATGTGGAACCCCGAACCGAAAAACAATGGACTCGAAGAATTTTACGGCTGCTGCCCCTGATTGGTTTGTTACTGACATGGCCTCAATCTACTTGGTGAATTTTTCAACTACAACGAGGAGGTAGACGTATCCTCCAGGTGAAGATTTGTGTAACTTGCCAACCATGTCGAGTCCCCACTGCACGAAAGGCCAGGCCATAGGTATTGGCCTGTGTTCTACGCCAGGTGCATGCGGTTTATCCGCAAATCGTTGGCACGTGTTGCATTGCTGGATGATGTCCTTAGCATCACACATTGCCATTGTCCAGTAGAATCCAGCTCGCAGAGCTTTGGCGAAGAGGGTGCAACTGCCAGCATGGTGGCCGCAAGTGCCTTCGTGTACGTCGAGGAGGATGGCTCTTCCGTCCCCGTTAGATACGCACCGTTGAACGACTCCTGTGATGTTGCGCTTGTAAAATTCTCCATTGATAAGGGCGAATTCCTTGGATCGTTGCGCTATATGACGCACATCTATCGGGTCATCTGGAAACCTTTTGATGGGAAAGTATGTGATATATGGTTGTGTCCAGGATGGCTCGATCATCATGACCTCCATGGGGCCTTCAAGTCCTATATCTGGATCCATGTCGTCGATTGTTGTTGGCTCGTTGGGTGACGTAGCCCCCGAGTCCTTCAACATGCTGGTTTTATGCTCTGGAGCTTTAGGCTTGATGGAGCGCTCGCAGATGCGTTCTAGAAATACTCCGGGTGGCACTGGGGCACAAGTGGAGCCGATGTTGGCGAGTGTGTCTTCTTCCTCGTTGCTGGCCGACATGCCACAGCTCGCAGCCGTCGAAGTCTCCCTCGAGTGCGTCATAGAGGTCGCGGTAGGCGATCATGTTGTTGCTCAGAGCATCACACTTGTTCATTGTTTGGTTGACCACTAGGTTGGAGTCGCCGTAGATGACGAGTCGCTTTGCGCTGCAGGCTTTTTCCATACGCATCCTATGGAGCAATGCTTCGTATTCAGCTTCATTATTGGAGGCGGTGAACTACATTCGTAGAACATATCTCATCTTGTCACCTTGCGGCGACGTCAGGATGACGCCTGCGCTAGCTACCTCCTTGCGCTTGGACCCATCGAAGTGCATTGTCCATAGATAGGAAATGTCTGGCTTGTCGGGAAGCTGGTTTTCCATCCACTGCATGAGGAAGTCTAGCAGAACTTGCGACTTGATCCCATCTCGCTTCTCGTAGGTGATGTCTCGTGGAGACAGTTCTATCCCTCAAAGCGCGACTTGCCCAGTGGCGTCAAGGTTGTTGAGTATGTGCCCTAGCCGGGCATCGTTCACCACGATTATTGGATGCTCCTGGAAGTAGTGGCGCAGTCACCTGGCTGTCATGAAGACACC
The DNA here is from genome assembly GCA_910589775.1 of Avena eriantha. Lineage (NCBI taxonomy): Eukaryota > Viridiplantae > Streptophyta > Magnoliopsida > Poales > Poaceae > Avena > Avena eriantha. The sequence goes on along the minus strand of OU342744.1, from coordinate 310,031,497 downwards.
GTACGCCAGCTTCTGATAATGCGGGTACCGCTGCTTTGATGGTTTGAGCACCTCACGGAGGTAGTGGATTGGGCGTTGTACCCTGTGGGCTTTATTTTCTTCGGCTCATTCCACCACAAGCACAGTGCTAACCACATGGTTGGTGGCGGAGATGTATAGCAATATCATCTCCTTTTCGCGAGGTGTTACCAACACCGGCAAGGTGGAGAGTAGACGCTTGAGGTCTTTGAATGCCTCTTGTCCTTCGTTTGTCCACTCAAATTTGTCAACCTTGTAGATAAGTTGGTAGAAAGGCAGTGCCTTTTCGCCCATCCGACTGATAAATCGACTGAGCGTCGCGATTCGCCCAACCAGCTGTTGGATGCCTTTTACGTTCTTCGGCTTCTCCATAGCCAGTATGGCTTTTATTTTCTTCGGGTTGGCATTGATCCCTCTCACAGAGATGAAGTATCCGAGCAATTGCCCAGATGGTATGCCGAAGGCGCTTTTGTCTGGATTCAGCTTGATCCGGTAGCGGTCGAGGTTATCGAAGGTCTCGCGGAGATCATCGGGCAATGAGTCTTCCTCCATTGTTTTGACGATGATGTCGTCGACGTAGACTTGGATGTTACGACCAAGATGGCTCTTGAGGCAGGCCTGCATACACCGTTGGTAGGTAGCTCCTATGTTTTTCAGCCCGAAGGGCATTGTTGTGTAGCAGAAGACACCAAAGGGCGTGATGAATGATGTTTTCTCCTGGTCCTCCTCCTTCATTAGAATATGATGATAACCTAAGTAGGCATCGAGGAAGCAGAGGCGCTTGCATCCCGCGGTGGAGTCGATTATCTGATCAATTTTCGTGGCAATGGGAAGTGGTCCTTCGGGCAATGCTTGTTCAAGGAGGTGAAGTCCACGCACATCCACAGGATATCCGTGTCTTTTTTAGGAACAAGCACGGGGTTTGCTACCTAGGTGCTTTCCTTAATCTCGCGTATGAAATTAGCATCGACGAGTCTGTTGACTTGCATATCGACCGCTTTTTCCCTTAGTTCAGACAGTCGTCGTATTGTTTGTTTGACTGGCTTTGCTTCAGGATTCACGTTGAGTGAGTGCTCAGCGAGTTCCCTGGGAACTCCTGGCATGTCTGCTAGACACCAGGAGAAGATTTCCCAGCGCTCATAGAGGAATTCGACGAGGGCGAGTTCCTATGCGGGACTCAAGTTGTTGGCGATGAGGGCTATCTTGGTCGGGTCCATTGGGTAGACTTGGACCGCCTTGGTGTGGATCGATGTTTCAAAGGATTGGTCGGGTGAGCTTGGCTTGCTCAGAGGTGGTAGACTGTTGTCTGTCGACTCCTTCAACCTCGCTAGCTCCTCTTGCATGCCAAAAGACTCAGAGATTCTGTTGAACTCCCTGTCGCAACTGTCGGACCTCTCGAAGCTTCCATTGACTATGATAATGCCGTTTGGGCCCGACATCTTCATCGGCATGCCGAAGATGACATCGAGGCTAATCTTGCCCAGGGGTTATAGCCCTTCCCTGGGACGATTCCATGGAAAGTTGTGTCTGAAGCTTCCAAACACGACTGAAGGATTCACATTGCACACAAGGTACTTGCGAGGTTAATGCAGCTTCCGCCATCCATGAAGACCCGACTCATCTCGAAGCCTCCAATTGATTCCTTGAGCACCAGGGGACAGTGGCATAGGCCAGGTAATTGGCCCGGATGATCTAGCTTGTCAAAGGTGATGCAGGACTCGCTTCCACTGAGGTACTGAGTGGTGGAGGGCGCAGAGTTCATCGCCAGATTGACTTGGCGAGTGATTGATTTTTGCACCCGATTTGAGGGGCGTCCTTATTAGATCATCCCCATGTTCCCTAGTGGTTGGGGGTATGGCTCGCCTCCATGGTTCTGGACTGGCGCAGCCACATGTGGTGGTGGCCCGGGTGGTGGTGGACGTGCTCCATGAGCCACAACGCCCGGGGTAGCTCTGTAGCCCTAGTTTATTGCGTCGCGATTCATCTAGGCTAGGCCTTCGTGGAGCTTGAGGAACTCGCGGTAGTCCTTTAGAAGGTGGATGGACTTTTTCTTGCAGTCGTGCTTGTCGATGTAGAAGTGTACATTGCACGGTCCGGACATCTTGTCTTGGATAGATGTTCCAGGTGCCTCATCACGAGTGCGGTGTTGCCACACTTGCATGGTTTTCCCGTTTCGCGGTATCCAGCACTACGGTATCCACTCTTGTGGTTGTTGTCGTCGCGTTTGTCGGTATAGCCAGCCGCGACCATGTTGACCTCCTTGTGGTCCTCATAGCCGCACATTCAATGTTTTCCTCGGCGATCATGTCTACGGCCGAGGTCGTCGTCATTATCGGAGCGGACACGGTTTTTTACCGAGTTCTCCCCATGGAGAATATCATTTTGCAGCCCGAAAGTTGGGGTGGCCAGGCAACGCGGTACCCAAGTTGATTTTTATCACCGCGATTCGAAAAGTTGGGGCGCCAGTTGCTGAGAGGGGTCTTTCGAGTGAATGATGGCCAAACCCAATATTTTCAAATCGCGCCCGTTAAGTCAGGATATTCCGTTACACTAGTTCCTACTGTGCCCCTCCTTCGTCGGTCACTCTTCTTAGCCACCCTACACGTGTCGTAGGGGCAAATCCATTACTGTACTTTCCTAACTCTCGACACTGAATCTTGCTGTGGCGGTGGTCCCTTTTCTTCCCTTCCCTGACCCTAAATCTGCCGGCGGCGGAGGACCTTTTTTCTCCCTCCCCTGACACTGAATCCGGCGGTGGCGGCCCAACATGTCTTGCAAGGCGAAGGTTGTAGCTACGTTGCTGACTGAAAAGGGTCCGTCAGGGCCCAAGTCTAGGGCTCAACGCGTAGGAGCGGCGAGGTCTTTAGCCCCGGTTAGCAAGGAGGCCAGCAAGGATTCTGCTCCCAAGGTACCTACGAGCAGCGGGTTGAAGAGAAAAGCAAGGCCGGCGGCAGATTGTTCGGCTCCGGTGGGCGGATGCAGCACTCAAGTCTCGAAGAAAAAAACCCGGGAGAAGAGCGAGAGCTGAATTTTTCTTATCTATGCCTTATCTTGCAAGTAGATTAGTTACGGCATAATAGAATCAAATGAACTGAAATGTTCCCCTTTTTAATCAAATTAGGCACAACTTTGATACAAGGGACCTATATGAGTTCACAGTTGATGTTCGGCAGTACACTGCAAAGCTTGATTTTGCTTGCGAGAGGGTTGTGTTCGGGCAAGATGTGCATCTGCTTGTGAATTGCAAAGAGGTTGTGTCTGTTTCGCAGCTGGTAGATATGCTTGCCGCTAGAATTTCCGGGGGTTCTAGATAGAGGACAAAATTGGTGTGGCGCAACATGAATGATACCTATCAGCAAATTGAGCACTCCCATGAGCTTCAGATGGTTTGGGAGTGTTATGCAGCTGATCCTAAGGTGAAAGTTGAAGCGATGATTGATGATATGTATGCAGATGCTGGAGATGTTGCTGCCAGAGCTTCTGGTCCTAGATAATACAGACCAATAGATGTTGATCTATGTAAGTTCAGTATACGCATAGAGGTGGATTCATACATGGCAAAACTTGATGAGGGAGTTAATAAGCTAGTTTCGTCATGTACTGTGGAGATCACTGTCGATTCCAAAAACATAACTCTTGATGAAATGAGAGAGATGATCGGTAAGGAAATCAGTATTGGCCCTAAGCAGATGGCAAAAATCCGGTGGTGGCATCATAAGAAGCAGCAATTCATAGATGTTTTGGAAACTGAAGATCTTATGCATATTATGCAGCAAAAGAAGTGAACCAGGAAGGTGTTCTTCCTTGGTACCATTTCTGATGTTGTTAAACAGGTTATAGTGGATGTAGATGCCTGATACATTGCAAATGTATCTATAATTTTTGATGTTCCATGCTTGGTTTTATCCACTTTCTTGTGTTTTGTCCACACTTTGGAGTACTTTTCATATGATTTCTTGGACCAACCTATTAACAAGAACCACAGTGCCAGCTGCCTATTTTCTGCTGTTTATGGTTCCAGGAAAGTCAGAAAATGAATATTCTCGGAATTGGACAGGACAAAAGCCAAAGTGCCTATTTTTTCGGAAGTCATCAGATGCCAGAATACAAGACAGAGAGGGGCCAGAGGCGGCCCACACCACCTAGCCACGCGGCCAGGCTTGGCCCGCGCCAAGGGGTGGTGTGGTGGCCCCAGGCACCCCCTCGGCCTCCCCTTCCGCCTATAAGATGCCCTCAGGACGAAAACCCTAAGTACCCAATCAAAAATCCACGAAAGAGTCTGTAGCCGCCGTCATCTCGATCCCTAGATAGAGAGGGATCTAAAGATCTTCCCAGCACCCTGCCGGAGAGGGGAATTCACCATGGAGGCCTTCTTCATCACCATGCAAGCCTCCGGTGTGATGCGTGAGTAGTTTCATCCTTGGACTACGGATCCATGTAGTAGCTAGATGGCTGGTTCTCCTCCTTTGTGCTTTCATGTTTAGATCTTGCGAGCTCCATTCATGATCAAGATCATCTATTTGTAATCATACATGTTGTGTTTGCGGGGATCCGATGGATATTGCATGCTATTTTAGATTGATTATTTATTCTATAATGTCTTTGTTATTTGTGATCTTGCATGCTTTCCGTTGTTAGTAGCTATCTTGGCCAAGTAGATGCTAGCAACTCCAAGAGTTAGTATTTATGCTCGATAGTGGGTTCATGCCTCTGGTAATCTGGGGAAGTGACAGAAATCTCTAAGGTACTAGATGTGCTGTTGCTACTAGGGAGAAAACAACAATCCTTTGTTCATAGAACAATCATATTGTTTACTTTACGCGCAGTTCGTAAAGCAATAATCTGTTGCTTGCAAGTTAATACTAGAGGGGGTTCGGATGATAACCTAAAGGTGGATTATTAGTCATAGATGCAGTTGGATGGCGGTCTATGTATAATGTTGTAATGCCCAATCAAGTCTCAAAGGAGTCAAGATGATTAGTATATGCATGTATTGCTTTCTCGATGTTTGTCAATTGCCCCGCTGTAATTTGTTCACCCATCATGTTATCTATCTTAAGGAGAGCCGCCTCTAGTGAAATATGGATCCTGGTCCTTTTCTTTACATACAATCTATAAACTGTTTACTCCTTTGTGTTTACTTTCTTCAAACTTTTACTTCTTTCCATTCGATACATTTAATCCTTTGTTTTCCGCAAAACACGGTGACATTGACAACCTCATCGCAAGTTGGGGACAAAGTTCTGTGGTTGTGTTGTGCAGGTCTCCACGTTGCTACTAGCACTTGTAGTGCGCCCAACCAAGGCTTAGCTAGCAACACCTTTGGGGTGTTTCCTTGCACCTACTGGTTCGATTAAACCTTGGTTTCATAACTGAGGGCAACTTGCTGCTGTGCTCATCATACCTTCCTCTTGGGGTTCCCAACAAGCTCTACATCAACAGCGCACCACCACTTTTCTGGCGCCGTGCATTGAGCCAGAAATGCCCCTATAGTGGCTGAACAGAATGAGGTGGTCGACGTTGATGAGATCTGATGAGAGCTGCTACCCTGGGCTTGTCATATGGACCGCGGGGTTCCCTTGCCTTTATTTTTAATATTGACTGCTATTGCATTTAGAGCACGCTTCTATGATTATGTTTTTGAGAGATTGCGATATAATGTTGTGCGAGCTGTTGAGATTTTCGGACATGTCACTCACTAAAACCATCGATGTTGTAATAAGACATAAGTACATTGTAGTTGACATGATTATGTTTCTTAAGATGACGTACCGTACTTTTTTCAGTTATTATGTTCGTTGGGACATTGTAATGTAATGTTTTGTGAAACCATGACTGGACTAGTGATGCATAAATACATTGTAGTTGACATGATTATGTTTCTTGAGATGACGTACCGTACTTGCTTCTGTTATTATGTTTGTTGGGACATTGTAATGTAATGTTTTGTGAAACCATGACTGGACTAGTGATGCGTAAATACATTGTAGTTGACATGATTATGTTTCTTGAGATGATGTACTGTACTTGTTTCTGTTATTTTGTTTGTTGAGAGACTGTATTGTAATGTTTTGCGAAACCATGACAGGACAAGTGATGTATAAGTACCTTGTAGTCGACATGATTTTGTCTTTTGAGTTGATGTAATATACTTGTTTCTGTGATTACGTTTGTTGAGAGATTGTAATGTGATGTTTTGTGAAACCATGTTTTGGTTATGTTTGTTGAGAGATTATAATGTAATGTTTTGTGAAACCATGACTGAAGAAGTGATGCATAAGTACCTTGTAGTTGACATGATTTTGTTTCTTTGGATGATGTAATATACTAGTATGTTTTCGTTAGGCAATGAAATTGGGATGGAGGGAGTACAGGTTTAATATTTGAAATGAGAATGTGTGAAGAGAATCCATATCAGGCAGGAGACAGTAATCCAGGGAAAGGGCATGGTATCCATTAAACTATTGTAACATGCCAATTTAGTCATTGTTGCAGCGGTAGAAGGGCTGCTCTCTCTCTCTCTCTCTCTCTCTCTCTCTCTCTCTCTCTCTCTCCGTCGCCGACGCCGTCGCCTGTGACGACGCATTATCCATGCTATCCTTGAACGGCGAGGACGACCAGTCGAGCAGCGACAACCTTCTCTCCGATATCGAGTATTCCTTCCACGATGTGAGTTCCTCTGTTTTCTCGGGCTAGGGTTAGGCAATGGTAAATATCTCAATCTGAGCTCCATATGTGCATGCAATCGTGTTTGATTTCAGCTTTGCATTTACCTATCGGTACCAAGGACGATCTACGACTCCGAATGGGAGGGCCTAGATCTCGATGGAGAAGTGCCATGTGACCATGGGCTAAAACTGAGGAGATATGTTGCATTCGAAGGCAGTAACACTAGGAGAAGGTTTTTGGGCTGTACAAATCAGGTTTGTTTACATTATGTGCAACTATGACATGAAGTAAAATGTATCGTGCATGTTCATAACACTATAGTGTGTGTGTTTTTAGGTTGGCCCGGTGTGTAAATAAGTAGAGTGGGTGGATCTTGAGTGGCCAGATGCACTTAAGAAATGTTTGGCACAGTTATGGGAGATGTATGAGTTGGAAAGGTCGGGGAGATTTACTGATGTAAGTGATCCAGCTGAAAAAAATTACAAGCTGTCGGTACGAAATAAGGAGCTGGAAGAAGAAATCAAGAATTTGCAGTCAGAGCTAACTGACAGAATCGATGGGAGCTTGGTTGTTGGAACTGCAAAGAAGCTTAAGGATAGTCACAGGTTACTGATTCATAATGTAGAAAAGGAGAGGGATCAGCTCAGGTAAGACAAGAAGAAGCTAGAGTACTGCATTGTGGATCTGTTGAAGGAACTGAAGAAGGCGCGCGAGGGTGAACAAGGACAGACTATAGAGGATAAAGGAAATTCGAGATGAATAATTTATTCATAGAACAATCGTATTGTTTACTTTACACGCAATTCGTGAAGCAATAATCTGTTGCTTGCAACTTAATACAGGAGGGGGTTCGGATGATAACCTGAAGGTTGATTATTAGTCATAGATGCAGTTGGATGGCGGTCTATGTATAATGTTGTAATGCCCAATCAAGTCTCAAAGGAGTCAAGATGATTAGTATATGCATGTATTGCTTTCTCGATGTTTGTCAATTGCCCTGCTGTAATTTGTTCACCCAGCATGTTATCTATCTTAAGGAGAGCCACCTCAAGTGAACTATGGATCTCAGTCCTTTTCTTTACATACAATCTATAAACTGTTTACTCCTTTGTGTTTACTTTCTGCAAACTTTTACTTCTTTCCATTCGATACGTTTAATCCTTTGTTTTCCGTAAAACACGGTGATATTGACAACCTCATCGCAAGTTGGGGACAAAGTTCTGTGGTTGTGTTGTGCAGGTCTCCACGTTGCTACTAGCACCGGTAGTGCACGCTACCAAGGCTTAGCTAGCAACACCTTTGGGGTGTTTCCTTGCTCCTACTGGTTCGATTAAACCTTGGTTTCATAACTGAGAGAAACTTTCTGCTGTGCTCATCATACCTTTCTCTTGGGGTTCCCAACGAGCTCTACATCAACACCGCACCAGCACTTTTCTGGCGCCGTGCATTGAGCCATCAAGCATTTTTCTGGCACCGTTGCCGAGGAGTCAAGGACATCTTCACAAGGGGAGTCCCTCATAACCAATCTCTTTACTTTGTTATTTTTGTTTTGCCTAGTTTCTTTTTGTTTTATTATCAAAAACACAGAAAAATAGTTTTACAAGTTTGCTTTCTTATTTGATAACACAAAAAAATGACTACTCTTGAATACACTAAGTTGTGTGACTTCACTAGCACCAACAATAATGATTTTATGAGCACACCTATTGCTCCACCTATGCCTAAAGATACTTTGTTTGAGATAAAACCTGCTTTGCTCAATCTTGTTATGAGAAAACAATTTTCTGGTATTGGTAATGAAGATGCTGCTGCCCATCTAAATAACTTTGTTGAAATTTGTGAGATGCAAAAGCATAGGGATATAGATGGTGATATTATTAAGATGAAATTCTTTCCTTTCTCTTTGAGAGGAAAAGCTAAAGAATGGTTGAATTCCTTAACTAGGAATAGTATTGATTCTTGGACTAAATGCAAAGATGCTTTCATTGGGAAATACTATCCTCCTGCTAAGATTATATCTATGATAAGTGAAATAATGAAGTGTAAACAACTTGATAATGAACATGTTGCTCAAGCTTGGGAAAGAATGAAATCTTTGGTAAATAATTGTCCCACTCATAGACTGACTGCTTGGATGATCATCCAAACTTTTTATGCAGGATTGAACTATTCTTCAAGGAACCTATTGGACTCTGCTACTGGAGGTACTTTTATGACCATCACTTTGGGTGCTGCAACAAAACTTCTGGACAATATGATGGTTAATTATTCTAAATGGCATACTGAGAGAGCTCCACAAGGTAGGAAGGTAAATTCTGTTGAGGAAACTTCCTCCTTGAGTGATGAGATTGATATTATTATGTCTATGCTTGTGAATGGGAAAGCCCATATTGATCCAAATAATGTTCCTTTAGCCTCTTCGGTTGCTCAAGAAGAGCAAGTTGATGTGAACTTCGTAAGAAATAACAACTTTGGCAATAATGCTTATAGGAGCAATTTTGGTAACAACAATTATAAGCCATATCCTCCCAACAATGGTAATGCTTATGGAAATTCCTACAACAATAATAGGAGTGCTCCCTCTGAACTTGAAGTTATGCTTACAGACTTTATTAGTAAACAAACTGCTTTCAATAAAACTATTGAGGAAAAACTCTCTAATGCTGAAAGAAATATAACATCTTTGGCTAAAGCTCAATCTTCTTTGAATAAAACGGCTACTAAACCTGAAACTAATGATAATCCCTTTGCAGCTACTAATGCTATACAAGTAAGAATTGATGAAAAATGTTAGACTATTAGCTGAATTACATGATATGTGGGAAAGAGAAGATAAAATTGCTAGAAACATTAGTGTTTCTACTATCACCACCACTAGTGTTGAGGCTAGTAATAGTTCTACTACTTTAGATGATAAATTTGATTTTGATCTTGATGGTTGCAATATCTCTGAAGTTATTAAGTTCCTACAAAAGCTTGCTAAAAGTCCTAATGCTAGTGCTATGAACATGGCCTTTACAAAACACATTACTGATGCTCTCATAAAGATTAAAGAAGAAAAGATGAAACATAAAGCTTCTATTCCTATAAAACAAGAAGATGGCTGGGAACCCATCATTAATATGAAAGCGAATGGCTTTGATTTTAAAGCTTTATGTGATCTTGATAGTAGTGTTTCTATTATGCCTAGAAGGATTTATGATATGCTTGATTTGTCTCCACTTGAAGATTGTTATTTGAATGTCCCACTTGATGATATTGCTAAAAAGAAACTCATGGGGAGTCTTAATGATGTTCTTATTATGGTTAACAATTCCTATGTCCCCGTTGATTTCTATGTTTTGGATGTTGAATGCAATGATTCTTGTCCTATTACTTTGGGAAGACCTTTTCTTAGAACTGTTGGTGCCATCATTGATATGAAAGAAGGCACCATTAAATATCAACTCCCACTCAAGAAAGGTATAGAACATTTCCCTAAAAAGAGAGAAAAGATTTCTTTTGCTTCTCCTATGAAAACAAAATTTGGTCTTAATGCTTCTTCATTTGAGAACACTTGATCCTTTTTCTTGCTTCTTATGCCTAACTTAAAGGCGTTAAAGAAAAGTACTTATTGGGAGATAACCCAAAAGTTTTAGATGATTCTTGGAAGTTATTACTTCACCAATAACCGCTCCTTATCCTTTTTATTTGCTTTTTGTGCCAAGAGTAACCTCTAATGAGATAGAAGTAATGATTGGGAAAGTTGCTGTCCCGAAATAGATTTCTGTGCTTCACCATAAAAATTCGTGTAAAATCTCTGAAAGTCTTTTTGAGGCGTGAGGTTTTGTGCTTCTGCCCCAGGTTGTCATCTAACTTTCGTTAGTTTAACACTTTTTGATTTGAGCAACAAAAGGTCTTCGAAATTTTTTGTCTTTACCTACTGGTCTGTTTTGACAGATTTCTGCCATTTTCTGCATTTGCTTCTTGTTGGTTCCTTTTTGAGTTCTTTTGGGAATTGAAATTTTTTAATGAAGTGCTACAGTAGCTAGTGTTCTAATGGAAGTTTATTTGGTGTTAGAACTGAACCTTAAGACTTATTTCTCTTGAGTGCACTAATGTTGCTAATAAAGATTGTGTGAAGTTTTGTATGAAGGAAAATTTTCAGGTGTATGGAAGGAATGAGTAATGAGATGAAGGATGGACTAAAGCTGTTGGGGGGATACCCCAGGCTAGGGTCACGCCGGGGTATAAAGGCCTAGTTAGCCTAGGTACGGCAAGGTCAAAGCAAGTGCTGGCCGAGTCACCTCAAGGCAGGCCGGATCACGGAGTAACCCGGACCAGGGGACATCCACCTAACTTGGTCTCAACCGACTTAAGCCATATGTTCATAAGATGTATCTAACCTGTATGCAGGAACAGGTGTGGCCGGATCAACTATGTGGGATCCGGGTTATATCAAGCTTGTAAGAGAAGGAAGGTATCTCGCTGGTCAAAGGTGACCGCTGTACGCATAGCGTGAGTGAAGCGGACAGAGGCAGGACCACCGAGGCGTGGCCGACAAAGGTGATGAAGCCTATGTCCGATGACGCAGCAGCCGCAGAGGCTCACGTAGCCTCTGCATGGATGACGCGGGGTTAAAGTAACCCGGTCGGCTTACTATTTTGGGAGGAGGCATATTCCCTGGAATATGCCTCCACGTATGCCCTAAGTGGAGACCTAGCCACCCCTATATAAGGAGGGCTAGGGCCTCTGTAGAAAGGGTTAGTTTTTACTTGGTTGATCTCTAGTGTGTTGTGGTTTACTAGTGTGTTCTTGAGGGCTAGCTAGTGGTGAGAGTAAGAGAGTTCTTCTTCCTCCTCTCCACAATACAGCTCAAGGAGCACTTGTAATCTGAGAAGGTGAATCAAATACAAAGCTACTGTGTGTGGAATCACCACACTATCCCTCCCTAGATTCCCCTAGTGCATTTAGTCCCCACCTTTAGCCTATCCATGGCATCTGCCGTGACACCACCACGATAGTTGGCGCCCACCGTGGGGCTAGCAGTGCTAGTAGGGGTGAAGATCCAGACGGGAAACTTCATCAGCACTGGCGAACGCATTGTCTCCGGGCTCATTCAGCTCTTTGGAGCGCTGGATTTTGTCAGCGACAATAGTGGCTGCTTCGGCAAGCGTCCTCTCCCGCGCAACGGCCTCTTCGTCAAGCTCGGCACACACAAGATCTACGTTGCTGTCGATGTGTCGTGCGTTCATCCGCGGCACGTCGTCGAAGGAGGCGAGCCACCCCTTAGTGCGGCTCACGGGGCGCGTATCACTCGCTCCCTAGACCACGCTGAGATGATGATGACCGCGCCTGGCGCTGGCGCAAGCAAGGATCCAGCACCAGATCCGGAGGTAACACCTAAGGCACCGAGGAAAAGTAGAGGTACTCCGCTAGAGAGGCCTGAGAATGTGCTGCAGCAGGCAATGGATAGCTTGGCAAACCCGGTAGCAGCAGTAGTAGATCCGGCTCAGGCACAGGCCGAGCTAGAGGAAACTAGGCAAAAAATACTAGAGGGTGCGAAAAGATAGCTATGGCTCAGCAGTCGTTGAACATGATGTTGTGTGAGTACGCAAAGGCAAACAAGGTAGATGCTGTAAAAGTGAAGGGGAGAAATCTCATGAGTCAAGTGAACAGAGAGGGTGATACTAGGACTGAGGAATCAGTGAACTGTTTGTCCGTGGGGCTGCCGAGGTATAGTACCCCGGCAAAGAACCTCAGAGCAGCGGATGCAGCTGCATCCGAGTTAGAGGGTCTGACGGGTGAAGCCCGTCAAAGACAGCAGGAAAGAGTCAATGAGTTGGTTCGGATCACGAACAGGAAAAACGAGGAGTTGCTCAGGGCTAACCCGGAGAGAGCTGGGGCTTCCAAGATCGTTCATTCGGCGGTGGGTAACCCGGAGAAATCCGCAGGAGCCGCATCATCTCCTCATCGTGGTCCTAGGAGAGAAGAGGTATTAACTTCAGCCAGGAGGAATAAGCAGATAGTCCCATATGACCCGGCAAGGGCAGGGAAAGGAAAAGAAGTGCAAAGAAACGAGGATCGAAGGAGTGTGAGCCGAGGTGAAGCTGGCCGAGGTAACCATGACCAAGGCAATGTCGGTCAAGGGAATGATGTAAATGGTAATGCCGTACAGTGTTATTCGCTAGGTGCAGGTCAACCGCAGCAGCGGGATATACCACGGCAAGAGCGCAGTGTCGGCCAAGGTATGCAACAGAGAGCAGCTCCACAGGAGCAAGATAGATATAATGATGGTAATTCGGAGATGGTAAACGCTGGCTATCCCAGACCGGACTATCACGTGATAGGGTCAAAATTGGGGAGCAGAAACTTGATGCTTGATGACGCCAGGTTAAAACTGGATCGACTGTATAGGTCGGAGCAAATTGAGTGTCAAGGTTCTCCGGGTCCAGCTTGTTTTGGGCCCCGGATCATGAAGGAACCTCTGGTACGTAACTTCCAGTTACCTAGAGGCACAAATATGTATGACGGCAACACTAAGTCGGAGGATTGGTTGATTAACTATGCAACTGCTGTAAAAATTGCCACGGGCAACTTGAGATGGGCTATGAGATATGTACCCCAGATGATGGAGGGGCTAGCAAGGGTATGGCTAAACAATTTGCCACCCGGAAGTATTAAATGTTGGATCGATTTTGAGGATATGTTTGTTAGCAACTTCTCAAGTACGTATCAGAGACTTAACAGGCCACAGACCCTAGCAATGTGCAGGCAGAGACCGAATGAGACAGACCGGGAGTTCTTAACCCGTTGGTGCACTCTGCGAAACTCGTGTGAGGGCGTGGTTGAGTCACAGGCCATAGCTTGGTTTGCGCAAGGATGCAGATATGCAAGCATGCTATGGAAAAGGTTGCAAAGAGATATAACCATTAGGGAGTGATTGAGTCACATGCCATAGCTTGGTTCGGGGAATGCTCAGGCACCTCGGAATGATCAACCTCGGCAGGAGTTGCCCTGGCAACAATTGCTCTCTGGAGCGAACATGCAACAGTTAATGTTGCCTCCCCCTCCGCCGAGGTATGACAACCATGAGATAAGGGATGCAGTGCATCAGGTGGAGAACCAAAACCCACAGGATCAGAGGTACCCTAGAAATGAGGGGAGGAATGAGTACAGAGAGCATCATCAGAGTTACTGTGTGTTCACTACGGAAGAGACAGACAGAAAGAGCTTGAAGCGCCCACATATGGAGGTCAATGCGGTTATGCCAGCCGTGACGAGGTATATGCCTTGGTCGGATCAGGAGATTACCTGGAGCATCAAGGATCATCCGAAGCTCATGCCAAACCCTAGATCGTATGCACTGGTGTTGGATCCAACACTCATTGGACCTAACATCAATGTGAGGTTCTCAAAGGTACTGATTGATAATGGCGGTAGCATCAACATCATGTATGTGGACACGATGCGCAAGTTGGGTATCTCGGAGAATATGCTCCAAGCTACAAGGACAACTTTCCATGGCATTGTACCAGGTATTTCTTGTGAGCCCATAGGCAAGGTCTGGGTTGACGTATTGTTCGGCACAAGAGATAACTGCCGGACTGAAAATTTGGAGTTCGAAGTTGTAAACTTGGAGAGCGCATATCACGCGTTGCATGGCAGGCCAGCTCTGAACAAATTCATGGAAAACTGTCACATCAGTTACTTGAAGATGAAGTTGCCCGGGCCAAATGGTGTAATTACCATAGCTGGGGATTTCCGACGTTCCATTGAGTGTGCTTCTGCCGGATCTAATCTGGCCGAGTCACTCGTGATTGCGCAAGAAAAGAGAAAGATCCAAGAAGTGGCGGCATTGGCTCAGTCCGCACAGCAGTATATGCCAGCGCAGAGTAACCTGCATGGTAGTGTCTCATTCCAAGTGACAAAAGATACCAAGAAGGTGCCTGTTGATGATTTGTTCCCTGAGCGTACCATAACAATTGGTGCCGGGTTAAATGACAAATAGGAAAGCGAGCTCGTCAACTTCCTCCGTGAGAATCGGGATATTTTTGCTTGGTCCACACAGGACTTGCAAGGTGTTCCAGGGAGTTGGTCGAGCACTCTTTGAATGTTAGACCCGGAGCAAAGCCGGTGAAGCAACCTCTCCACCGCTTCGCCGAAGACAGGAGGAAAGTCATAGGAGATGAGATAGCTCGTTTGTTGGCTGCAGGATTTATCATGGAAGTGCTTTACCCGGATTGGCTGTCTAATCTGATGCTGGTGGAGAAGAAGAAGGATGATCCAAACGTGGCAGTGGTTTGGCGTAGGTGTATCGATTAGACGAACCTGAATAAGGCGTGTCCAAAAGATCCATTCCCACTGCCAAGGATAGACCAAGTCATCGATTCCACTGCTGGGTGTGAGTTGTTGTCGTTCATTGATGCATATTCTGGTTTCCACCAGATACCTCTGAACCCAAGTGATCAAATAAAGACCGCGTTTATCACCCCGTATGGGGCTTATTGCTATCACACCATGCCTTTTGGTTTACGTAATGCAGGGGCAACGTACCAAAGATGTATGCAAAAATGTTTGCATGACCAAATTGGTCAAAATGTGCAGGTATATGTGGATGATGTTGTGATAAAGACCAAGTAAAACAAAACGCTCCTTGACGATATCAATTAGACGTTCGCGAACCTAAGGAGGTTCCGAATGAAGCTTAATCCAGAAAAATGTACCTTCGATGTCCTGGCTGGAAAATTACTCGGATTTCTTGTCTCCAGCCGAGGTACCGAAGTCAATCCAACCAAAATCCGGGCCATAGAACGAATGGAACTGCCGAAGTGTCTTAACGATGTCCAGAAGTTTACTAGTTTCCTGGCATCCTTAAGTTGGTTTGTATGTCGGTTGGGAGAAAAGGCACTGCCTCTCTATCAACTCATGAAAAAATCGGACAAGTTCATTTGGACACCGCAGGCCAATGAAGCCTTTATCCAACTAAAGAAAATGTTAGCCACTACACCAGTGTTAGCCTCTCCACTATCGAAGGAGCCAATGTTGCTCTATATAGCCACAACCAACCGAGTTGTAAGTGCAGTAATAGTGGTAGAGCGCGACGAAGAGGGTAAGTCAGTGCAAAGGCCAGTATATTACCTGAGCGAGGTATTATCAGCCTCAAAGCAGAACTATCCTCACTATCAGAAGGTGGCATATGGCGTGTATATGGCAGCTAAGAAGCTGAATCACTATTTTGAGGAGCACCCAATCAAGGTCATATGTGAAGCCCCCATATCCGAGATAATTTGCAACAAGGATGCAAGTGGCAGGATTGCAAAATGGGCAATTGAGCTAGCTCCTTATGCGCCACAATATGACAGAAGAGAAGCGATCAAATCTCAGGCTATGGCGGACTTTTTTGTGGATTGGGCCGAGGTGCAATATGAGCCACCATTACCAGATCCGAACTACTAGAAAATGCACTTTGACGGGTCAAAAACAGAAACCGGGTTAGGAGCCGGAGTTGTGCTTACCTCGCCAAAGAAGGACCAATTGAAATATGTGCTGCAAATCCACTTCACAGCATCAAACAATGTTGCAGAATATGAGGCACTTGTACATGGGTTCAAAGTGGCGAAGGAGATTGGAATACATTGGATCCAATGCTTCGGTGACTCGGATCTCATAGTCTAGCAAGTATCCAGACAATGGGATGCTTTGGATGCAAACATGGCATTGTACAGATTTCATGTACAGAAGATATCTGGTTACTTTGAGGGATGCGAATTTCATCATATACCCCGGGTGGAAATGAGGCTGCCGACGTATTGTCGAAGCTAGGATCAACCGGACAAGCAATTCCACCAGGCGTAGCATTAGAGCACCTCAGAAAACCATCTATCCGGCCATCCCTGGAGTCCGACTTAATTTTTATCCCGGCAAACCCAGAATCAAAGGTTGTGCCCATGGACATTGATGAGGGGAGTGGTTCGCGAAACCCGGGGACTGCCTTGGCAAACCCGAAGACTGCCACGACAAACCCAGGGACTGCACAGCGTGATCCGGTAGAAGTTATGCCGGTGGATCAAATGGAAATTGATGAGGATGTGTTCCCAGTGAGAGTTGTACCAGCTTGGGCATTGCCCATGTTCCAATTCCTAAAAGATGGAACTTTACCCACTAAGGAGGTACTTTCCAGGCAAACTCAGAGGAGAGGAAAAGCGTACACGATCATCAATTCGGAGCTATACAAAAGGAGTGACTAATGTCCTCCAGCGATGTGTTGACCCGGAGGAAGGACTTGACATCCTCCGAGATATACATCAAGGGGAATGTGGGCATCATGCCTCATCCAGAGCCTTGGTAGAAAAAGCTTTCCGCCACGGGTTTTACTGGCCAAGTGCCTTAGAACAAGTAGAAGATCTAGTGAGAAAATGCAATGGCTGTCAGAGATATGCGACAAAGACACATATGCCAATGTCGGAGCTCAAGACCATACCAATTACATGGCCATTTGACGTATGGTGCTTGGATATGGTTGGCCCGTTTAAACCAGCAAGGGGGAACATGACCCACATCCTGGTCATGGTTGACAAATTTACGAAATGGATTGAAGTGAAGCCAATAAGAAAATGTGATAGAGTTACAGCCGTAACTTTCCTCAAAGACATCATCTTGAGATACGGTTATCCTCACAGTATCATAACGGATAATGGCACAAATTTTGCTGAGGGAGCATTTGTGCGTTTTTGCCGAGATAAGAAGATCCGGCTGGACGTTGCCTCCATAGCCCTCCCCGCATCGAACGGGTAAGTGGAAAGATCCAACGGATTGGTATTATCCGGGATAAAACCTCGGCTCATTGAGCCGCTACAAAGATCAACGGGGTGCTGGATAGAGGAATTACTAGCAGTATTGTGGAGTTTAAGAACAACTCCGAATCGATCAACAGGCTATACGCCATTCTTTCTGGTATATGGGGCAGACGCTGTATTACCATCCGACATAGAGCATGACTCGCCTAGGGTCACCCAATACACAGAAGCCGAAGTACAAAAATCCCGGCAAAATGATGTTGATCTGCTGGAAGAAGCGAGAGAATTGGCATTGTCCAGATCCGCCATATATCAGCAAAATCTCCGGCGCTATCATAGCCGGAAAATAAGCCCCCGAATTTTTCGGGAAGGTGACCTGGTACTCCGGTTGGTACAACATACTGCTGGCATGCATAAATTATCCCCCCATGGGAAGGGCCATTCATTGTGAGCAAAGCATTGCACAATGATTCTTATTATCTTATTGATGCAAAACCACAGGAGAAGAACAAGGCGGACAGGTCCGGCGAGGAATCTAAGCGTCCATGGAATGTAGCTCTACTTCGTCCTTTCTACACTTAGCAGAGAAGTGTATGTATCCAAGTCTCTCATATGTCGGTATGTATGCCGGCAATGAGCTTATCAATGAAATCTTGGCACCTCGAGCAGTAACTCGGGGACTGCCTTAATAATATTGTTTGTCTTCTATATTTATTATTTATATGTCGGCTGGCGTAAGTTGCTTCTACTTAGGCCGGATTAGTAGTGTGTGAGCACCAAAAACCTAACTCTTCGACTTGCTGCTGTCCAACAAGAATTGGCTTCATGGCAAGCAAGAGAACAAGTTTGGAATTGCGTAGCACATGAAAAACGACTAAGGAAAGAAACTTAATTGAGCCGATGTTTGTTTTTCAGACTAACCTCGTGCTTACTTTAAATTTGTTACGCTGAATTATTTTGAGCTAATCCTAAAGTTTCCAAGTATTGTTAAGTCAATTTTTGAAGCTCGGACTCGTAAGTCATAAAACCGAACCAAGGTGGACACGAGCCGAGCCAAGAAATTGGGGGAACAAGAAAATGAAACTCGGGGACTACGCCCAAGTTAATCCGGCATAAAAACTTAGTAGCAAAACATAACTGATGTGCTTAATACAATTGCACCCGGCATACCGGGGATCTGATAAACTTTAAAGTTTTTTCGCTCAAGGAGCAGCAGGGAGAGGAAGTTCAGCGTCATCTTCGTTGTCTTTGATGTCTGAGGCATCGTCTCCCTCGTCCTCACCCGAACCATCTTCAGCATTTTCATCGTCGGCAGCGCCAAGGAAGCTTGGACCCTCATTCCATTGATGAATGGGGGCATATTCAATGAGGCTATGGGCGCAAGCCTTGCGCCGAGCAATCCACTCCGGGTCACTGGACCATCTGGATCCGATGCGCATGCGCGCTAGGAGGTTGAGGTCGATCTTCTCGTACCACGTAAGCACGTAGTGAAGAACGGTCTCAGCTCCGGCATGTCCAGCGGATTCCCTCCAAAGATCGAGCTGGGTCTCGCATTCCATCAACTTATCAACAAGAACTGCGGTCCCCTCTGGAGTATCTTCATTAGGCCAAAAGGCGTTGAAGATCCGGAATGCCACGTCAAGGATATCCTTGTCGTAGTTCTTCATGATTTCCACGCGAGAAGACAAACTGACCAATAGGTCCTCCATGTCATAGGGAATTTCTTCAGCGTCAGGAGCAATGGGAGTACCCCTATCTCGGCGGAACTTGGCAACTGCAGTGGTCGCAATGGTGTTGCCCTCTGGAAATTTGCCTGAAAACAAGACAAGAGAAGTAAGTAAATAAAATACATGTGAAGAAACCCAGAGAAATATGTCAGATGAAGGAAAGGAACTTACGTGAAATATGGCTGTGGATCCGGGTCAACTCCTTGGTACAGCCATCACGCCTTTTGCGAAGTTGCACAAGTTCAGTATTCGCCGACTCAAGCTTAACGCCGACCTCCTGGAGAAGTTCATGGTCCTTGGCAATCTAGAGGTTGAGGCACTCCCTCTCTTCAGTATAGTACTGGCCAGCTTTTTGAAGTTCGGCTTGGTGCTGCGCTTTTAGCTTCTTAATATCTGCCTTGAGCTTGGCAATCTCATCATCTTTGGTTTGGAGGAGGGCAAGCTCATCATCTTTCTTTTTGAGTTCGGCCTGATGCTGCCCTGCTTGTTCGAGAAAATGCAGCATCATATCAGGCACGGGCACATTATCATCAAGTGACGCTGAAATAATTTGTTGACCCGGCAAAACCGACATATGAATGTTTGCCGAGCCACGGAGAAAAGGAGATAGAGAGCATAGCAAAGTTGAGCAAAAACGACTTACCCTTGATTTGCTCCAAGTTTTTCCTCATGATGGTATTCTCAGCTACCACACCCGCTGCGAAATCCGAATGAGGGATTAGTTCGGCGGAAAAAGATGAAGAGAGATGGAAAATTGACAAGGAGAAAACTTACCCCTTTTCTCGTATTCGGCGAGCAGCGTACTCTCCTTGGCATGCAACATCTTGTGAGTATCAAGGAGACGCTGAAATTCAGCGCTCCGACGATTGGTGGTCACCTGAAAGAGTAAAAATGGACAGCTTAGTCTTGTGCATATTAGAAGTGTACAAAATCCGGGCCAAGTGGAACTTAACCCGGCTCTAGGTGTGTGCATATTCGAAGTGTACAAGATCCGGGCCAAGTGGAACTTAACCCGGCTCTAGGTGTGTGCATATTCGAAGTGTACAAGATCCGGGCCAAGTGGAACTTAACCCGGCTCTAGGTGTATGCATATTCGAAGTGTACAAGATCCGGGCCAAGTGGAACTTAACCCGGCTCTAGGTGTGTGCATATTCGAAGTGTACAAGATCTGGTCCAAGTGGAACTTAACCCGGCTCTAGGTGTGGGCATATTCGAAGTGTACAAGATCCGGGCCAAGTGGAACTTAACCCGGCTCTAGGTGTGTCAATATTCGAAGTGTACAAGATCCGGGCCAAGTGGAACTTAACCCGGCTCTAGGTGTGTGCATATTCGAAGTGTACAAGATCCGGGCCAAGTGGAACTTAACCCGGCTCTAGGAGTGTGCATATTCGAAGTGTACAAGATCTGGGCCAAGTGGAACTTAACCCGGCTCTAGGTGTGTGCATATTCGAAGTGTACAAGATCCGGACCAAGTGGAACTTAACCCGTCTCTAGGTGTGTGCATATTCGAAGTGTACAAGATCTAGGCCAAGTGGAACTTAACCCGGCTCTAGGTGTGTGCATAGTCGAAGTTATTAAGGAGCTACGTTAATTATCTAAGGAGCATCCGGCCGAGTAACAAGTTACTCCCTCGGAGGCTCGGGGACTAATGGTTATATCACTAATGTCTACTGCATGTTAAGGAAAAAACGAAGTGACATACCTCCATTATCCGGCCCGCAAGATTAATTGGCGGTAGTATTCATCTGCGCAGAAAATTCAGCGGGACCGAACTTCTCCGACAGATCATCGTTGTAGACGAACTCCGCCTTGTTCCAGTTATTTACAAACTCGATCAAGGTCGGAGGGTATCGTTTGCCTCTAAGCATATGGGGTGCCACTAAACCCTTGGCATGCGCTTCCCTCCTCTCAACTTGGGCAATGGTGGGGCTGGTGTGCAAAACAAGTTGCACATCAGCTGGCTCGGCAGGGGCGTCCTTCGGTAGTGGATTTTTCTTTCAAAGCATGGACGCGAGGGTGCGTTGTCCAGCCTCGATGGACGTTGCCTTGGCGGTCTCAGGAGCTTTCTTGCCATTGGGTTGCTGCTGTGAGGTGGAAGTTGTTGCGGTAGATTTGCCCTTGGGAGCTGCCTTGGTGCCTCCCTTAGCGCTGCTGGTGTCTTCTCGCCGAGCCTTGGAAGACTCGGACGAGGTGGAGGGGCTTGGTGCTGCTGTTGCTCTTGGTACTCCTGGTGCTGTTGCTTTTGATGCTTGTGCTGGGGTTGGTGTTGGTACTGGTGCTGATTTCTGCTTCGGCGGAGGTGCTGAGGGAACCTCGGTGGTAGCTGGTTGTGGCGGGGCCAAAGTGGTGGTTGCTGCTACTTCGGCAGAGCCAGTCTCCCCCGTTCCAAGGTTTCCCTCCTCTCGACGAGGTGGGATGGAACCCAGAGCAGCCGCTGAACCCTCCGGAATGGGGCTCAACGGGCGTGAATCCTCGCCACAAGGAGGAGATGGGCTGTGTCGGAGCGGCGAGGCAATGCCGGATCCACTCTGTGGGACCTCCACCGCGGCCCTGCCGAATCAAATAATGTATGATGAGAAACTATAATAAAAGAAGAACAAGTAAATAGCAAAGGGAGAAGAGGCTTACTCATCCGAGGTCAGAGGCTCTTTGGGCTTCTCAGCCCTCCGAGCTGTGGCCTTGGTTGCAGGCTTGGTGGCATCTTTGTCCCCGGACTTCTTTCGCCTTTTGGCTGGCTAAGAAGGTTCGGAGGAGGATGCAGAGGCAACTCCCCTTTTCTTCGTCAGCGCCACTGGGACAGGCTCACCAATGGCAAGGGAAGGGTATTCATGGATCTGCCCACCGGGGTTAGCTGGTGCTGGAAAAGCATAAGAAAGGGGGACGGCGTCAAATGCTTCCATCACCTCAATATCCGAATCATCTTCATCATCGGGCCAATCTCTAATAGAAGAGAGTTTACCGGAGGGTCGCTTGGTCGCATCCGCCATCGGAAGGAACATCTCCTGATCCGGTTCCTCCTCGTCCGAGGTATCCCGGTCAGGCGCCCATTTGAGGGAAGGCTCGGTGCCGTCCTCGATGGTTTGCTGAAGAAACATCTAAGGGAAAGAAAAGGCAACAGGATTAAAACCTACAACGAAAGACCGACATATGATTCAATCCGGAAAAAAGTTTGGGGCACGAGACTTACCGAAGGAGGAAGCCTATCCCAGCAAAAGTGTTCAATTCCCCACGTCCACTCAGATGAGAAGTCTTTGTGGGTGGTGAATAGGGCCTTAACCCGGCGGTAGATCTCAGTGTTGCTCAACTTGAAAGACGAGGTCCGGTTGGGGTCGCGGCCCCAGCTCATGTGACACACTTTATGTGTGCGTTTCTGGAGGGGGGAGATCCGGTTGCGAACAAATGTGATCATGGCGTCCTCGTTGTGCAATCCGAGATCCTTCAGCTCCTTGAACCTCTTGTTGACTTGGTTTTCCAAGACTGTGGGCTTCTTGGGGATAACGTCCCACAAATCTGGGTTAGGAGGACCCGGAATATAGGGGCGCAGCCGGATCAGATCTTCGGTTGTGTTGTTCCGGACATAGAAGAAAGTCCGGGCCCATCCCTTGCAAGAGTCAAGCCCCGTGACTCGGGGGAAAACGAACAGCTTCCGGGGAGGGATTGACGCAGCGCCAAACGACGTGAGCTGTTTGTCCTCCGGGTCAAGTTCTCTGTTCGGAATGACGTTCCGGTGAAGGCCAAAGAACCGGATCCATAGCTCCTTCGTGGGCCATAGTTCGGCATAACCTTCGATGGTGGAGGCAAAGGCGGAGAGAGAAGTGATGGCATTAGCCGGAAGATGGTGCGGCTGAAGCTCGTATGTGTTTAGCCAGTCGTGGAAAAAGTCACTAACTAGGAGACCAAATCCGCGTTAGGAATGAGAAAGGAACACCACATAGTCACCCGGATTGGGTGAGGGGGTAAGCTCGGCGGAAGCGAGGCGTGCGGCGATGCCCTCCGGGATGCGCCTGGTGCGGTAGAGCCAATCCAGGTCATCCTGGCAGACCCAGGATCTGGCCCACGCACCGCAGTCAGCGTGCGCCGCGTCTTCTTTCATCTCCTGCTCAGCGACGGTGAGTTCCTCCTCAGTCATGTCAAGGTCACTCCCCTCACTTGCACTAGCGGCGGTGGGAGGCAGTGGCCAAGACTGGCGGGGACCCGTGGCGGTGGAGATGCGCAGAGGTGGCGGCGGCGGCGCTGGAGCGCGTGGAAGCAGTACGGCGGCGGCGCTGCTGCTGCTCAGATGCGGTGGCGGCGGTGTTGTCGACGGAGAAGATGAGGAAAGGCAGAGGTAGAGGGGCGCGGAGCAGGGAAATGACCAAAGGGGCACGCCCCTCCCCTATTTAACCACTCCCGTAAGGGGGTAGTGGGATCGCGTTTTGCGGGCGAGCCACACCATGTGGCCATGTATGATCCGGATCAGCCAATCAGCGACGAGCCACACGAAGGGCCACAGGGCGCAGCGGATCCCATGACGTGACGTTATGATACAGTTAACGAGGAGGAAGGCACGATGAGACGTGTGCAACAGTAACTTCTGACAATAACTGCGGCGGTTACTATTGCTGGCCCTTAAAATGAGGCAAAGTAAGGATTAGCCTCCACGTGGGGAAGCGTACGAGAGAAGGAAGAGTGACCCGGATGAGTACGAAGTAACCCTGCCAGCAAGTAAAAACTTGAAATGATCCAAGGGAAAATAAACCTATGGAATCCGGATTAGGATGTAACTCGGAGAAGGAGCAAGAGGCTCAGTAAAATTGAACCTGCTGTGGCCTTAGCAGCTAAGGCAGCTAAGACCGCACCAGCTTCGGGGACTAATGTTGGGGGGATACCCTCGGGTAGGGTCACGCCGGGGTATAAAGGCCTAGTTAGCCGAGGTACGGCAAGGTCAAAGCACGTGCTGGCCAAGTCACCTCAAGGCAGGCTGGATCATGGAGTAACCCGGACCAGGGGACGTCCACCTAACTTGGTCTCAACCTACTTAAGCCGTATGTCGGTAAGATGTATCTAACCTGTATGCAGGAATAGGTGTGGCCGGATCAACTATGTGGGATCCGGGTTATATCAAGCTTGTAAGAGAAGGAAAGTATCTCGCTGGTCAAAGGTGACCGCTGTACGCATAGCGTGAGCGAAGCAGACAGAGGCAGGACCACCGAGGTGTGGCCGACAAAGGTGACGAAGCCTATGTCAGATGACGCAGGCGCCGCAGAGGCTCACGTAGCCTCTGCATGGATGACGCAGGGTTAAAATAACCCAGTCGGCTTACTATTTTGGGAGGAGGCATATTCCAATATGCCTCCACGTATGCCCTAAGTGGAGACCTAGCCACCCCTATATAAGGAGGGCTAGGGCCTCTGTAGAAAGGGTTGGTTTTTACTTGGTTGATCTCTAGTGTGTTGTGGTTTACTAGTGTGTTCTTGAGGGCTAGCTAGTGGTGAGAGTAAGAGAGTTCTTCTTCCTCCTCTCCCCAATATAGCTCAAGGAGCACTTGTAATCTGAAAAGGTGAATCAAATACAAAGATACCGTGTGTGGAATCACCACACTATCCCTCCCTAGATTCCCCTAGTGCATTTAGTCCCCACCTTTAGCCTATCCATGGCATCTGCCGTGACACCACCACGACAAAAGTTCAAGCTTTGCGATGCCATGCGTTTCGCCCCAAGAAATATCCAAGAAGTACAAGCGTCAAATCTTGGAGATGCCCAAGGCATTCCCCTCTTCATCAATAAAAATCCCAGGTTTCTTCCAAACGCTTCATTTTTATTGTTTCATGCACAGTTGTGTTGTTCTTGGAGCGTCTTCTTTTTCGTTTTCGTTTTGGTTTTTCGTTTGCTTGGTTTCCTTTGTTTTCTGAATAAACTGGTTGGACCCCCTCTTTTATACATTGGTTTGCAAATAGTTTGGTTTGGTTTGGAAAAGAGTAGGAAAGTTCATGCTTATGTGGTAAAAAGAGCTAGTTTTTTACTGTGGCCTATGCTTTGTCATGCCATGCTTGATATTGTTTTAGCTTTATGCTTAGTATTCTTTGCTATAGCATGACTTGTTATAAACAATTGAGATTGCTTAATGTGCCTTGGATGAATCATGCGTTGTTTTAGCATATTAAAGCATAGTATGGTGGTATTCTCCTTTGATGCTTTATTTGGGTTGACTTGGCGCATGCTCACACAATGTTATGACTATCTCAAGTCACCATAGTCTTTATGATCCTTTAGTTTTCAACTTGTAGTATCACTTTATGCTTTAATCAATGATGTTTTGT
This sequence comes from Avena eriantha, assembly GCA_910589775.1. Lineage (NCBI taxonomy): Eukaryota > Viridiplantae > Streptophyta > Magnoliopsida > Poales > Poaceae > Avena > Avena eriantha. The sequence goes on along the minus strand of OU342744.1, from coordinate 310,006,006 downwards.
CGCTCTGCATGATTATGGCCATTATTGCTCTCTTAGTTTGTTGCTCCCAGTCTTTTGCTAGCCTCCACAACCAAGTATGAGTTCCACTCATGCATCAACCTCCCTAAACCAAGTTATTCCAAAGTGTCCACCATACCTACCTACTAGCTTACGGTATTCCAAGTATATTCATGCTTTTGTTTACCTTCCAAATTAAACTTGTTATGAGAAAACTAGTGATTAAAGCTCTCACGAACTTGATGGCACACTTTACTCTTTTTTGCATCTAACAAACTTGAAACCGTTGGGCCCTTCTTTGTTGCGTATATGCTTGCACTTTATAAGTTGAAATTAGCAGAACCATGTCTCATGGGGAATGCTTTCAACATTGCACTTGTACTTTGTACCCCGTTGATATCATGTTCTTTTGCTTACGGATCCCGACGGTGTGAAATAAAAGTGGAACTTGTAAGATCATGAAGTTTGGATGTGTGTTAGAGAAACGCTTGGGCCGCTAGCCCAAGCCATGCCTAATCATGGTGGAAACTTGCAGCATCACCATAATGAGCACTCTATGAAGCATCCTCAATAAAAACCTATGCAAATAGCAAATAAAAAGATAGCTGAGATGCTCATTGTCTGCTTGCCTTGTTATTTTGATTATGGGAAAGCTCCTGTATCATGTGCAAGGGGTACCCCGTTGGAGGTTCTTTATGATACACATATACTTACAATGACAAGACCTTACTCGTGACTAAAGTTGAGTAGCATGAGGATCGGTCTTCGTAAGTAAGGGGCATGAGATTTCGGTTTATAACTTGTCAAGCATATCCTCTTAGTTGTGTCACTTTAACCTTAATCACCTTCAAGATGCTTATGGTAGGGCAATGAGAGCTGAAAGCTATAAGTAACATAATTATTGGAAGCTCTTTATGAGATTTGAATCCCTACTTCCTTTTAAAAAGGCCTTTCTTCCACCATTACATTGAGTCTCCACCTTCTACCTTTATGCACTTACTTTGAGAGCATAGTGGCCATTCTTAGTTCTATGTGCATTGTCCCAAGACTAGTTGATTGATGCATAACTTGATATTGCTTGTTTTAAACTATTTGTATCTAGTCACTCTTATGAACTTTGAGGGACAAGCTGAATAGTATTATGCTATGTTTTCTTTATGTGAAACAAACAAACGTCTTGCAAAGCATTGTTATTCATGAATCTTTTGTTTGTGCCTTTTCATGTTGCATCATAGTTTCTTTGTCTTATTGCTAGAACTTTGTCTTTCATGTTATGATTGAAGTACTATGATCCCAGCTTTGAATGTTTTACAAATACTTTGATCAAATCTTTGATGGTGCATGTCACCTCAAAAATTATTCTTTCTTTTTATCACTTACCTACTCGAGGACAAGTAGGAGTTAAGCTTGGGGATGTTGATACATTGCAAATGTATCTATAATTTTTGATGTTCCATGCTTGGTTTTATCCACTTTATTGTGTTTTGTCCACACTTTGGAGTACTTTTCATATGATTTCTTGGACCAACCTATTAACAAGAGCCACAGTGACAGCTGCCTGTTTTCTGCTTTTTTTGATTCCAGGAAAGTCAGATAATGAATATTCTCGGGATTGGACGGGACAAAAGCCAAAGTGCCTATTTTTCTGGAAGTCATCAGATGCCAGAATATGAGACAGAGAGGGGCCAGAGGCCAGCCACACCACCTGGCCACGCGGCCAGGCTTGGCCCACGCCAGGGGGTGGTGTGGTGGCCCCAGGCACCCCCTCGGCCTCCCCTTCCGCCTATAAGATGCCCTCGGGACGAAAACCCTAAGTACCCGATCAAAAATCCACGAAAGAGTCTGTAGCCGCCGTCATCTCCATCCCTAGATCGGGAGGGATCTGAAGCTCTTCCCGGCACGCTGCCGGAGAGGGGAATTCACCCTGGAGGCCTTCTTCATCACCATGCAAGCCTCCGGTGTGATGCGTGAGTAGTTCATCCTTGGACTACGGATTCATGTAGTAGCTAGATAGCTGGTTCTCCTCCTTTGTGCTTTCATGTTTAGATCTTGTGAGCTCCATTCATGATCAAGATCATCTATTTGTAATCATACATGTTGTGTTTGCGAGGATCCAATGGATATTGAGATGCTATTTCAGATTGATTATTGATTCTATCATTTCTTTGTTATTTGTGATCTTGCATGCTTTCCGTTGTTAGTAGCTATCTTGGCCAAGTAGATGCTAGCAACTCCAAGAGTTAGTATTTATGCTCGATAGTGGGTTCATGCCTCTTGTAATATGGGGAAGTGACAGAAATCTCTAAGGTACTAGATGTGTTGTTGCTACTAGGGAGAAAACAACAATCCTTTGTTCATAGAACAATCGTATTGTTTACTTTACACGCAGTTTTTAAAGCAATAATCTATTGCTTGCAACTTAATACTGGAGGGGGTTCGGATGATAACCTGAAGGTGGATTATTAGTCATAGATGCAGTTGGATGGCGGTCTATGTATAATGTTGTAATGCCCAATCAAGTCTCAAAAGAGTCAAGATGATTAGTATATGCATGTATTGCTTTCTCGATGTTTGTCAATTGCCCCGCTGTAATTTGTTCACCCAGCATGTTATCGATCTTAAGGAGAGCCGCCTCTAGTGAACTATGGATCCCGGTCCTTTTCTTTACATACAATATATAAACTGTTTACTCCTTTGTGTTTACTTTCTACAAACTTTTACTTCTTTCCATTCGATACGTTTAATCCTTTGTTTTCCGCAAAACACGGTGAGATTGAACCTCATCGCAAGTTGGGGACAAAGTTATGTGGTTGTGTTGTGTAGGTCTCCACGTTGCTACTAGCACCGGTAGTGCCCCCTGCCAAGGCTTAGCTAGCAACACCTTTGGGGTGTTTCCTTGCTCCTACTAGTTCGATTAAACCTTGGTTTCATAACTGAGGGAAACTTGTTGCTGTGCTCATCATACCTTCCTCTTGGGGTTCCCAACAAGCTCTACTTCAACACCGCACCAGCACTTTTCTGGCGCCGTGCATTGAGCCATCAATGCCCCTGTAGTGGTTGAAAAAAATGAGGTGGTCGACGTTGATGAGATCTGATGAGAGCTGCTACCCTGGGCTTGTCATATGGACCGCGGGGTTCTCCTGCCTATATTTGTAATATTGACTGCTATTGCATTTAGAGCGCGCTTCTGTGATTATGTTTGTTGAGAGATTGTGATATAATGTTGTGCGAGCTGTTGAGATTTTCGGACATGTCACTCACGGAAACCATCGTTGTTGTAATAAGACATAAGTACATTGTAGTTGACATTATTATGTTTCTTAAGATGGCATACCGTACTTTTTTCTGTTATTATGTTTGTTGGGACATTGTAATGTAATGTTTTGTGAAACCATGACTGGACTAGTGATGCATAAATAAATTGTAGTTGACATGATTATGTTTCTTGAGATGATGTACTGTACTTGTTTCTGTTATTTTGATTGTTCAGAGACTGTAATGTAATGTTTTGCGAAACCATGACAGGACAAGTGATGTGTAAGTACCTTGTAGTCGACATGATTTTGTTTCTTGAGTTGATGTAATTTACTTGTTTCTATGATTACGTTTGTTGAGAGATTGTAATGTGATGTTTTGTGAAACCATGTTGTGGTTATGTTTGTTGAGAGATTATAATGTAATGTTTTGTGAAACCATGAATGAAGAAGTGTTGCATAAGTACCTTGTAATTGACATGATTTTGTTTCTTTGGATGATGTAATATACTGGTATGTTTTCGTTAGGAAATGAAATTGGGATGGAGTGCAGGTTTAATATTTGAAATGAGAATGTGTGAATAGAATCCACATCAGGCAGGAGACAGTAACCTAGGGAAAGGGCATGGTATCCATTAAACTATTGTAACATGCCAATTTAGTCATTGTTGCAGCGGTAGAAGGGCTGCTCTCTCTCTCTCTATCTCTCCCACCGGCGCCTACACCGTCGCCTGCGACAACGCATTCGCCATGCTATCCTTAAACGGCGAGGACGACTAGTAGAGCAGCGACAGCCTTCTCTCCGACATCGTGTATTCCTTCCATGATGTGAGTTCCTCTGTTTTCTCGGGCTAGGGTTAGGCAATGGTAAATCTCTCGATCTAAGCTCCATATGTGCATGCAATCATGTTCGATTTCAGCTTTGCGTTTACCTATAGGTACCAAGGACGATCTACGACTCCGAATGGGAGGGCCTAGATCTCGATGGAGAAGTTCCATGTGACCATGGGCTAAAACTGAGGAGATATGCTGCATTCGAAGGCAGTAACACTGGGAGAAGGTTTTTGGGCTGTACAAATCAGGTTTGTTTACATTATGTGCAACTGTGACATGGAGTAAAATATATCGTGCATGTTCATAACACTATAGTGTGTGTGTTTTTAGGTTGGCCCGGTGTGTAAAGTAGTAGAGTGGGTGGATCTTGAGTGGCCAGATGCACTTAAGAAATGTTTGGCACAGTTATGGGAGATGTATGAGTTGGAAAGACCGGGGATATTTACTGATGTAAGTGATGCAGCTGAAAAAAATTACAAGCTGTCGGTACGAAATAAGGAACTGGAACAAGAAATCGAGAATTTGCAATCAGAGCTAACTGACGGAATCGATGGGAGCTTGGTTGTTGGAACTGCAAAGAAGCTTCAGGATAGTCACGGGTTGCTGATTCATAATGCAGAAAAGGAGAGGGATCAGCTCAGGGAAGACAAACTATACATTGTGGATCTATTGAAGGAACTGAAGAAGGCTCGCGAGGGTGAACAAGGACAAACTATAGAGGATAAAGGAAATTCGAGATGAATAATTTATATTGTACCAATGCCTGAAACTAGTTAATTGTAAGACTTGCAGTTGCGCTTTCTGAACTAAGCCAAACTCAATCCTCGAGCAAACCAACTTCAGACGGACACACATATTGTGCATAGAGTTAAGTTCGCACTTACAGAATCACCACTGCAGAGGATAAACCAGGCAGTTCAGTACTAAATAGACATATGTTGTGTTCTAGCGAGCCTGGCCCAAAGCTGCCTGTTTTCCTCCCTAAGATTGGCCAGCTCCTTCAGTACTATGTCATGCTTCAGCTGTAGGTTCCAGCGCTCCGTCACGGATTGGAGAATTTTGTCCGTAGCTATATGATTTTCCTTCAAGATCCCTTTCATGATCTGCGTCTGCTTCCTAGCCGAGGCGCGACCTTCAATGTGTAGCTTCGCCCAGTCGGCGTTTAACTCCTTTAGTTTCTGGCACTTGTTAGAAAGGACCGCGACTTCAGCACGTAGTTGGTCAAAGGCCAGTTTCTAGGAATTCTGCTTCTCCCTTTGGATTGCTATCTTGTCATTTAGCAAGGTCGCCAGGTCCTGGTCGATCTTTCGCCTCTTTCCCTGCAACAAAAATACATAGTATGGTTTGTTCAGTTCACCAGGACAAGCTGGTTAGTTTCCATAATTAACTGAATCGACTAGTGGCACTGTCATAATTTCAAGGAAGAAGCAATCTAGGACTAATCAACATTTTATGAATCGACTAGTGGCACTGTCATAATTTCAATTTCGAAGAAAATTAAGATTTATCAGCAGTTTAGTGTGCTGTGGGTTTTTCCCAGTATCACCAAATAGTAGTGGGACAGTGGCAAACTCATAATGCATAAACCCATGTCCAGATACATAATGGAAAGAGAACATGGTGTCCATCATGAACATGAACACCAACACATGTCCAGATAGATAAGGAGTTGCCCTAGGATTCTTATTGCACCCTATAATGGGAAGCAGACATGGGCATTGCTCCCTGAACCCTAAACATTACAAAAGGAGAGGAGGACGAACTGGTATTCGTGTCCCCGCTAACGGGAATCAAACTTTGGCATTTGCTCTGATACGCCTCCAGACATGCCCTTAGCTCCTCGTTGAAGGAAATATGCCCTAGAGGCAATCATAGAGATGATTGTATTTCATGTGTATCCATGAGTTATTATAATGTTCCTTGAATATCCATATACTAGGCAACTTGTATTGATTGGCAATTATGTGAATTGTTTGTGAAACTCTTTACTTGTATGGTTATCTAATAATTGTCCCTAGTCGGAGTTCATGCGAGGACACACGTGAATATTAGACTAGCACATCGATTGGTTAATGACTATGTTTCGCAAGTCATTGACATAGAGATGTCAAACCAATGATGTGGACACATGTTATGAACATGGGGTTGGACTGACCCAACATGAGACTAGCAATAATACTTGCAGCTCTCTCTACACATCGTGTACGTTTTGTCCGTAGACCTGAGATTGTCGCATGTACTTGAGATGTGGATTGACCTACTTTGGGGCTATCAAACACTACTCCGTAACTGGGTAGTTATAAAGGTAGCTTTCGGGTTTGTCCTGATGCATGCTGCAAGGCATCGGTCAATCAAGATGGGATTTGCCCCTCTCTACTTGAGAGATATCTCTGGGCCCCTCGAGTGATCGGATCCAGAAATGCATGGCCGTGCTACATATGGTTAAAAGTTAACCTAGTAAAGGGATTCTGAATCACAGTATCGAGAAAGAGAGGTCAGCTTAGAGCTAGACCAAATATCGTGAGGCAAAGGGAAAGACATGTACTCAACCTTGTGATGGTTCGTCCGAATGATCTTTATATGCGTTTAGGAGTTGGCACGTCTTGCTAGAGGCCGCTACCAACTATTGACGGAGTAAGTGTACTCGCGTCATGTCTATACGTGTATGAACCTATAGGGTCACACACTTTAGGGGCTGGAAGCCTAATGAGGATTGGATCCGAATTAGACCAGGCTTAGGCTGCTAATGGGCTGCTAATGTAGAAGTCCACCAGGGATGCCTATATAAGAGGGAGTGAGGCGAGCTGAAAAGGTGAGAGCATTCCACCCAGCCGCCACTCCTCTTCCGCCTGTGTTGCACGCGCAGACCTAGCAGTCTGGCGTGTGACGGCTTCCACTCCGGACGTGTGGATACCTCGGAGGTGCTGCATCTGTAGCACTTGGACGAGCCGCGCAAAGGGGAGCTGCTCGTGGGACGAGGACGAGGAGGAGACGTGGAACATCTACACTGCCGCAACATGCTTCATCGAGTTCTGCACCTGCGCGTCTAGCGGTAATCCCGTGATCTATGACAATAGTATTCCTGGTTGACGCGGTAGAAAATTTTGATTTTACGCTAGTGTAGCCTACCCGTAACACTACAGTGGTATCAGAGCCGATGCTATTCAGTCATAGGTTCGGGAAGTTTGCATATGGTTATATGTAGATTGATATGAATGATATGATCGTTTGTATGACGGTGTTTCTGGATTGATCTATGATCTTACTTTCCGTGATCGTGATTCTAAGGTCGTCGAATGACTTACCCCTACCGGTCGGTTTCCGCCATCGGGGTAGACAGTGACACATAAATCCTTCTAAATCACGCAAAGATCAATATGATTGATCGAATCGGGAATTAGATCTGAATCGACGTACCGTGATCAAAGGAGTTTGGTCGAATCGGAACTATGGTCGGTTTATGGTAAATTTGATTTGCCGATCAAAATCCTTAAAGAAAATTGTATAGATTTGATCTCTCATTTTAAAGGTACCGCGAGGGGCGCTGCCCCTTCGAACCCCGCAGGGGGAGACCCCCTAGACCCCCCTTAGTCGTGGCCCCCTTTTTGTATCTCGTTAAGGTTCATAGGTGGTACGATTTCACATGATCCGGTAGAATGCGATTCTATGCACAACTTGTTTTTGCAGGATTTATGTGATCAGTATGGCCCAAAAATGTATGTGATGCATGTATGTATTTTTTCATGACCTGCGTGTCGTGAGTTGGGCAACACGGCTGGAGCCATATGTGTTGTCAATTATTGTAATGGCCTGCGTGCCAACTTGTGATGATCCCAATACCATGTAATTTTGATTACTAGATGTTAGGAGTAATAGCTTGTATTAGTTCTTGGAGAACTCATCACTTGGAGGATGGCTCGCATAGAGCATGAAGATGGAGATCATCATGGTGGACAGGTTCTATGGCGATGGAGATCACCATGAGAAAATGGGCCATACTGTATCACATCTATGTGAATGCTATTCTTATACGTTTTACTACTATGCATGCTTAGATGATAGAAGTAGAACGATCCCTCGCAAAGTTTAAGTTAAACCATGCCCTCCCAACCAAACCTTGCACCATCCTATGCCCTGTACAATCGTTGGTGGGTCTATGAAATTAGGGTGCCACGGTTTTCCTTGGCTGGATGGGTTTGTATCGGATACCTACACGCATAAGGGTTGGTGAGCTTAACAAGGTCATCTTAACAGTTAAGGACCTTGGGGCATAAAGGTTGGGCGCCTAGGTTTGACATAGAGATGTCACCCAACAACAAGAGTCATATGTGATATGATTAGCAAAGGTTGCTTACCGATTTACCTTGTCTTCTAGCAGTGATGCTAAAGCTCACTAGTCGACTTGTTAATTGTGGATCTTGAATCACTTAGTATCAATAGAGGGATGTTGATTTAAGTGGGAGTATATGCTATTAAATTGTTTAATATGTTTTACTCTTTCATGGTTACATGGCTTAGTATTTTGCATATTTTTTTTGTTGTAGATCAATGGCACCGAACAATTCATCACCTTTTGCTTTGCGTTCGATTCTTGAAAAGGATAAACTAAATGGAACAAACTATTCGGACTGGGTCCGTAACCTGAGAATTGTTCTCAGGGCTGAGAAAAAGGAAACTGTTCTGGATACCCCAATCCCGGATGAACCTGCTGATAATGCAACTGCTACCCTTAAGAATGCCTACAAGAAAGCATGTGATGAATCTCTTGAGGTCAGTTGTCTTATGCTTGCATGCATGGAACCTGATCTTCAAAAACAGTTTGAGGATCAGGAAGCGTACGATATGATCGTTGCGCTTAAGGACATGTTCCAGACTCAGGCTAGGACTGAGAGGTACAATGTCGCTAAGTCCTTTGTGGAATGCAAGCTGGCAGAGGGAGCAGCTGTAGGCCCCCATGTGATCAAAATGGTTGGTTGCAGTCAGACTTTGGAAAAGCTTGGTTTTCCATTAGGCCAAGAGTTGGCCACTGACTTCATTTTGGCATCTCTTCCATCTAGCTATGGGCATTTCATTTCGAACTACCATATGCATGGGGTGGAGAGGGGCCTTAATGAATTATGTGGGATGCTGAAAACAGCAGAATGTGACATTAAGAAGTGTGCAGGGCATAGCCATGTGATGGCTGTGCAGAACAAGCCTAGCTTCAAGAAAAAGGGCACTTCTTGGCAGAAGAAGAAGGGCAAGGCTAAGGATACGATCCCTAAGCCAAACCCTGCACCCAAGCAAAAGGCTGGTCCTGCAGGAGACACTGAGTGTTTCTTTTGTCACGAATATGGCCACTGGAAGAGAAACTGCAGCAAGTACCAGGCTTCTTTGAAGAAAAGTGGAAGTACGAGTACTTCCCACTAGGTACCCTTGTTGTAAATGTTGTGGACATTTTTCTCGCAGATTCTTATGTTAACTCTTGGGTATTTGATACCGGATCGGTTGCTCATATTTGCAATTCGATGCAGGGGCTAATAAGGACTAGAGAAGTGCAAAAAGGCGAAGTGGATTTTCGCGTCGGAAATAAAGCAAGGGTTGCTGCATTTTTCGTCGGCGTCATGCAACTTCACCTTCCGTCAGGATTTATCATGGAGTTGAATAATTGTTATTACATTCCTAGTATGGGTCGAAACATTTTATCACCTTCATGTTTGATGAGGGATGGTTATTCATTCGCGAGTACAAACAATGGTTGTGTAATCTCTAAGAATGCTATGTTTGTGGCTGATGCTCCCATTGTGAATGGGTTATTTATTTTAAATCTTGATAATGCATGTGTTTACAATGTTAGTGCTAAAAGGCTTCGGCCAAATGATTTGAGTCCTACCTATCTATGGCATTGTCGTTTGGGGCATATAAGTGAAAAGCGCATGAAGAAGCTCCATGGTGATGGTCTTCTAACTTCGTTTGATTTTGAATCATACGAGACATGCCAAGCTTGTTTACTTGGAAAGATGACCAAGACGCCTTTTACGGGGTTTCCCGAGAGAGCGACAGACTTGTTGGAACTCATACATACTGATGTATGTGGACCAATGAGCACGACAGCCAGAGGAGGATATCACTACTTCATTACTTTCACTGATGATTTCAGTAGATATGGCTATGTCTACTTGATGAAGCATAAGTCTGAAACTTTTGAAAAGTTCAAAGAGTTTCAAAATGAGGTAGAGAATCGACGTGGCAAGAAAATAAAGGCCTTGCGATCTGATCGCGGAGGTGAATATTTGAGTCACGAGTTTAGCAATCATCTTAAGAGTTGCGGAATTGTTCCACAGCTCACGCCGCCCGGAACGCCTCAAAGAAACGGGGTCTCTGAACGGCGTAATCGAACTTTGTTGGACATGGTTCGATCGATGATGAGCCAGTCGGATTTACCATTATCATTTTGGGGTTACGCGCTAGAAACAGCAGCTTTCACACTAAATAGGGTACCATCTAAATCCGTAGTTAAGACACCATATGAGATGTGGACTGGAAAGAATCCCAGTTTGTCTTTTCTAAAGATTTGGGGTTGTGATGCATTTGTCAAGCGACTTCAGTCGGACAAGCTAACACCCAAATCGGATAAGTGCATTTTTGTGGGATACCCAAGGGAAACCTTAGGGTATTACTTCTACAACCGAGAAGAGGGCAAAGTGTTTGTCGCTCGTAGCGGTGTTTTCCTAGAGAAAGAGTTTCTCACAAAGGGAACGAGTGGAAGGTCGGTGCGACTTGAAGAAGTTCAAGATGAGCCAGTCGGGGATGCTTCTACGAGTGATGCTATTGTAGCAGAACAAGTTGAGGAACCCGTGGCAATAGAAGCACCACAACCACGAAGGTCGGCGAGGCTCCGCGAAGCGCGAGAGTTATTATTGTTAGACAATGATGAGCCTGCGACCTATGCAGAAGCGATGGTGGACCCAGACTCTGAGAAATGGCTGATTGCCATGAGATCCGAGATAGAGTCCATGGGAGACAATCAAGTTTGGAACTTGGTTGACCTGCCTGATGGTTTTAAAGCCATCGAGTGCAAGTGGATCTATAATAAGAAGATTGATATGGATGGAAATGTTCACATCCATAAAGCTCGACTTGTTGCAAAAGGTTTTCGACAAGTTCAAGGAGTTGACTACGACGAGACTTTCTCGCCCGTAGCGATGCTTAAATCTATACGGATCATTCTAGCCATTGCTGCACATTTCGATTATGAGATATGGCAGATGGATGTCAAGACGGCTTTCTTAAATGGAATCCTTTCTGAGGACGTGTATATGATGCAGCCCGAAGGTTTTGTCGATCCAAACAATGCTGGAAAGGTATGCAAACTTCAAAAGTCTATTTATGGGCTGAAGCAAGCATCTCGGAGTTGGAACATTCGATTTGATGAAGTTGTAAAGGAGTTTGGCTTCACCAAAAACGAACAAGAACCTTGTGTGTATAAGAAAGAAAATGGGAAATCACTTGTGTTTCTAATCTTATATGTGGATGACATATTATTGATTGGAAATGACATTCCTATGCTCGAGTCTGTTAAGACCTCATTGAAAAATAGTTTTTCTATGAAGGACTTGGGAGAAGCGGCATATATTCTGGGTATCAAGATCTATAGAGATAGATCAAGGAGGCTAATTGGATTAAGCCAGAGTACGTACATTGACAAAGTTTTGAAACGGTTCAGCATGGAAGAGGCTAAGAAGGGGTTCTTGCCCATGTCTCACGGCATTAAACTCAGCAAGAGTCAGTGTCCTTCGACCACTGATGAGCGAGAACGCATGAGTAGGGTTCCATATGCTTCGGCTATTGGATCCATCATGTATGCAATGACATGTACTCGCCCAGATGTTTCCTATGCTCTAAGTGTTACGAGCAGATACCAGGCTGATCCAGGTGAGATTCACTGGACAACGGTAAAGAATATCCTTAAGTACTTGAGAAGGACTAAGGATATGTTCCTAGTTTATGGAGGTGAGGTTGAACTCAGTGTAAAGGGTTACACAGATGCGAGTTACCTTAATGACTCAGACGACTCGAAATCGCAATCAGGTTATGTGTTTGTCATGAATGGTGGTGCTGTGAGCTGGAAAAGTTCCAAGCAAGATACAGTGGCCTCCTCTTCAACAGAAGCTGAATATATTGCTGCCTCGGAGGCTGCAAAGGAAGCTGTTTGGATTAGGAATTTCCTGATCGCTCTTGGTGTGGTTCAGGGCTCGTCCAATCCCTTGGACGTTTATTGTGACAACAATGGTGCTATTGCACAAGCCAAAGAACCTAGACAGCACTAGAAGAACAAACATATTCGCATGCGCTACCATCTGATTCGTGAGTTCATTGATGAAGGTAGTGTCATGTTATGCAAAATACATACGGACTCAAATGTTGCTGATCCCTTGACTAAGCCACTCCCGCAGCCTGCGCATGAAGCGCACACAAGAGCAATAGGTATTAGATACTGTCTAGATTGACTCTAGTGCAAGTGGGAGACTGAAGGAAATATGCCCTAGAGGCAATCATAGAGATGATTGTATTTCATGTGTATCCATGAGTTATTATAATGTTCCTTGAATATCCATATACCAGGCAACTTGTATTGATTGGCAATTATGTGAATTGTTTGTGAAACTCTTTACTTGTATGGTTATCTAATAATTGTCCCTAGTCGGAGTTCATGCGAGGACACACGTGAATATTAGACTAGCACATCGATTGGTTAATGACTATGTTTCGCAAGTCATTGACATAGAGATGTCAAACCAATGATGTGGACACATGTTATGAACATGGGGTTGGACTGACCCAACATGAGACTAGCAATAATACTTGCAGCTCTCTCTACACATCGTGTACGTTTTGTCCTTAGACCTGAGATTGTCGCATGTACTTGAGATGTGGATCGACCTACTTTGGGGCTATCAAACACTACTCCGTAACTGGGTAGTTATAAAGGTAGCTTTCGGGTTTGTCCTGATGCATGCTGCAAGGCATCGGTCAATCAAGATGGGATTTGCCCCTCTCTACTTGAGAGAGATATCTCTGGGCCCCTCGAGTGATCGGATCTAGAAATGCATGGTCGTGCTACATATGGTTAAAAGTTAACCTAGTAAAGGGATTCTGAATCACAGTATCGAGAAAGAGAGGTCAGCTTAGAGCTAGACCAAATATCGTGAGGCAAAGGGAAAGACATGTACTCAACCTTGTGATGGTTCGTCCGAATGATCTTTATATGCGTTTAGGAGTTGGCACGTCTTGCTAGAGGCCGCTACCAACTATTGACGGAGTAAGTGTACTCGCGTCATGTCTATACGTGTATGAACCTATAGGGTCACACACTTTAGGGGCTGGAAGCCTAATGAGGATTGGATCCGAATTAGACCAGGCTTAGGCTGCTAATGGGCTGCTAATGTAGAAGCCCACCAGGGATGCCTATATAAGAGGGAGTGAGGCGAGCTGAAAAGGTGAGAGCATTCCACCCAGCCGCCACTCCTCTTCCGCCTGTGTTGCACGCGCGGACCTAGCAGTCTGGCATGTGACGGCTTCCACTCCGGACGTGTGGATACCTCGGAGGTGCTGCATCTGTAGCACTTGGACGAGCCGCGCAAAGGGGAGCTGCTCGTGGGATGAGGACGAGGAGGAGACGTGGAACATCTACACTGCCGCAACGTGCTTCATCGAGTTCCGCACCTGCGCGTCTAGCGGTAATCCCGTGATCTATGACAATAGTATTCCTGGTTGACGCGGTAGAAATTTTTGATTTTACGCTAGTGTAGCCTACCCGTAACACTACACTCGTTCTCTTTCCGAACACCCTCGAGTACAGTGATCCCTCTGCTCATGTCCGCCTTCATCTCCTTGACTGCATCTAGGCAACGGTTCCTGTCATGGTAGGCTCGGATGGTAGCCTTGGTTTCCTTGACGCGTCCTCTGAGTGCCTCGCGGACTTTGTCCTGCAGGAGAATGCACCTTTCCACGAGATTCTTCTTCTCCTCCGTGAGCTCGTTGATTATCTTGATGGCCTGTTCTTGCCTGTTCAAGTTACGGTCGAGCACTTTCTACAGCCTAACGACGTCACGTGCAAAATCTAGCGAGATCTCCTTCTGCACAGATAATTGCTTGCGTAGGCTCTCATTACCTTGGGTGAGGGAGCGTGCAAGCTCATGTTGGTTGGCAACCTTGGAACTGATCGCGGACACCTTGTCATGGTACTCGGCCTTCGATCGATGCATCGTTCATGTTAATTGAAATAGGAATTCTACAATTACACTCCAGGTCCCAGGTGAATACTAACACAGATCAAAAAAATCCCCGTTGAATCTATTGGCCGCAGTGTTAAAAAATGGACCTGGGGATCTGTCCATGACCATGATAAACTAATCCTAATCACAAAAAATCCATACTGAATCTATGAACATCGGTATTAAGGAAAGACCAAGAGATCCATTGATATTCATGAAAACTAATACAACTCGCAAAAGAAGAAGAAAAACCGATGCGGGGCGGACAACATCTAAGAAATCCACATCATAACTCGGAGAAATAACAGTGCGGTGATTCGCTACCTCGCTGAGACATGGAACGGGGCCGAATGGGTCCTGCAACGCCTCCGTCGTGGTGGATTCAGGCTCCACGGCCGACCTGTAATACGTAGAAGAGGAAGAGCCAGAAGAAGAAGAAAAACAAGAAGAAGATGATTAAGATCATGATGGAGAGGGAGATGGAGAAGAAGTAGAATAAGGAGATTGTATCGGGAGGAGCCCTCGCCTGCTAGAACATTCGGCGCCATTGTCGGGGGAGATTGGGCGTCAATGAGAGGGTGGGCTTGTGCGGCTGGTCGAGCAAGAAGTGCCTCGCGGCGATTTCTCTCCCTTTTCTCCACGAGGATCGTCGACTCGCCTCTCCCCCTCCTCAGTGGAGCCATGGCTTGCAGGGTGAGTGTGGCGGCAGCAGGAGGAAGGAGATAGTTATTATTAGTGTGGGAGAAGAGTAAAGAGTACAAGCCATGATCCAGTAGTACTAGTACTATTATACAAGACCACCGTGTATGGTCTACCTTCTCAAAGAAGCCAGGGAGGCAGGGGTAGGGAATCGATGGGACTTGTCTTTATTGCGATGGACTTTTCAATGGTCTTTGGCGCCGCCCAAAATCCAGTACAGAATAACGGGAGTGCGAGCCGGGTGGTCGTCACGGGAATCGGCGCGCACATCCCGCGTGCGTGTGTCACGTGTTGATGGGGCAATGACGCGCGCAACTGCTGCATGATCACGTCAGCATGTCCAACTCCGTTGAACTCCACGTGACAGGCATGCACAGGATATTTACGAGTCTAGAATACGTGGTGCCACTTTTGTTGTGATCAAGTTATGTTCAGTACGCGAGATATTACTTTTTTTTTTAATAATCGACAAATGCATGTGTGGACACGACGCACGAAACCGCTGCTCGTCCTTGATCAGATCATCACCCCACTCTGTGTACCCGCCTTCGACCATTCAGAGCAACTACCTCGAGCACGATGTCCCCTCGCCGTGGCAATGGCAGGTCCAAGCCGTCCACTGACCGTCCTGCATCCCCGGCTCTTTTCTACATCGTCCGCGCTCGTGTGTCGCCTGCTGAGGCAGCACGTCGTGTCCGACCGCGCCAGGATCCATCGACATCGGCACTCGAGGACACCGCGACGTCGAAGCTCGTACCAGCCATGTAGGAGGAGCGTGGGGTACCTACAGTGTCAGACGTGCGCAAAGCAGCAGCCAGGATGGGGGCACGTGTTGCACCGGCGAGTACGGACAAGAAGAGGAACAATAAGAAGACTAGGAAGAAGAGAGGAGATAGCTATTTGGACGAGTCCGACGCGGCCAACGAGGAGGCGTCCATCGATCAGTTGGAGGCAGAAGTGGAGGAGAGTGACGTGGACCTGTGGGACTACGAAGGGGAGGAGGAGGAGGACTCTAACGAGGAGATAGTGCGCTTATTCGAGGAAGGGGCGGTGTCGAGTCGTCAGAGGAGGACACCAACAGCGGCGATGGCAGGGACCATGGCGTTGGCAAAGACGAGGATGAACCGGAAGACGAAGACGATGGCTTCTTCGAAATATGATCATTTAGTTTATTTATTTTAGTTAGATAGATGGATTTTCACTTGTTTATGGAGGTAAGTATCGGTGGCATGGATAGAGAGGTGGCAGGGATTGACCATGCATAAAAAAAGTGGACAAGGGAGGGGTTATCCTGCCAGTTGGATCACATGGGATCAACGGTTGGTGGAGACGATCCGCGTGACATCTGTGTCAGCCAATCAGGTCATAACACCCAGAGTGAGCACATGTTTGGGATCTCCACACATTTGGGATTTTGTGAGATTTTTTACCGAGAGAGAGGGAAAATCTCTTTTCACAATCCGCCTATGGATCCACCAGTACCATTCAAATGTGTGCACTTTTTACTAGCAACAACCAGAGTCATTGCATATGTGTTCTCTTCAAAGACCTTCAATGACACTGGTGGATCCATATGTGGTATGTGAAAAGAACACACATGCAATGACTCTGGTTGTTGTTACTAAAAAGAACATACATGCAATGACATAGGTGGATCCATGTGTGGTCTCTGAAGAGAACACACATTTCAATGATACTGGTGGATCCATATGTGGTATGTGAAAAGAACACACATTTAAATGACTCTGGTTGTTGTTACTAAAAAGAACACACATGCAATGACACTGGTGGATCCGTAGGTGGTATGTGAAAAGACAACACATTTCAATGACTCTGGTTGTTGTTACTGAAAAGAACACACATGCAATGACACTGGTGGATCTATATGTGGATTGTGAAAAGAGCACACATGCAATGACACTGGTGGATCCATATGTGGTATGTCAAAAGAACACACATGAAATAACACTGGTGGATCCATGTGTGGTCTCTAAAGAGAACACACATTTCAATGATACTAGTGGATCCATATGTGGTATGTGAAAAAGAACACACATGCAATGACACTGGTGGATCCATGTGTGGTCTCTAAAGAGAACACACATTTCAATGACACTAGTGGATCCATATGTGGTATGTGAAAAGAACAGTCATGAAATGACTCAGTTGTTGTTACTAAAAAGAACACACATGCAATGGCACTGGTGGATCCACTAGTGTCATTGCATGTGTGCTCTTTTCACAATCGACCTATGGATCCACTAGTGTCATTGCATGTGTGTTCTTTTTACTAACAACAACTTGAGTCATTTCATGACTGTTCTTGTCACATACCACATATGGATCCACCAGTGTCATTGCATGTGTGCTCTCTTCACAATCCATACATGGATCCACCAGTGTCATTGCATGTGTGTTCTTTTTAGTAACAACAACCATAGTCATTGCATGTGTGTTCTCTTCAGAGACTACACATGGATCCACTAGTGTCATTGCATGTGTGTTCTTTTTACTAACAACAACGAGAGTCACTGAAATGTGTGCTCTTTTCACAATCCACGTTTGGATCCACCAGTGTCATTGCATGTGTGTTCTTTTTACTAACAACAACCGATTCACTGAAATGTGTGTTCTTTTCACATACCACATATGGATCCACTAGTGTCATCGAAATGTGTGTTCTTTTTAGAGACCACACATGGATCCACCAGTGTCATTGCATGTGTGTTCTTTTCACTAACAACAACGAGAGTCATTGCATGTGTGTTCTTTTCACATACCACATGTGGATCCACCAGTGTCATTGAAATGTGTGCTCTTTTCACAACCCACCTATGGATCCACCAATGTCATTGCATGTGTGTTGTTTTCACTAACAACAACTGGAGTCATTGCATGTGTGTTCTTTTCACATACCACATATGGATCCACCAGTGTCATTGCGTGTGTGCTCTTTTCACAATCCACCTATGGATCCACCACTGTCATTGCATGTGTGTTCTTTTTAATAACAACAACCAGAGTCATTGAAATGTGTGTTCTTTTCACATACCACCTATGGATCCACCAGTGTCATTTCATGTGTGTTCTTTTTAGTAACAAAAACCAGAGTCATTGCATGTGTGTTCTTTTCACATACCACATATGGATCCACTAGTGTCATTGAAATGTGTGTTCTCTTCAGAGACCACACATGGATCCACCAGTGTCATTGCATGTATGTTTTTTTCACTAACAACAACTGGAGTCATTGCATGTGTGTTGTTTTCACATACCACAAATGGATCCACCAGTGTCATTGCATGCGTGCTCTTTTCACAATTCACCTATGGATCCACCAGTGTCATTGCATGTGTGTTCTTTTTAGTAACAACAACCAGAGTCATTGAAATGTGTGTTCTTTTCACAATCCACATATGGATCCACCAGTGTCATTGCATGTGTGTTCTTTTTAGTAACAACAACCAGAGTCATTGCATGTGTGTTCTTTTCACATACCACATATGGATCCACCAGTGTCATTGAAATGTGTGTTCTCTTTAGAGACCACACATGGATCCACCAGTGTCATTGCATGTATGTTCTTTTCACTAACAACAACTGGTTGCATGTGTGTTCTTTTCACATACCACATATGGAACCACCAGTGTCATTGCATGCGTGCTCTTTTCATAATGCACCTATGGATCCAGCAGTGTCAATGCTTGTGTGTTCTTTTTAGTAATAACAACCAGAGTCATTGAAATGTGTGTTCTTTTCACATACCACACATGGATCCACAAGTGTCATTGCATGTGTGTTAGTTTTAGTAACTACAACCAGAGTCATTGCATGTGTGTTCTTTTCACATACCACATATGGATCCACGAGTGTCATTGAAATGTGTGTTCTCTTATGATACCACACATGGATCCACCAGTGTCATTGCATGTATGTTCTTTTCACTAACAACAACTGGAGTCCTTGCATGTGTGTTCTTTTCACATACAACATATGGATCCACCAGTGTCATTGCATGTGTGCTCTTTTCAAAATCCACCTATGGATCCACCAGTGTCATTGTATGTGTGTTCTTTTTACTAACAACAACTAGAGTCATTTCATGATTGTTCTTCTCACATACCACATATGGATCCACCGGTTTCATTGCATATGTGGTCTCTTCACAATCCACACATGGATCTACCAGTGTCATTCAATGTGTGTTCTTTTTAGTAACAACAACCATAGTCATTGCATGTGTGTTCTCTTCAGAGACTAAACATGGATCCACTAGTATCATTTTATGTGTGTTCTTTTTACTAACAACAACGAGAGTCACTGAAATGTGTGCTCTTTTCACAATCCACGTATGGATCCACCAGTGTCATTGCATGTGTGTTCTTTTTACTAACAACAACCGAGTCACTGAAATGTGTGTTCTTTTCACATACCACATATGGATCCACTAGTGTCATTGAAATGTGTGTTCTTTTAGAGACCACACATGGATCCACCAGTGTCATTGCATGTGTGTTCTTTTCACTAACAACAACGAGAGTCATTGCATGTGTGTTCTTTTCACATACCACATGTGGATCCACCAGTGTCATTGAAATGTGTGCTCTTTTCACCATCCACCTATGGATCCACCAGTGTCATTGCATGTGTGTTGTTTTCACTAACAACAACTGGAGTCATTGCATGTGTGTTCTTTTCACATACCACATATGGATCCACCAGTGTCATTGCATGTGTTCTCCTTTCACAATCCACCTATGGATCCACTACTGTCATTGCATGTGTGTTCTTTTTAATAACAACAACCAGAGTCATTGAAATGTGTGTTCTTTTCACATACCACCTATGGATCCACCAGTGTCATTGCATGTGTGTTCTTTTTAGTAACAAAAACCAGAGTCATTGCATGTGTGTTCTTTTCACATACCACATATGCATCCACTAGAGTCATTGAAATGTGTGTTCTCTTTAGAGACCACACATGGATCCACTAGTGTCATTGCATGTATGTTCTTTTCACTAAAAATAACTGGAGTCATTGCATGTGTGTTCTTTTCACATACCACATATGGATCCACCAGTGTCATTGCATGCGTGCTCTTTTCACAATCCACCTATGGATCCACCACTGTCATTGCATGTGTGTTCTTTTTAATAACAACAACCAGAGTCATTGAAACGTGTGTTCTTTTCACATACCACCTATGGATCCACCAGTGTCATTGCATGTGTGTTCTTTTTAGTAACAACAACCAGAGTCATTGCATGTGTGTTCTTTTCACATACCACATATGGATCCACTAGAATCATTGAAATGTGTGTTCTCTTCAGAGACCACACATGGATCCACTAGTGTCATTGCATGTATGTTCTTTTCACTAAAAATAACTGGAGTCATTGCATGTGTGTTCTTTTCACATACCACATATGGATCCACCAGTGTCATTGCATGCGTGCTCTTTTCACAATCCACCTATGGATCCACAAGTGTCATTGCATGTGTGTTCTTTTTAGTAACAACAATCAGAGTCATTGAAATGTGTGTTCTTTTCACATACCACCTATGTATCCACCAGTGTCATTGCATGTGTGTTCTTTTTAGTAGCAACAACCAGAGTCATTGCATGTGTGTTCTTTTCACATACCACATATGGATCCACCAGTGTCATTGAAATGTGTTATCTCTTTAGAGACCACACATGGATCCACGAGTGTCATTGCCTGTATGTTCTTTTCACTAACAACAACTGGTTGCATGTGTGTTCTTTTCACATACCACATATGGAGCCACCAGTGTCATTGCATGCGTGCTCTTTTCATAATGCACCTATGGATCCAGCAGTGTCAATGTTTGTGTGTTCTTTTTTGTAATAACAACCAGAGTCATTGAAATGTGTGTTCTTTTCACATACCACACATGGATCCACCAGTGTCATTGCATGTGTGTTAGTTTTAGTAACTACAACCAGAGTCATTGCATGTGTGTTCTTTTCACAGACCACACATGGATCCACCAGTGTCATTGCATGTATGTTTTTTTTCACTAACAACAACTGGAGACATTGCATGTGTGTTGTTTTCACATACCACATATGGATCCACCAGTGTCATTGCATGTGTGCTCTTTTCACAATCCACCTATGGATCCACCAGTGTCATTGCATGTGTGTTCCTTTTAGTAATAACAACCAGAGTCATTGAAATGTGTCTTCTTTTCACAATCCACATATGGATCCACCAGTGTCATTGCATGTGTGGTCTTTTTAGTAACAACAACCAGAGTCATTGAAACGTGTGTTCTTTTCACATACCACCTATGGATCCACCAGTTTCATTGCATGTGTGTTCTTTTTAGTAACAACAACCAGAGTCATTGCATGTGTGTTATTTTCACATACCACATATGGATCCACTAGAGTCATTGAAATGTGTGTTCTCTTCAGAGACCACACATGGATCCACTAGTGTCATTGCATGTATGTTCTTTTAGTAACAACAATCAGAGTCATTGAAATGTGTGTTCTTTTCACATACCACCTATGGATCCACCAGTGTCATTGCATGTGTGTTCTGTTTAGTAACAAAAACTAGAGTCATTGCATGTGTGTTCTTTTCACATACCACATATGGATCCACTAGAGTCATTGAAATGTGTGTTCTCTTCAGAGACCACACATGGATCCACTAGTGTCATTGCATGTATGTTCTTTTCACTAACAATAACTGGAGTCATTGCATGTGTTTTCTTTTCACATACCACATATGGATCCACCAGTTTCATTGCATGCGTGCTCTTTTCACAATCCACCTATGGATCCACCACTGTCATTGCATGTGTGTTCTTTTTAATAACAACAACCAGAGTCATTGAAATGTGTGTTCTTTTCACATACCACCTATGGATCCACATGTGTCATTGCATGTGTGTTCTTTTTAGTAACAAAAACCAGAGTCATTGCATGTGTGTTCTTTTCACAGACCACACATGGATCCACTAGTGTCATTGCATGTATGTTCTTTTCACTAACAATAACTGGAGTCATTGCATGTGTGTTCTTTTCACATACCACATATGGATCCACCAGTGTCATTGCATGCGTGCTCTTTTCACAATCCACCTATGGATCCACAAGTGTCATTGCATGTGTGTTCTTTTTAGTAACAACAATCAGAGTCATTGAAATGTGTGTTCTTTTCACATACCACCTATGTATCCACCAGTGTCATTGCATGTGTGTTCTTTTTAGTAACAACAACCAGAGTCATTGCATGTGTGTTGTTTTCACATACCACATATGGATCCACCAGTGTCATTGAAATGTGTGTTCTCTTTAGAGACCACACATGGATCCACTAGTGTCATTGCATGTATGTTCTTTTCACTAACAAAAATGGTTGCA